>CM045457.1:33248208-33298208 GCA_024666655.1 Dascyllus trimaculatus
GGCCGCCATGGCCACGCCCTTTGGTTTGGCATATGATTTTCACATATTTTCAACCTGAAGATGTGTTCTATATATTGTGGCAATTTCAGATGTTTTGGATTTCCTGTCTGTGAGCAATTAATTTGTGAAAATGAGCAAAAACAGCAAAAATCCGACATTGAAATCAAAATGGCCGACTTCCTGTTGGGTTTAGAGAATGGCTCCAAGAGACTTTTTTGTTCACACTGATGTGCTACATATGCATGCCAAATTTTGTAGACGTAGGTTAAATTTGATGAGTGGGCCATTTTTTAAAATGCTGCAGGGGGCGCTATGCCAAATGCCGTGAATGTATTTTGGCACATGGATGTGGTCAGGGCAGGAGTGTGATTAAACATGTAAAGTTTGAGGCAGATTGGAGCAAGCAGAAGATATTTACACAGCAGTTGATATTTCATGGCGAAAGATCAAACTTCAGGGGGTCGCTATGGCCACACCCTTTGACACTGGAGGAAGCTTTTTATAACTTTTGATCATAATGTCCTGGTGTATATACTGGTCAAATTTGAGGTCTGTGCGAGTTATCCCCTAGGAGGAGATAGTTCTCAAAAATGAACAACATTCGTCCAAATTTGTCCAATTAATTCAAAATGCCGGACTTCCTGTTGGGTTTAGGGCGTGGCTCCAAGAGGATTTTTTGTGCGTCCTGATGTGTTCTATATGTCCCCCAGATTTTGTGGACGTAGGTTAAATGTACTGCGGGGGCTGTTTGTTAAAAATGCTGTAGGTGGCGCTATAGCACATGCTGTGCTGAGATGCATACAGTTTTCTTCCTTTCGCTGGTGGTGATGTGTGTGCAAATTTTGGTGATGTTTGGATAATTCTAATGCTGTCAAAGGCAAGTTGTTTTTCATATCGACTTTGCGTTGCCACGGCAACAGCGTTTTGTAAAATGCCAAAATCTTCACACTGTGCCATGATCATGGTGTGAAGACTCATCACACCAATTTTCAGAATTATTTGACCAAGTTTAGGGCAATGGGATGGGCAAATGTAATTCCAAAACATCCTGTTGCCAGTTGGTGGCGCTATGACTATTTCAAAATTTTTTAGTGTGGATGTCTTCAGACTGTACATGACATTCTGAATGTGAAGTTTGGAGCAGATAGGTTCTTGTTCACCTGAGATATAGTTCCTTGAATTTTCATGGCGAAACATCAAAATTCGCCACGGTGCCACAGACAAGCCCTTTGATGACACGTCACCATTTTCTCTGTGATTCATCATCAATGTGTTCAGGCTTATGTCAGCAGGTCTGAGGTGAATCTGGACAACGGGTTGACAACAGTACATAAAAGTATTAAAAAAAGCAAAAATCCTGTTGCCACAAGGTGGCGCTATGACTGTGAGTGAATATTATCATATGGATGACATCAACGCCGGTCTGTGATCATACATGTAAAGTTTCATTCAGATTGGAGCATGTTCAGAGAGTTAGACCTGCACTTCCTGTTGCATGGCGAAGGATCACTAATTCGGGGGGGCTGCCATGGCCACACCCTTTGACCGACATAGAAGATTTTGATAACTTTTCATCAGGAAGGTCTGTTGTATGTACGGAAAAAATTTCAGGTCTCTAAGACTTACCCCCTAGGAGGAGTTCATCACAGATTTTTCACAGTTAACGCAAGATATGTCACTTCCTGTTGGGTTTAGAGCATGGCTATGATTGACTTTTTTGTCTTTCCTGCTGTTCCGAATATGCCTGCCAAATTTTGTAGCTGTAGATGAAATGTCCTTCAAGTTAGTCTAATAGCACTTTTTAAAATTTTGCAGGGGGCGCTATGGAGCCATTTTGGGACACACATACACAGACCCCATAAAATATCAAATTTTTCACCGGTCCTGATGTGTGTGCAGATTTTGACGCGAATCGGTGCATGTTTAGGCCCTCAAAAAAGCAATTCATTTGGCGGTAAAATAATAAGAATAATAATTAAAGCTGCAAGCAGCGTTGAACGGGCCCTCGCACACCCACGCGTGTCGGGACATGGCGCACGCCCAGGTGTGGTGCATGTCGGGATGTGGCAGAAATTTCAAGGTGCTCAGACTTAGCTGACCAATTTCAAGGATTGTATCACAAACTTTCTCGGCCACCATGTACATCAGGGGTGTCAAACTCATTTCTCATTGACTATTGTCTGTTGTGTTATTAATGTAAAAATCTGTGAGTGAGATGTTATATGTTCCATTTTTGTCTGTTCTGTTACAGATTTTAAAAATCTGTTTTATTATTGTTATATTACTGTATTATTGGGTCGCTATTATTGACCATTATGCCCGTTGTTGCAAATTTGCAACATACCCAAATTTCTATTTATTTTTTGTGCAATAATCAAATTAACAATCTCAGCTTCAACTTATGGTGCAGGGAAGCCAAAATATCATGTCCACGCATGTGAACGCACGGTCTCTCAGGAGGCTACCATATTTTTTTTTCATGAATTAAAAAAAGACAAAGAAGACATAATCATTTGTACCTATTCCGGCCATAGGCAGAATAGGCCACATGAAATGAAGTGGGAGTTGCCCCCTCAGCCCCTGTGAAATGGGACAAGGAACAAATGATTGAGTTTTGGGAGTGATCCAGATCAGTGTCTCGATCTGGGAATTTTTTAAAAAGATATTTAACATTGGGAGTGTTAGAAAGCCCTGCAGTGCAACCTTGTGGTAGGACAGAGCATATATGTGCACATATATAGCACAAAGATGTTGAGTGTTTTTTAAGTATACTTTGTCGTTGGGAGATTGTGTTGGGGTGGACTGGAGCTCCTTGGCGGAGGTCTGTGCTCTCTGGGTGCTTTTCTAGCTACAATCTGTGATGACATGAATATTGACGAATGTATATTTAAACTAGTTGAAATACATATTTGATATATCGTTGTTTGTACAGTTTTTCTCCATAGGTTTGGCTCATTTCTCGAAACTGAAATTACATTCTCAAAACAACATGGACAAACCTCCAAACTACTTGGCAATTGTTCACAACAGACTGGAATTTGTCCTTTATTTCATCAAATTGCAAACATCTTAGTACTGGTCTCAATGTCTCAGTACATCTTTGCAAATGATTTAGTACAGGTAGCCTTCATTTAGCACAATTTCCAAGTGAATAGATCTTGTTGATCTAAACTGATTGTTGACTTCTCAGTCTGATGGTTGTTCACTCCAAAACATGTCAGCATCATTTCATTGTGTAAGTCATCACATGCACAATAGTCTGTTCAGTTGTCAGGATTAGTCATGAACATACGGTGGCCAGGAGAGGGACGGTGAGGACAGCTTTATTTACAGCACTGTAGGCTCCATATAATGTTCCTCGTTTTTTGTTTATGTGCTTGTATTACAGTATGTTATGCTGTATAGATTTTCTTTTTACTCTGATGTATGAAAGTTGCTTTATGTGTGTCTTACAGTTTTCTTGATAGTTTACACACATTTTGTGAAAGCGTGCCTCATACTTTCAGAACTCTGCATACAAATCAGAAAACACACACACAATGAGCAAAAGCCCTCAATTCTCCTTCAATTGAAACTTTACATTCAAAATGATGTTATTACTTCTCAAAATGCTATTTTGTTTTCAAATGACACAAACCATTATATGAATAGACATTTATAAGAGTGCTCACACAATGTCAAAGGGACGATGAATTTTGGAGGCACTGACTATTTATATGAGAATAGAATTTAGTTTTGACCAGTCGTGTGAACTGTTTTGGGAGAGATATGAGCTTTTGCAGGTGAACCATGGTTTTGTGCTGAACCATCCATGTTATTTTGGCAAAAGCACCAAGAGTGTTGAGAACGTCTGGTCTGTTTCAAGAAATGAGCCAAAGCAATTGAGAATAGTCAGTGCATTTTTGGTGGCACTGACTATTTATATGAGAAAGAAATTTAGTTTTGAAACATGAGTGAAAGGTTTTGGGAGAGACATGAGCTTTTGCACGTCAGCTTTATATATATATTGCTTATATTGCAAAGTTTGAAGCAATGATACCTGCAAATATACTGTCTTTAAATTCCTGTTACCAATTGGTGGTGCTATGACTATGACTAAATTTTAAAATGTGGATGTGTTCAGAAGTGGACTCTTGTCCAGAATATGAAATTTGGGATAGATTGGATCATGTACAGCTGACATATAAACATTTTAGTTGTCATAACGAGACATCAAGTTCGCCACGCCACCACAGACACATCGTTTGACTAATAGTCACAGTTTTCTCCATGAATCATCATCAATGTCTTGAGGCTTATGTCACCAAATTTCAGTTGAATACGGTCAACCAAATAATGATAATACATTAAAATGTATTGAAACAGAGGGATTTTTCTACAATGACACAGACCTGCATTTATACGATTTGAACAGTAGGTGTCAGCGTTGCACCATTTATCTGGATTCAATCCAGAGCTGCTGTACAATGGTAAAAGTACATAAAGGTCAGAGGGCCACCACGGTCACATCCTTTGACTTTTGTGGAAGATTTTGATAACTTCTCATCTTTAAGGCCTGTTGTGTATACTGGCCAAATTTCAGGATGATATCACAAAGTATGGAGCAGTGGTAAGGACAAATGTCCTCGTCAGAGAGAATCCTTTTACCACTAGGTGACGCTATGACTATGACTAAATTTTAAAATGTGGATGTGTTCAGAAGTGGACTTATGTCCAGCACATGAAATTTGGGCCAGATCGGATCATGTACAGCTGAGATATAAACACTTTAGTAGTCATGGCGAGACATCAACGTTCAGGAGGCCGCCACGCCCACGCCCTCAGACTTTTGCGGAGCATTTTGATAACTTTTAATCATGAAGCCCTGTTGTATATACTGCCAAATTTCAGCTGTCTTGGAGTTACCCTGTGTGCGGTTATAGCTTTTGCATATGACCAAAAATCAAAACTATAAAGCAAAATGGCGGACTTCCTGTACATTTTTGCTGATGGATTGATTAGGCAATTTTGTTTGTCTTGTCTTAGTGCACATGTGGACCAAATTTGGTAGGGTTACATGAAACTAGCCGTATTAACTCCCATAGAACCCAATTTTCAAGGTGGCGCTATAGAGCCATTTTGCCACACACATGTGCAGCTCCCATGAAATATAAAATTTTTCGCCACTTCTGATGTGTGTGCAAATTTTCGTGAGTTTTTGAGCGTGTTTAGGCCCTCAAAAATGCAGTTCTTCCGTCAGGAGAAAAATAATAATAATAATAATAATAATAATAATAATAATAATAAAAACGAATACAAATGCAATAGGGTCCTACGCACCGTTGGTGCTCGGGCCCTAATAATCTCTAGCATTACAATAGGGTCTTCGCACCATTCGGTGCTCGGACCCTAATAATAATCTCTAGCATTACAATAGGGTCTTCGCACCATTCGGTGCTCGGACCCTAATTAAAGCTGCAAGCAGCGATGAACGGGTCCTCGAACCCCTTGCTGGTCGGCGACCCCAGGCACGTCCGTCAGGCGATGCTGCGACCAGGAGCGCATTTAGGCCCATGAATGCAACAAGAGCTGGATTCTGAACACACAGGTCAAATTTCTGGCAGACTGGATTATTACAGACTGTTTATGCAGCACTTACTGTCCATCCAACAGGTGGCGCTATCACTGTGACTGTATATTGGTCTATGGAAATCATCAGGGCTGTAACCTGATCACACATTTAAAGTTTGAGGCAGATAGCAGCACATACAGGGGATTTAACAAGACTTCCTCCTTTTTGGCGAAGCATCAAAGTTCAGTCGGCCGCCATGGCCACGCCTTTTGGGTGTGGCATACCATTTTCACATATTTTCAACCTGAAGATGTGTTCCATGTATTGTCGCAATTTCAGATGTTTTGGAGTTATCGTCTGTGAGCAATTAATTTTTGAAAATGACCAAAAACAGCAAAAATCCCACATTGAAATCAAAATGGCCGACTTCCTGTTGGGTTTAGAGAATGGCTCCAAGAGACTTTTTTGTTCACACTGATGTGCTAAATATGCATGCCAAATTTTGTAGACGTAGGTTGAATTTGATTAGTGGGCCATTTTTTAAAATGCTGCAGGGGGCGCTATGCCACATGCTGTGAATGTATTTTGGCACATGGATGTGGTCAGGGCAGGAGTGTGATTAAACATGTAAAGTTTGAGGCAGATTGGAGCAAGCAGAGGATATTTACACAGCAGTTGATATTTCATGGCGAAAGATCAAACTTCAGGGGGTTGCTATGGCCACGCCCTTTGACATTGGAGGAAGCTTTTTATAACTTTTGATCATAATGTCCTGGTGTATATACTGGTCAAATTTGAGGTCTGCGCGAGTTATCCCCTAGGAGGAGATAGTTCTCAAAAATGAACAACATTCGTCCAAATTTGTCCAATTAATTCAAAATGGCGGACTTCCTGTTGGGTTTAGGGCGTGGCTTCAAGAGGATTTTTTGTGCGTCCTGATGTGTTCTATATGTCCCCCAAATTTTGTGGACGTAGGTTAAATGTACTGTGGGGGCTGTTTGTTAAAAATGCTGTAGGGGGCGCTATAACACGTGCTGTGCTGAGATGCATACAGTTTTCTTCCTTTCGCTGGTGGTGATGTGTGTGCAAATTTTGGTGATGTTTTGATAATTCTTGAGCTGTCAAAGGCAAGTTGTTTTTTTATCAACTTTGCATTGCTACAGCAACAGCGTTTTGTAAAATTCCAAAATCTTCACACTGTGCCATGATAATGGTGTGAAGACTCATCACACCAATTTTTAGAATTATTTGACCAAGTTTAGGGCAATGGGATGGGCAAATGTAATTCCAAAACATCCTGTTGCCAGTTGGTGGCGCTATGACTATTTCAAATTTTTTTAGAGTGGATGTCTTCAGACTGGACATGACATTCTGGATATGAAGTTTGGAGCAGATAGGTTCTTGTTCAGCTGAGATATAGGCCCTTAAAATTTCATGGCGAAACATCAAAATTCGCCACGGTGCCACAGACACGCCCTTAGATGACACGTCACCATTGTCTCTGTGATTCATCATCAGTGTGTTCAGGCTTATGTCAGCAGGTCTGAGGTGAATCTGGACAACGGGTTGACAACAGTACATAAAAGTATTAAAAAAGCAAAAATCCTGTTGCCACAAGGTGGCGCTATGACTGTGAGTGAATATTATCATATGGATGACATCAGCTCAGGTCTGTGATCCTACATGTAAAGTTTCATTCAGATTGGAGCATGTTCAGGAGAGTTAGACCAGCACTTCCTGTGGCATGGCGAAGGATGGCGAAGGATCAGTATTTCGGGGGGCTGCCATGGCCACACCCTTTGATCGACAGTGAAGACTTTTATAACTTTTCATCAGGAAGGTCTGTTGTATGTACGGAACAAATTTCAGGTCTCTAAGACTTACCCCCTAGGAGGAGTTCATCACAGATTTTTCACAGTTAACGCAAGATATGTCACTTCCTGTTGGGTTTAGAGCATGGCTATGATTGACTTTTTTGTCTTTCCTGATGTGCTGAATATGCCTGCCAAATTTTGTAGCTGTAGATGAAATTTCCTTCCAGTTAGTCTAATACCACTTTTTAAAATTTTGCAGGGGGCGCTATGGAGCCATTTTGGGACACAAATACACAGACCCCATAAAATATCAAATTTTTCACCGGTCCTGATGTGTGTACAGATTTTGACGCGAATCGGTGCATGTTTAGGCCCTCAAAAAAGCAATTCATTTGGCGGTAAAATAATAATAATTAAAGCTGCAAGCAGCGATGAACGGGTCCTCGCACCCCTTGCTGGTCGGCGACCCCAAGCACGTCCGTCAGGCGATGCTGCGACCGGGAGCGCATTTAGGCCCATGAATGCAACCAGGGCTGGATTCTGAACACACAGGTCAAATTTCTGCCAGATTGGATTATTACAGAGTGTTTATGCAGCACTTACTGTCCATCCAAGAGGTGGCACTGTCACTGTGGCTGTATATTGGTCTATGGAAATCATCAGGGCTGTAACCTGATCACACATTTAAAGTTTGAGGCAGATAGCAGCACATACAGGGGATTTAACAAGACTTCCTCCTTTCTGGCGAAGCATCAAAGTTCAGTCGGCCGCCATGGCCACGCCCTTTGGGTTTGGCATATGATTTTCACATATTTTCAACCTGAAGATGTGTTCCATATATTGGCACAATTTCAGATGTTTTGGAGTTATCGTCTGTGAGCAATTAATTTGTGAAAATGAGCAAAAACAGCAAAAATCCCACATTGAAATCAAAATTGCCGACTTCCTGTTGGGCTTAGAGAATGGCTCCAAGAGACTTTTTTGTTGACACTGATGTGTTACATATGCATGGCAAATTTTGTAGACGTAGGTTAAATTTGATGAGCGGGCCATTTTTTAAAATGCTGCAGGGGGCGCTATGCCACATGATGTGAATGTATTTTGGCACATGGATGTGGTCAGGGCAGGAGTGTGATTAAACATGCAAAGTTTGAGGCAGATTGGAGCAAGCAGAGGATATTTACACAGCAGTTGATGTTTCATGGCGAAGCATCAAACTTCAGGGGGTCGCTATGGCCACGCCCTTTGACATTGGAGGAAGCTTTTTATAACTTTTGATCATAATGTCCTGGTGTATATACTGGTCAAATTTGAGGTCTGCGCGAGTTATCCCCTAGGAGGAGATAGTTCTCAAAAATGAACAACATTCGTTCAAATTTGTCCAATTAATTCAAAATGGCGGACTTCCTGTTGGGTTTAGGGCGTGGCTCCAAGAGGATTTTTTGTGCGTCCTGATGTGTTCTATATGTCCCCCAGATTTTGTGGACGTAGGTTAAATGTAGTGCGGGGGCTGTTTGTTAAAAATGCTGTAGGGGGCGCTATAGCACGTGTTGTGCTGAGATGCATACAGTTTTCTTCCTTCAGCTGGTGGTGATGTGTGTGCAAATTTTGGTGATGTTTTGATAATTCTAATGCTGTCAAAGGCAAGTTGTTTTTCATATCAACTTTGCGTTGCCACGGCAACAGCGTTTTATGAAATGGCAAAATCTTCACCCTGTGCCATGATCATGGTGTGAAGACTCATCACACCAATTTTGAGAATTATTTGACCAAGTTTAGGGCAATGGGATGGGCAAATGTAATCAAAAACATCCTGTTGCCAGTTGGTGGCGCTATGACTATTTCAAAATTTTTGAGTGTGGATGTCTTCAGACTGGACATGACATTCTGAATGTGAAGTTTGGAGCAGAAAGGTTCTTGTTCAGCTGAGATATAGGCCCTTGAATTTTCATCAAAATTCGCCACGCCGCCACAGACACGCCCTTTGATGACACGTCACCATTTTCTTTGTGATTCATCATCAGTGTGTTCAGGCTCATGTCAGCAGGTCTGAGGTGAATCTGAACAACGGGTTGACAACAGTACATAAAAGTATTAAAAAAAGCAAAACTGCTGTTGCCACAAGGTGGCGCTATGACTGTGAGTGAATATTATCATATGGATGTCATCAGCGCAGGTCTGTGATCATACATGTAAAGTTTCATTCAGATTGGAGCATGTTCAGAGAGTTAGACCTGCACTTCCTGTTGCATGGCGAAGGATCAGTATTTCGGGGGGCTGCCATGGCCACACCCTTTGACCGACATAGAAGACTTTTATAACTTTTCATCAGGAAGGTCTGTTGTATCTACAGACCAAATTTCAGGTCTCTAAGACTTACCCCCTAGGAGGAGTTCATCACAGATTTTTCACAGTTAACGCAAGATATGTCACTTCCTGTTGGGTTTAGAGCATGGCTGTGATTGACTTTTTTGTCTTTCCTGATGTGCTGAATATGCCTGCCAAATTTTGTAGCTGTAGATGAAATGTCCTTCCAGTGAGTCTAATACCACTTTTTAAAATTTTGCAGGGGGCGCTATGGAGCCATTTTGGGACACACATACACAGACCCCATAAAATATCAAATTTTTCGCCGGTCCTGATGTGTGTGCAGATTTTGACGCGAATCGGTGCATGTTTAGGCCCTCAAAAAAGCAATTCATTTGGCGGTAAAATAATAATAATTAAAGCTGCAAGCAGCGATGAACGGGTCCTCGCACCCCTTGCTGGTCGGCGACCCCAAGCACGTCCATCAGGCGATGCTGCGACCGGGAGCGCATTTAGGCCCATGAAGGCAAGAAGGGCTGGATTCTGAACACACAGGTCAAATTTCTGGCAGATTGGATTATTACAGACTGTTTATGCAGCACTTACTGTCCATCCAACAGGTGGCGCTATCACTGTGGCTGTATATTGGTCTATGGAAATCATCAGGGCTGTAACCTGATCACACATTTAAAGTTTGAGGCAGATAGCAGCACATACAGAGGATTTAACAAGACTTCCTCCTTTCTGGCGAAGCATCAAAGTTCAGTCGGCCGCCATGGCCACGCCCTTTGGGTTTGGCATATGATTTTCACATATTTTCAACCTGAAGATGTGTTCCATATATTGGCACAAATTCAGATGTTTTGGAGTTATCGTCTGTGAGCAATTAATTTCTGAAAATGAGCAAAAACAGCAAAAATCCCACATTGAAATCAAAATTGCCGACTTCCTGTTGGGCTTAGAGAATGGCTCCAAGAGACTTTTTTGTTCACACTGATGTGTTACATATGCATGCCAAATTTTGTAGACGTAGGTTAAATTTGATGAGTGGGCCATTTTTTAAAATGCTGCAGGGGGCGCTATGCCACATGCTGTGAATGTATTTTGGCACATGGATGTGGTCAGGGCAGGAGTGTGATTAAACATGTAAAGTTTGAGGCAGATTGGAGCAAGCAGAGGATATTTACACAGCAGTTGATGTTTCATGGCGAAGCATCAAACTTCAGGGGGTTGCTATGGCCACGCCCTTTGACATTGGAGGAAGCTTTTTATAACTTTTGATCATAATGTCCTGGTGTATGTACTGGTAAAATTTGAGGTCTGCATGACTTATCCCCTAGGAGGAGATAGTTCTCAAAAATGAACAACATTCGTCCAAATTTGTCCAATTAATTCAAAATGGCGGACTTCCTGTTGGGTTTAAGGTGTGGCTCCAAGAGGATTTTTTGTGCGTCCTGATGTGTTCTATATGTCCCCCAAATTTTGTGGACGTAGGTTAAATGTACTGCAGGGGCTGTTTGTTAAAAATGCTGTAGGGGGCGCTATAACACGTGCTGTGCTGAGATGCATACAGTTTTCTTCCTTCAGCTGGTGGTGATGTGTGTGCAAATTTTGGTGATGTTTTGATAATTCTATTGCTGTCAAAGGCAGGTTGTTTTCATATCAACTTTGCGTTGCCACGGCAACAGCATTTCATGAAATGGCAAAATCTTCACACTGTGCCATGATCATGGTGTGAAGACTCATCACACCAATTTTCAGAATTATTTGACCAAGTTTAGGGCAATGGGATGGGCAAATGTAATTCCAAAACATCCTGTTGCCAGTTGGTGGCGCTATGACTATTTCAAAATTTTTTAGTGTGGATGTCTTCAGACTGTACATGACATTCTGAATGTGAAGTTTGGAGCAGATAGGTTCTTGTTCAGCTGAGATATAGACCCTTGAATTTTCATGGCGAAACATCAAAATTCGCCACGGTGCCACAGACACGCCCTTCGATGACACGTCACCATTGTCTCTGTGATTCATCATCAATGTGTTCAGGCTTATGTCAGAAGGTCTGAGGTGAATCTGGACAACGGGTTGACAACAGTACATAAAAGTATTAAAAAAGCAAAACTCCTGTTGCCACAAGGTGGCGCTACGACTGTGAATGAATATTATCATATGGATGACATCAGCTCAGGTCTGTGATCCTACATGTAAAGTTTCATTCAGATTGGAGCATGTTCAGAGAGTTAGACCTGCACTTCCTGTTGCATGGCGAAGGATCAGTATTTCGGGGGGCTGCCATGGCCACACCCTTTGACCGACATAGAAGACTTTTA
Source organism: Dascyllus trimaculatus (assembly GCA_024666655.1). Classification (NCBI taxonomy): domain Eukaryota; kingdom Metazoa; phylum Chordata; class Actinopteri; family Pomacentridae; genus Dascyllus; species Dascyllus trimaculatus. Next base: position 33,260,211 of record CM045457.1, read on the forward strand.
TAACTTTTTATCAGGAAGGTCGGTTGTATGTACAGACCAAATTTCAGGTCTGTAAGACTTACCCCCTAGGAGGAGTTCATCACAGATTTTTCACAGTTAACGCAAGATATGTCACTTCCTGTTGGGTTTAGAGCATGGCTATGATTGACTTTTTTGTCTTTCCTGATGTGCTGAATATGCCTGTCAAATTTTGTAGCTGTAGATGAAATGTCCTTCCAGTTAGTCTAATACCACTTTTTAAAATTTTGCAGGGGGCGCTATGGAGCCATTTTGGGACACACATGCACAGACCCCATAAAATATCAAATTTTTCACCGGTCCTGATGTGTGTGCAGATTTTGACGCGAATCGGTGCATGTTTAGGCCCTCAAAAAAGCAATTCATTTGGCGGTAAAATAATAATAATAATAATAATAATAATAATAATAATCTCTAGCATTACAATAGGGTCTTCGCACCATTCGGTGCTCGGACCCTAATAATAATCTCTAGCATTCCAATAGGGTCTTCGCACCATTCGGTGCTCGGACCCTAATAATAATAATCTGAACGATTACAATAGGGTTCCCAGCCCTTCGGGCCTGGGAAACGCGTATGCTAGCATACGCGTGTCCCATGCCCCTCGGGCTTGGCCCCCTAATAATAGTAATCTGAACGATTACAATAGGGTTCCCAGCCCTTCGGGCCTGGGAAACGCGTATGCTAGCATACGCGTGTCCCATGCCCCTCGGGCTTGGCCCCCTAATAATATATTACTCCAATTAATAAGATTTATATTCTCAAACAAAATTTAATATAATAATAATAATAATAATAATAATAGTTATAATAAAATAATTATAATAATAATAATAATAATTATTATTATTATTATTATTTGTAGTAGTACTAGTATTAGTATTAGTATTATTAATAATATTAGTTCAGTTCTTTTGGGTAAATTTACTCTCTAAATTCATCTTAACTTATAAAATGATCTGATGTAGCTGTAAATAAAAATGTTTCACTTCTTTGTTTTTTCTCTGTCTTCAAATGAAATGCAAAAGGAGGTTATTTATTTATTTATTTTTTGTTTGTTTTGTTTAATCAAGTGGCCGATGTATTATATTGGACCTAAGCTTCTCCACAGAGATCTTCTTCGTATCGTGCGTGACGTGACATTAATTACACGTCTGTGTCCGTCTCGTTCACAGCTGGGACGTGGTTCATTCCTACAAGGTGCAGTTCAGCAACGACACGCTGGTCTGGAGGCCGAGCATGAACGGGACCGAAGAGGCTGTAAGTGAACACCTGAGCTCACGTCTCCTTTCTGCTCTGCACATTTCAAAACCCCAGTCAGCTGGTCCCCCGTTCGTCCTTACAGGGCGTTTACTGTTGTAACGGTGGAGACAGCTTGACAGTGAATTACAGGGACGTGAGCTTCTTATGAAAAACGAGGACAGAAAGTTGAATGAAAGTGTAATTAAAACCTGGAATCATACTGAATAAAAGGAATAGCTGCAACAGTAATATAACAAGGTAAGTAATAGAAAAAAGTAAATACATCTAAGTATTATAAACCTAGAAGTTAGAGAGTCATTTGATTTCATGGGTTCTACCTCTTTACTGGTGTTTTTCCAGTAACTTTATGGTAAAGAATTGAGGGATAAGGTGTGATTTAGTGCTGAAATTTAAGGAAGATGGGAAAGTGTTCAGTTAGTATCCTCTAACTTATCATGAAAGCACTTGGAAATAACACAGCTGAGTGGTTGGATGATTTACTACTCCTAACTGAGATCCACTCTGTAGTAAATGATCGAATGCTTGCCTGTGCTTTTCTGCAATACTGGAATCCTTGTATGTGTCTCTATAAAAGACTATATGTCTATAATTTGGGTCTGAGGAGTTCAAAAATTTCTGAAACAGGAAAATCTTCATGTCCAGCCTTTATAACAACAAACCCTTTTAAGGAGACGTTTCTGAACAGACAGTTTGATTAAACACTCTGTAGACCATCACATGTTTCCAGTGGACTGTATAGTAAACAGACCTACCATGATCCATGAGGTTTACCGTGTAGATAGCTTCTTTCCACAAGCTGGGTTCTTGAATTTGAGTGTATGAAAGTTTCCATTCGTTTAGTTTTCTGCTAAATCTGCTTTACAATTAATGGTAGCCTCCCTTCACTTGAGTAGAGTTTTATTTCTACACTGTGGTATATTTAATCACTTATATGTCACTGGGAGCTTTAAACAAACAGCATTGATCATATTGGTACTATGTGGTGTTCTGATGGAAAACCTTGATCAGACTTAGACACCCAGATAAACATGGTCCCACAACAAACACACTCCCTCATGCTGATGGAAATCCCAAATGTCACTGGATGAAAATGCCCCCCACCACATGGAAACAACATCAACCAATCAGGAACATGTGGAGGAACATGACAATGGTCCAACATGTTGATGTGACCTCCAGACTTCCTACAGCCCATTCTGATCAAGCATCAACAGGATGCAGTGGAACAAGTTGGATTGACAGAGGCCCCACTGCACAAGACAGAGTACCCAAAGGATCCAGTGGTTCCAGACCCCATAGGACCCCCTGAGAGGTCCTCTGGTCCATGTCCAATGGTTCAGAGCATTTCTGACCACATAAGGGGAACCAACACAACATTAGGCAGGTGGTCGTGATGTTCTGCCTGATCGATGTGTGTTGCTTATTGAGTTAAACTGTATTATTTTAGGTCTTTTGCACAATTAAGTTCATTACATCGTTAACTATTCATATGATTAGTTGCAGCACTTCATAGGTGTAATATTTGAGAAGGTTTTGCAGCCCACCTGACTGAGAGCAACATTGGTTCCTAACTGCTGCTGTTTATGGTGGGACAAATGTGAGTGTAACACAAATGACATATGCTGCAGAAGTTGAGGTGAATTGTTTCCTCTCCTGCTGTGGTGGTGCTGATTAAAGAAGATTATTCAGAAAGAAACTGGACCTCACTTTATATCACCTAGAGCCCAGACAGTCTGGAGAACGAGACCCACCGAGGACTCAGGGCTGCTCACAGAGATAACCAATGGAAATTAAATCCATTTAATGACGTGATAATGCCACGATTAGGGCACACAAATGAGTTGGTTAGTTAGGGTTTGGATTAATTGTTCTGAAAAGTAATGACAAGAGCAAAGAATTGTTGATTTTATTGTCAGAAAAATTCCAAATCCATAGACATGATGGACAAACTGACTCCAAACCAGATTTAGTAGAATTTAATTTTAAAAAATGCATCATATTGGGCCACTATAGAGACCTTAAGATCTTGTATTTGTATTTGAAACGTATTTTCAACAGATGTCTTATTGGCCGTTGATGTTTAATTCCCAGTTATGTATTCCTTTACCTTTTTATTTACTTATTTGCTGTGTGAATTCCTGGCATGTTGTTTGTACATACTGTTAATGTCCACAAATTCTTTAAAAACCAGAAAGCTAGGGTGCTCCGTTGTCATGGTTACGACAATGCACATGTTGCTTTGGGAATGGAACATCCTGCATCCAGAAACAAAAACAACTCCGCAGCAGTTAGATAACAGTTAAAGTCCAGCTTGTTGTTGACACCAAACGTTGACGCGACACCAAACGTTGACGCGATGGAAGGCAGCGATGAGGTAAAGACGACTCGGGGCAGCGACACACCACGGCCCCCCGAGGAGGGCCGGGCGGCGGCGCTCAGGTTTCTGGCGGAGGCCATGCAGGGCGGCAGGGTGGTGGATGAAGAGAACCTCTGCAACGGCATCATCTCCTCGGGTAGAGACGGTCAGTGGGAGGCCTTACGAGGGCAAACGCCATCAACAGTAAGTAACTATGATCTCATAGAATCCTCTCTCAGTATTTTATATTTTATTTACCTCAAATCTTCAGTCACACAAAGGCAAAAGGAGAAGCTCACAGCTTTAGATGCATTTGGTTATTGTTTAACCTTTAATCTTTATTTAATACTAAAATATCCAAAGTGTACACATTAGTTTTCCTATTATTATCCATTCAGCTTCAAATAAAGTGGTTGACTCCACAGAATTAGTAAGATAGTACAGTGATGTCAAACAAACCATCCATCCATCCATTATCTTCCACTTATCCGGGGTTTGGTCGGGGAGGCAGTAGTCTAAGCAAAGAGGCCCAGACTTCCCTCACCCCAGACACCTCCTCCAGTTCTTCTGGTGGGACCCCGAGGTGTTCCCAGGCCAGCCCAGAGACATAGTCCCTCCAGCGTGTCCTAGGTCTACCCCGAGACCTCCTCCTGGTGGGACATGCAGGAACACCTCCCCAGGGAGGCGTCCAGGAGGCATCAGGAACAGATGTCCAAACCACCTCAGCTGACCCCCGTCGATGTCTCAAACAAACCATAGTCTCATAATATACAAAAGTTTTGAAATTATAGTCTTTAATTTTCCTCTAATTATCATAATTTAATAGCTGAACTGCTCACTTTATTAAACCAGGGCTGCAACTAACAATATTTCAACCATTTAATCAAATCAGTTGATTACATTCTTAACTGTTGATCAGTTGTTTGATCTATTAATTTTTTTTTTTTCAAAGCATAAGTAGATAAAAGTGTAGTTTACTCATACGGGAACAAAGAAACCAGAAAATATTCACATTTAAGAAGCTGGAATCATTAAAAAAGTATTCAAATTGATCATCAGAATAGGTGACAGTTCATGTTATTGATTGTTGCTGCTCTCGTATGAACTACAGAGGCTCTGTTAATATTTTAAATGATAAATTTAAAGCAATTTATTCCATGTTTGCATGCTGTTGTACATTTTAAGGCAAATTTCACACATTTTGCTGCGGTTAAATGTGTCCTGTGAAGCTCACATTGCTCTTTCTGTTTGATCCACTTTGCAAGATGTCACAGGATCAGTTCAGCCGGATCTACAGCACCATCGTCAGGATGGTGACCAGGCTGGTCGTCAGGGAGATGGTCCCGTCTCTGATGATCCGTCTGCTGGATTTACGCTCAGAGGCTGCAGCCGGCGGCCGCAGCAAGGAGGAGGCTCAGAGCAAAGACTGCAGGTAGGAAGATCCACCTCATGTTCAGGTCGTCACCGGTTACTGCAGGGGCGTCCTTCACCTTTAGGTGCTCCAAGCCTTTAAATCTCACTGATTCTCAGCTTAATAGTTCATTACAAGGCAAGAATATACATTAGATTTAAAAGCCACATCTTCTCTCTTAGTGAATTCTTGTGGTGCTGTTTTAGTTCACAGGGTAACAAGGCTGAGGGGAGTGAAGAGCAGATCCAGGACCAGGCTGCAGAGGACACAGTGGAGCCCCTGAGGACTGAGGACGAGCCCCTAGCTGAGGTGGCATCACCGCAGCTCATCGAACAGTATTTGGAGCCGGCAACTGAGGAAACAGAGGACGCCGGCCAGTAGAGAGGTCCATCTGTCTATAGAGGAGAATGGGCAAAACATTTCTGACTCCTCCCTGACGCCAACCTCAACCCTTAGGAAATGTTAAAAGTACTTGGCAACCACAACCTGTCCAACTCCACGATTCATCTGTGAACTTGCACTTTTTAATTCTAAATAAAATAAAAACAGGTCATTTCAGTGTCATCTGGGCTTTCTCTGGAATATTTTTATGCTCAAGGTTGTGTCTAAACCTGACAGAGGTGGTGGTTCAGAAATGAGTGAACACACAGGTAGACAGGTCAGGTGATTACTGGCTTATACATTAAATAAGTCAACGTGCTGAAACTTTGATTCGTAGGGTTAAAAATGCACCGTTCCTGCATTGTTATTTGATTTCGGAAGGTTTCAGTCTTTCACCTCCTTCCTTTAATCACCAGTTCACTGCCAATGTGTCTGCTCTTACAATGAACCCCTTTTCTGGGAGAGTCCTGGTAATTAAACATGCACATAAAAACCTGTCTAACCTTGCCATAAAATTAATATAAAGGGTCCCCAAACTTCCTTGTCTCGTCTTTGTCCGTCCCTTAAAAGTCATCCTTTCCATCGGCAAGTTCAGCATCATTTGTTCCGTCCAGTAGCTGGTCTCTCCTCCAGAACATAGCCACCTCCTTTTTTGCATTTAAGAAGCTGAGGTTCAGCAATATTTTTTGTTTTTATGGATATAGACCAAGTATAAACAATTTAGGATCTAATGGAATCCTCTCACATGTGACTCTGACCTCCTCCCAAGATGCCTTAATCTTAACCTCTAGGCATTTAGTACATGCACCGATCAGGCACAACATCATGACCACCTGCCTAATACTGTGTTGGTCCCCCTTATGTGATGCTCTGAACCATTGGTCATGGACCAGAGGACCTCTCAGGGGGTCCTATGGGGTCTGGAACCACTGGATCCTTTGGCTACTCTGGCTTGTGCAGTGGGGCTTCTGTCAATCCAACTTGTTCCACTGCATCCTGTTGATGCTTGATCAGAATGGGCTGTAGGAAGTCTGGAGGTCACATCAACATGTTGGGCCATTGTCATGTTCCTCAACATGTTCCTGATTGGTTGATGTTGTTTCCATGTGGTGGGGGGCATTTTCATCCAGTGACATTTGGGATTTCCATCAGCATGAGGGAGTGTGTTTGTTGTGGGACGATGTTTATTTGGGTGTCTAAGTCTGATCAAGGTTTTCCATCAGAACACCACATAGTACCAATATGATCAATGTCATTCACTTCACCTGTCAGTGGTTTTAATGTTGAGGCTGATTGGTGTACATCTCGTATATTTTTGTTGAACTGATCTAGCTTTGGAAAAATCACTCACTTTTATCCATAGTCACCCTCTTTATGTTCAGACTCAAGCAGCAGAAGCTGAATGTCGCTTCATGGAAGAAAATAAGAGAGGAAACCATTCCAGTGTAATTCACCCACAAGCTGTTACCATCATTCCAACAAAAGGCTGTAAAGGAAAGTTTGGTCAGCTGTGATCATGAGGAGACATTATTGTGCTGATTCATTTAACAGCATGAGGACAAAACACTTAGCAGTTTGTTAGGAAGGAATAAATAGGAATAATCTAACATGTTATCTCCTCAGTGACATTTAATTGCTCAGAATGCAAGAAATGGTTTGGAAACTCTTTGGTTTGTTTAATTCACTGGTCTTCCTGACATATGTGCCGCAGCCACAGCTGACTACGATGTGCCAGCCGGGCATTTTCCAACTCCAAAGGGATTCTTGTAACCCTTTACTAGCTGGTGTCAGTATAATTTAAAGGTTTGGCAGCTTTCATAGCAACAAAACTGGTTTAATTAACATTTTTGTTCGTAATTCAGTTCATAGGTTTTGTTGCGTTTGTGTGGCTTTTTTGAGTGTTTTAAAAGTGGAAGAAAAGCAAAAATCTCTAAAGTAGAGAAAGGAGAATGTGACAAGCATATATTTGTGGCTGTTGCTTGGCGCCTTTGTTAAAAAAAAGGCTTAGCTTGTGGATAGAGGAGCTGCTCTGATTGTTCTGCATGGTTGCTGGTTCAGTTTGGGGGGTCTGGTCCTGCACGCCGATAGGAGTGACTGTGTAGCGGTATGTCTTGGCTTTTGTGGAGTTTCCCTGCAAGTACAATGGTAACCCATTTGGGCTTGTTGGTGTGGATGATAACCCTAACACATTGGTCAGGTGAGTAACCAGCTACTGGGTTGGGGTTTGAATAGACCACCGCCAACCCACACAAAGACTATAGGGGTCAGCGAGGTAGGTTGGTTTGGGATCGACAGTTTAGATAGGGGAGACCTCCACATTAATTGGGTGGCCATTTTTTGTGTCTCCTTTGTCAATGGTAAATGGTCTGCACTTATATAGCTCTTTATTCTACCTTAGTGGTATCTAAAGTGCTTTACGATGTGTTTCTCATTCACCCATTCACACTCCAGTGGTGACAGAGCTGCCATGCAAGGCGCTAATCTACCATTGGGAGCAACTTGGGGTTCAGTGTCTTGCCCAAGGACACTTCGGCATGCGGAGGGGCCGGGGATCGAACCGCCAACCTTGCGAACCCAACCCGCTCTACCACCTGAGCCACAGCCGCTCTCGGTAGGCTTTTAGAGCTCAGCTATCATGGCAGGGATGGAGGATTTTCCTGCTGCTGCTGCTCCACTGGAAGGTTTTCTGGATCGCTGCACTAAAGATCCGCTTTTGAAAACCGCTGAAGAGTATTAAATTGATTTCAGTGTTATTGGTGGTAAATGGCTGTAAGTGGAAAAAGGCTGTGTTCAAGCTGCTCTCCTGGTCAGTCATTAGCGGCTCAGCCGGTTGTAGTTTTATCGGGAAGCCTAACTTTTGAGCAGCTCAAAGAAGCACTTATTGCAGCGGTTTCGTGAACAAGAGGGGCAAAAGTTTAAAATGGAAAAGTATAAGTTAGAGGTGGATAAACAAGTGGTGGCAAAGGCTGAGCTGTAGGCTACTAGGTTGAGTTCAGTCAGATGGTAAACATTTTATTGCAGTTATAGTTTTATTATATAGTCCACAGAAGGATGGATTCAAACATGGTATTTTACAGGTCTGACATTACTCATCTTGTCTCCTTGTATTGCAGGTATATGAAGGAAACCAGGATGCAGAAACGCCCGTCCTCGCCCTGTTCAACACTTCCACAGTGGCCCGCTACATTCGCATCAACCCACAGACCTGGTACCAGAACGGGACGCAGGGGGACATCTGCCTGAGAGCTGAAGTGTTGGGCTGCGCACTCCCAGGTTCCCAGAAGTGAACAGCTGGCATCAAGTTTTTATACACGTTTTTATACTCTATCCTGTAACACACCTTTCCCTTTTCCCAGATCCTAATAATATCTACGCATGGCAGACGGAGCCGACAGAGTCCAGAGACAAACTGGACTTCAGACACCACAACTATAAGGAGATGAGAAAGGTAGGACAGAGTCTGACATACATGGTCTTGTTGTCTTTTTCTTTTCTTACTACAATTTAGTGCAACCCTCATAACTTAACTAGATCTGCATTGTCAAAACATCTTTTATAGATTCAACTAGAGCCTCCTGTTGACAAATCCTCTAGTTTGTGGTGTCGTAGTGAGTAGAGAGCAGCCACAGAGTGTTGTGTGTGTTCTGGTTCTAGTCTGACCAGAAAACAAATAGTACACGAGGTTTCATTCCTTCGAGGCAGCGTCCTCACTGTGCTGCCACTACCAGCGGTCAGCTTGAAGACACCGTCCATCCCACAGAGACAAATACAGATCCTCATTGCACAGACTCAAACTTTCACAACCCATGAAGTTGAATCTTTCAGTTTGTAGAGAAATTTCATTCAGCCATTCGGTCATTTAACTTGCTTTGGTTGGGTCTTTAATGGTTGCTTCGACTCCGGCCAGTATTCATGGTTTGTGGTCTAACGTTCGAAACGAGACTCAGCACTGGCGAGCAAAAGCTGACGAGACAAGAGGAGATGATATTCATGATAGTCTTTATCTATAGAGGACTTTTCATAACCCAAGTTACACTGTGCTTCACCAGGCAGCAAAATAAAACACACAAGTCAGCAAATCAGATTGTAGAAGGTGGATAAAAACCGATGCAGTGTTGAACATTTTTAAAAGAAATAAAAGAGTGCCATGGAAAGTCCAACTCAAGTCAAATCAGTTCCATGAAGGGCCTTAAAAGAGGTCACTGATTCAGTCGACCTGATTTCCTTGAGCAGAAAACACTTCCAAGGGTCTGGCTGAAAACTGAAGAGGACAAAACGCCTTGACCCGAAGACCCTGAAGTGTGTACCGGTGCGTTTGGTTCGAAGAGTTTGGATATAGCTGGAAGAGAATCCATGAAGGGCCTTAGAAGTAAAAAGTAAAATCTTTAAATCTGTTCAAAAACAACTGGAAGGTGGTGTGAAGAGGCTGAAACCGGAGAGACGTGGTCGTGTTTGGTGGCTCTGTTGAATAGGCTGTCAATCAACAGATTGAGGGTGCTGGTAGATAAAAAGGTTGTTCACTTCAAAAGTTATAGATCGTATCTTTAAAATATTTCTAAGATGATAAATTGTAGAAATCAAGCGGCGTGCTGCTCAAAACACAGATTACTGTCAAACCAGATGCCATGTGGCTCTTTGCAACTGCTGTGATTTGAAGCCAAAGAGAACCAGCGGATGTCAATGTGTTGGAAACCAATAACAAGAATCTCTGAGTAAAATTTTTTGACATCACAAAGGCAGTCATTAAATGAACTCAGGATACCAGGACTGGAAGATCAGACTAACCTTTAAAGTTAGTTTGGTGACTGAAAGTAAACAACATCAATAAGGAATAAAGAGCGAAGGTGGTCTTCAATGAGTTTACTGTGTGAAAGATGAAACTAATATTAGCTCCAAATTACATCGTCGTTGATGTCAGTGTTTAACCACTTTTGTTGTTTCCCAGCTGATGAAGTCGGTGAACGATGCGTGCCCTGACATCACCCGCATCTACAGCATCGGGAAGAGCTACACCGGTCTGAAGCTCTACGTCATGGAGATCTCTGACAATCCAGGGAAACACGAGCTGGGTGAGCATTGCACTGCTTTGACTGGATTATGCTCCAATCGCCCATGTCCCTCTAGAGGTTAGAGCAGGTATAAATAATGGATGGCTGGATGGAACATTAGCGATCAAGGGGCTTTACAATCTGTACACAATACACAACTCTTTGTCCTCAGACCCTGGATTCAGATAAGGAAAACTCCATCTAAAAACCCTCCAACAGGAAAGAAAAAGGAAGAAACCTCAGAGAGAGAAACTGTGGACAGACTTGATGAACAATAGGTGTGCATAGAGAAGCATAATATAGCCGGTCAACAGTGTAGATACACACATATAATAGGGAATAAATAGTCGAAAGAGATGGACAAGCAAAGAGCAAATCCCACATGGAGATCTAGATTATCTGGAATTAATAGCTTAAATGTTTTTAGTGAGATCATTTTTGCATTTTAACAAAGAAATGTGTTTAGCACTTAGATAAGTGAATCATCAAATACATTATATCTCTATTTGAGGTGCAGAGTCTCCATGCAATGTGTCAGGAGCTAGCGACTACCATCCTCACCAAGATGTGTCGAACTCCAGCGCAAACTATAACTAGAAAAGCCCTCAGAGAGCTCATACCTCCACCAAGGAGCTTCAGTCCACACCCAACACAATCTCCCAGTTCACATATTTTGTATGGAACGTTACAGATACAAATGTAATTACAGACAGTTCAAATGTCCTACCGACAATGCGGCCTCCACCCCATCCGACCTAATGAACAGGCGCGGCCTCTAGTGCAGCAGCTCCTAACAGCCTCCCAGCTTCTTAGACAACCGGAGATAAGAATGCCGGCCCAACCGTGCGTATGTCGCTCAGGAAGGAAAGAGAACTCCGTCATTGTCACTGTCTGTCGCGTGGAGACCCAAAATGTCATGTGGTCAGAGGCGGTTACCCCAAAAACAAGAGTGCCCTCTGGTGGCTTTTAGAGTAAACCGTATTTAATAGTCCAACCGGTTACACTTACATGAAAAAAAAAAAACCTGGATCTAGACGGTGATCCGGATCAGTCCCAACATGTCATCATTTCTTCCTTGTCCCATTTCACACATTTCCTGAAAATTTCATCCAAATCCGTCCATGAGTTTTCAAGTTATTTTGCACACAAACATCAAAGAAACAAACCAACGCTGGCCATCACATAACCTCCTTGGCGGAGGTAACGAGCTCAACATCATAATCTGATGCATGTGTTCCCTAGTAAGTAAACTGATAGGCACCCAAACATATTTAAGATATTGTACGTACTCATTTGCATCTGGACATATAAAGTTTAATAAAACAAAGACATGAGACGAGTATACACGTCTTCTATCCAATCGAAAGGTGAGGATAAAAAAGAAAACCCACTGACTATGTAAATGTGGTCTTTAAAAAAAAGGACAGGAAAAGAAATGTGTTTAATTTTGCAGCTAGACCTGTCAGCACTGCCTCTTCACTTTGCATTCACTCAGTAATAAAGGGTCACAGGGTCACTGGGGACTTGTACACTGGTTTCCACTGTGCCTCGACCCTCCTACGCAGACAGCGCGGCACTGTGTGAGAAATAAACCCCTACAGACTGGAGTTCCTCGCTGTTTGCTCTGAGGTGTACAAATGTTTTCTTTGGCCTCCTCGGCTCAGCCCACATGGCAGCAGAGCGGAGTCGTTTTCCCGCCAAAACACATGGCAGTGAAGGCAGCACAGATGAGCAGAGGGAGGCTGGCAGATCGAATTCAGTTATCAAATGTAATGCTCTCACAAAAAAGTCTGACAGAGCATGTCTCACCTTGTTAAGTCTCTCTCAAAGTCTTTCCCCCCCCACAGATCAGTGTTGGATTGGTTCGATTTCATGTTCCAACTTTTCGGTATTCATCTTTTCCGTGGTTACAGCTGAGGTCAAATCTTCAGCCTCGTCCCTTTTTTTCAGTTATGTACCTTCATGCATGTTGGTTTCTCTGTTTGCTCAAAGCTTTTTCTGCTGTTGTTGATGCTCACCAAAGAATCACCAAAGAAAATACTGCTGTTTGCCCACTTGGGATAACAACAGCAAGCAAATATAGCTTTCGTTTCTGCTTTTCCTCACTTATTTTTAACACTGATCCAACCCAGTCCTGTCGAGTCAAACGTCAAATAACATGGAGCAAGGATGGAAACGAATACCTCAACGATCACTGACATCTTGTAGTCCAAAGTCGAGTTGTACGCTTGACTTTTCCACTCGTCTTGCACCAAACAAAACCAGAACATCGCCTCAACGCTCTTTCAATGAGCCAGTAAACATCCTCAACATATGTACGTACAGACCATCTTCTGACCAAGCACACCATCAATCTGAGAACTTCTCTTTCATATATAGATAAGTGCTGTGTTTTATTTCTATAACCCCGTTAGCTTTTTTCTTTTCTTGTCCGCATTTATACTCATCGTTTAACACCACAGAAGGAGTCGACTTCAATGAGATTAATGCATTTAGTCTTGCAGCAAAATATATGAAGCTAAGCTGTCATTCTTTATTGAATTCTCCTATCATGAGCCAGAGGGGGCAGTGCTGCACCTCAGTGAATTGAGGGGGAAAGGGAGACAAGACGAACAGGGAGGGTACAGACGGGCAGTGCTAATTGAATCCTATAAGAGTGCTGTAAAATGCCGTGTTATTCCCAACAACCGATCCCACATCGGAAAATTGGAAACAAATAATCAAAACAGAAACAAATTGGACACCAGAATTGTGGTAGTCCTGATAGTATACAGGGTTAGGACGCCAGAGGACAGGAGTTGGTAAGCCCTGTTAGCTTTTAAGCTATCTGTTCACAGCTCTGGCTCCTGAAGAACCTGAACAGGTTTCAGACAGTGATCAGAGCATGTATATACTAATATATCAAAACGTTCCTCCTGCAAAGTTTGCTACTCAGAGAAAAAGCAGATGAAGGTCAGATTTTTTGCATATGAAGACCAAATTTGAGAAGAGTTATTCATATTTCTATAAGGTTTTGTTTTATATGTTGTTTATTCTGGCTCCACCGATAACATACAAACATATCCCCTCTGTAAAATCCATTTTTATTAGAAGCTGTACAATCAATTATTTTCACTCTAGAGCAGTTTGATGATCCCACTAAAATGCAATTTTGTTTTCATTAGATTTTTTTTTTAAATTGCAAAACAGTGGAAGTGATTGCGAGCTCTGGAATCAGGCTTGAATATTTAAAAGAATTCTGGGCTTTTCGGGGCCTCGAAACCATTTCCAAACCTAAATCTGCTGCATAAATCTGAATACGCCGACTGCTGTGCGCCAGAAGTTTCAAAATCTGGACAAACAGTGTGAGAAACTCTTCTGCAGCGCTGCGTTAGCGGTGAAGTGAGCCGAAACCCCTCCTCATAAACAGTTTTGAAGAGGGTGTGTGAGATTTCAGAGATGCCTGCCAGTTCAGTGTATGTGGACCAAACAGGAGATACATCCAGGTCCTTCAGCGGGGTCAGTGGCAGATGTTGATCCGTGCAACTGTGCTTTGAAAACACACAAACTGCAGGTGTGCCAAATGCTTTAAGGGTAGATTTGTCATCACTGCTGCGTATGTCAAACACTGTACATGAAGACTTTTAGGATGCATGCATTACAAGGATGTTGCACAATGTGTTTTCAGTTGGAGGCTTCTTTAACTCCACTATAGTGAGGACAGCTACAGGAAGTCATCCCTGCAAGGAGAGGAGACGTATCTTCTGAGGACTTAGTTTGCACTTTGGGAATTCTAACTTATCTCATTTTTATTCTTCATGTTTTAAAATGTAGTGGATATTTTTTAAATTGTGCTTTTTATGTGTGTTTATCCATCCATCCATCTATACATCATCTATACACCGCTTAATCCTCTGTAGGGTCCTGGGGGAGCTGGAGTCTATCCCAGCCGACTCGGGTGAAGGCAGGGGACACCCTGGACAGGTTGCCAGCCTATTGCAGGGCAACACATAGAGACAAACAACCAAGCACACTCTCATTCACACCTATGGACAATTTAGAATAATCAATTAACCTCAGCATGTTTTTGGACTGTGGGAGGAAGAAGGAGTACCCGATAAAAACCCACAAATGCACAGGGAGAACATGCAAACTCCACATAGAAAGATCCCCTAACTGGGATGCGAACCAGGGATCTTCTAGTTGTGAGGCGACGGTGGTAATAGCCGACCCACTGTGCAGCCTTATGTGTGTTTAATGATATGCAAATTACCGCTGCAACACTACAGTCGTCCTGAGTGGATCAAAAAAGTACTCTATCTAGCTTAAGTAAATTAGAATAACAAAAAAAAGCAACATGCTGATATGAAGAGATTATCCTGTACAATTGTTGAACACTGGGCAGCACATGTGAATGTATTAAAGAGTATGTATGTCAGAAGCAGCATTCCTATGTGTCTATGTGTTGCCGCCCCCTACAGGAGAACCAGAGTTCCGATACGTTGCAGGGATGCACGGGAACGAGGCGCTGGGCCGGGAGCTTCTGCTCAATCTGATGCAGTACATGTGCCAAGAGTACAAACGAGGAGACCAGCGCATAGTCCGCCTGGTCAAAGAGACCCGCATCCACCTTCTGCCCTCCATGAACCCTGACGGATACGAGATGGCCTTTAAAAAGGTGCCAGACACCGCATTTAGTCCCAAGGTCACACTGTGAACTCAACCACAGCTGAAGACATGAGAGCTAAGTGAGCATAACGCCACCCGGTGTTCTCTGATCCTCAGGGCTCAGAGCTGGCGGGCTGGGCGCTGGGACGTTACAGCTACGAGGGCATCGATATGAACCACAATTTTGCCGACCTCAACTCTGTGATGTGGACCGCCATCGAGCTGGAGACGGACCGGTCCAAACTCATCAACCACTACTTCCCCATCCCTGAGCAGTACACCTCCGAGGAAGCCTTTGTAAGTCTTATACTCATCACACATATCTTCATCCTCTGCTCCTATAACAATAGATTTCTATCTGCAAAATAAGAACCCTGCTTTCCTGCCTCCTTATCTGTTGCTCTTATTGGATGGGACAGAAATATTTACTTCGCCTCGGTTGACGTTTTCACCTCTAAACTATGCCATTCCCCTCAGAGGATCTCAGACTGGAGACATCAGTGCCTTTTTTTCCACATTAAAGCCTCCCTTAACTTGTTCACTGCGATTCTTTTACTTTGCTCTTTTCTATATTTGGTGTTTTCTCTGCTTGGTTTTATCCCGTATATGTTAATGTTAGCTTTGTGCAGCGCCTTGAAACTTTGTTTGAGAGAGCTGTTACATAAATGAAGTTATTATTATATACTGTTGTGACTGATTACGCCTCTGTTTAATTTAGTAAAGTCACCAAGCTCAGCATGACCTGAAAGAAGAAGATGTCTAAACAGTTCTTAGAAAAGGTGTAATTTGTCTTTATAAGTGAAAACATCTCTGTGTGTGAGCTAGGAGCGTGCAGGGCCTTTCAGAAGCTATTATTTTTTAAACTAAATGCATATTCTGCTGTTAATTTCAGTTCCACATGTTTTTGAGTACAAATTTTTCCTTTGTCCCTCTCTGGTCATTGATTTAACCTCTATAAACTCATCTCTTTTCCATTAAAATAACCTCTTCCTGCCTTTAAAAACGCATCTTAAGGACATGATAACGAAATAAAAAACTCCAGTGCTCCTTTTACGCATCAAAGACATGGACTCCATACCGTCACCGTCTCAAGACACTTGAAAAATTCCACCAACGCTGTCTCCGAAGCATCCTCAAGATCGGCTGGGAAAACCGAAGAACGAACGTCCCGCAAGAAGCCAACGCAACCAGTTTCGAAGCCGGCATCAGCAAGAACCAACTGAGATGGAGCGGCCACGTCGTCCGGGTGGGCGATGACCCAATACCGAAACAATTCCACCACTCCAACATGAAGAAATGCAACATCGACCCCAACAACCAGGAAGACGTCGCAAGAGACAGACCTCTCTGGAGCCCCAAAATCAGACAAGGAATAGAGACCTAGAGATGCGAGGAGGTGGTAGAGAAGTGTAGGAAAAGAAAGGAGAAAGAACAACGACCGAGGGCGACCTTCCCACCCGGAACAACATGCCCTCGCTGCTACCGGAACTCCAGGACAAGAATCGGACTCAACAGCCACATGAAGACTCAGACATGATGACGTCAGACTACAAAGAAGACCTCGTTACGGCCACTGGTGACAGTGTGCTGTATTTCTCATGTGGTGGACTTTAAAACTGTGTCTGTCTGAGCCCAGCTGTGGCTGACTTGGGAAGACTCATCCAGAGCCCCAGCTGAAGGCCATCTCGGCTGATTAGCCAAGCTGAGGACCTGCTCTGCAGCACCTGTTCTCCCCGCCTCCAGACCTGCCGGATTGGACCATCACTCGACTCCCTTCCACCTCCAGCCAATTCACTTCAGCCATCTCACACCTGAAGACCATAAAACCTGCATCCAAACTCTCAGTCATGGCAGCAAGGATCTAATGTGACCTGGTCACCCTGGTGCCGCATGTCTGTGTGTTGTGTGACTTAGAATGTAACTTGTTTGGCAGTTTGCTAACTCATGGGGAGGCATTCGTTTGTGTCTTAGTGAAGACTTTCTGTGGCCTCTGCTAGCAACTGCATTAGCTTAGTGACCATTAGTATTTTCTGTGTGTACAAAATGCTAATGTTACTGTGTGTTTAGAAGCTACTGTTGAGTGGTGATTCGTGTCTTGTGCCATGTTTGAGATGAGTGTTCAGCGGCACGAATTTTGGTTCATTTAGTTTTGTGTATTGGGCACTGGTTTGTTATTTTTCTTTGGTGTGGTGTTGCCATTGTGTTCGGTTTGGCTGGGGAGTTTAGTTGTGTTTTGTTATTTAGTCTTAATGGATTCTTGTAACTCTGTCAGCCTTCGTTTGGTTTTATTCAGTTCTTTGATTTTAGCAACACCCACCAACTCTGTTACTTTGTTTACCACCTGTTCATCCATCCATTATCTATACACCGCTGTAGGGTCGTGGGGGGACTGGAGTCTATCCCAGTCGACTCAGGGCGAAGGCAGGGGACACCCTGGACAGATCGCCAGCCTATCACAGGGCTACATATAGAGACAAACAACCAAGCCCACTCTCATTCACACCTACGGACAATTTAGAATCATCAATTAACCTCAGCATGTTTTTGGAGAACATGCAAACTCCACACAGAAAAATCCCAGGCGTCCTAACGGGGGTGCGAACCGGGGATCTTCTAGCTGTGAGGCAACGCTGCTAACCACCGATCCACCGTTCAGCCTTAATTTAGTCACTAAGCAATAAATTTCTTACCTCACCCATAACACCTGGTTTTATTTTTGTTGCACCCAGCTGCCCCTAGAGGCCGGGTCGTAACAGACCTTCATCCTTGACCTTGAGAGGAACGCTATGATACTCAGATTTAACTCTAATGTACAGTAGTAGATGCTCGTAAAACAGCCACACATGAATAGAAACCCACAGGAACATGTTTCACAGATGTGGGGCTTCTGCTCATCTGGTGCAATTAAAATTGTCAACCAGATGTCTAAAACTGGGTCTTTAATCTGGCTTTTTATTGGACAAAATCTCCAACACCAGGTGGCGTCTGAGACACGAGCCGTCATCAACTGGATGCAGAACATCCCGTTTGTCCTCAGCGCCAACCTCCACGGTGGGGAGCTGGTGGTCACCTACCCGTACGACATGACCCGGGACTGGGCCCCTCGCGAGCACACGCCCACCGCCGACGAGAGCTTCTTCCGCTGGTTGGCCACGGCGTATGCCAGCACCAATCAGGTCCCTCCTCCTCCTCTGCTCGCACTCCAGAAATCAGAATCATCAGGGAAGTGAGTGCTTGACATGTTCATTGTGTTCTCACATATCCAGGTGATGTCCAACCCAGACCGGCGGCCGTGCCACAACAAGGACTTCCTCAGATATAACAACATCATCAATGGAGCCGACTGGCACAACGTACCAGGAAGTAAGAATGTGTGTGGTTTTAAAGTGGAGTGATCTAAACCTGAATTGAATTGACACATTACTGTAGTATCTAGGCAGATAATATTTAGATTCTTGCTCACTGCCCAGGTAACCCTCCATGTTTAGTATCAATGTCAGCCAGGAGGTCTTGCTGTTAATCAATATATCAACAATTCTGTTCCTTATGGGCAAAATGGGCTGTCATGCTTGTTTTATAAAACCTTCTTGTGCTGTATAAAGTTGTGTCCCACTTTGTTTGCTTGTTTGTTTATTAGTTAATTGACCAATCAGGATTAGATTCTTTTGCAACTAATTGACAGTTGACCTCTGTTAAGGTGACATAATGACCCAGGAGAGTAAAAACTGAGTAAATGTTACTTTAATTAAAGGTTCCTTATTCATTTTTAGCTGGTGCTGATCAGTTTATCCAGTTTCAGGTTTTTAAATAATGCATAGATATTTCCAGTAAAACAGAAATTCTACATGTATAATCTGTCATAAATGTAGAATGCAACTGTCAGACTATCAGATGTCTCTCAAATGTTTTAAAAGATCTTTTGGTGTTAAAATGAAAAAGTGCAATAAACTCCAATTTCAGACTATAGAAGAGGCTCTCAGAGGTAAATGAGTTGGTTGAATGGACACATTAAAACAGTCCTTTTGTAATTACAGTAGCTGACTGATGACAATGTCGTTGCTACAGTATAGTATTGCTGGATGGTTATATTTGGATTATATGTATATTTATATGTTAAACTCCAGAAAAACTATTGTTAAATGTTGATTTCTTAAAATGAATTTTCTTGCAGGTATGAATGATTTCAGCTACCTCCATACCAATTGTTTCGAGGTGACGGTGGAGTTGTCCTGTGATAAGTTTCCTCACGCCAGCGAGCTTCCCATCGAGTGGGAGAACAACAGAGAGTCTCTGCTGGTTTACATGGAGCAGGTCTTATTTCATATACATATATTTTATCCTCACATCCTCTCCTTTAATGTTGCTCGTTTTTCTTCTGCTGTTCTTCATCAGCGATCATCCTCATGTTATTCTTTTAGTCGTCATGAGATGGTGCATTTGCAATTCAAACAACAGGTTACCAGAGCGTTGTTTTTATGGCTATAGCACCAGTTAAACAGTAAAGTCTCTCCTCAGGTGCACCGTGGAGTTAAAGGTGTGGTTCGGGACAAAGACACAGAGGCTGGAATAGCAGATGCCATCATCAAAGTTGATGACATCGATCATCACATCAGATCAGGTACGATTTTATGTCACACAAGACGGTAAATCATGGGATCTGTGTGAGACTAAGTCAGCTCCGTTCAATATGCCGCTGGAGTGTAGGAGCCTTTTTATAGGTCATTATAGCTCTTCTTATGCACATGAGCTCTGGCCGGAGACCATTAAGCATCACAGAAGTCTATGTCATGGTGCCCATTGCTTGTTAAACCTCCTAAATGCTCTCTGCCTGCCAACATGTAGTCTGAGTGACCACGTCCTTGAGTCCATACAGTATCTAACAGTAAGATATCAGACACTACATCTAATCCACGATACTTGAAGCAACAGATACTAAATATTAAATGACTCCAATCCAACTGGGGAGAAATTCTTGATAAGGAAATCTAAATTACACTGTAATATTCAGTCTTATGTGTCTTCTGCTCATGCTTCATATCTTCTATTGTCTGTACTTTTACAGCGGCTGATGGTGACTACTGGCGGCTGCTGAACCCCGGTGAGTACCGGGTGACGGCCTCCGCAGAGGGATACTTACCCTCCTCCCGCACCTGCCAGGTCATGTACGACTACTACCCCACCATCTGCGACTTCCGCCTCACCAAGATGCCCAAACAGAGGCTGAAGGACATTCTGGCTAAGGGGGGGAAACTTCCGAAGGACTTGCAGCTCAGGCTGCGGCAGCTTCGCATGAGGAAGCTCCGCGTCACCACCAAGGCCATCAACCAGAGACGCGCCGCTGCTGCCGCCAAACGGGCGAAGAGGGTGTGACGGTGAATAAATACGAGAACAAAGCAGGACTTGGTTCAGAGACTCCCACCTTCACTGGATTCCTGTCAGGTTTTCTTTTTTACATGCTGTAATTTATCAAAGACACAACAACTGGACACCATGCTCTGTTTTTTTTAGCAGTGTTTCTTAGCTCTTTTATACCTGCACACATGCACACCTGAGAAACTTGGATCTTCTGCTGTGGAGCAGCAGAGCATCAAAGGAGACAGTCTGCAGCTTTATAATTGCGTTCACCAATTCTGGAAATAAATGGATGTGATGAGATCGTGTTGTTATGTTTCTGAATGCCAGAGAAAGACGACATTTGGTAGGAGAAGACACTAATTCAATCTTTATTTATTACATAATTAACATTTGACTTTACAGTTAAAAAAAAATTAAAAACAAAACTAGTTTACTTAAGAATAGTGAGCTTCCACTTGATGCCGTTTCTCATCTTTGGTGGCGTTGGAACATCTGCATCTACAAAGAAAGAACAACAAATATTAGGCAGAAATGATGCTACCTCATCTGCAGCACCAAAATAATTTTACATGTGTTAACATTGTTCACAACCAGCCCGTCTTTTAAGTGCTAGGTCACATATGACACAAATCAGATAAACATAGAAATAACTCAGCACTACACATTCTGCTGACCTTGTTGTGAAGCTGCAGGTCTCTGCTGCTGCTGGAAAGAAGCCATGATGCTGTTTGCTGTGGAGTTCGGCCCGGTGAGCTACAGAGGAGGAGTTAGATGAGAGTTACTTACAAAACAGGAGTATGAATAGTAAAAATGCGAAACGATACACTTAAATAAAGCTGCCTTTTCACTTCTCTCACGCACACAATGGATGTGAGTATATGTCAATTGTACATTTTGCTCGAATGCAGGATGTTTCTCCTTAATTCATACAGAAATTGGGTAAAAACAGCAGTTCTATGTTGGCGAGCAGAGAACACTGTGGAGGTTTAACTAATAAAGGGCCACCATGACAAAGCCTTCTGTGACAGTTAATGGTTATCTATTAGAGACCAGCTGAAACCTGCTTGGAGTGTGTTCTTCTACATCAGTGACCAAGGTAACTAAGCCACTGCAGCAGATTATATCACGTGATCAGTGCTGTCGATTAACCGATTCATGGCTGCATCCCTGTTGTTAAACCAGATACAGCAACAACATAATAAAAGCAAATTGAAAACGAGATAAAACCGAGTGTGAGGAAAGCATTTTGCCGAGATGCCACTACAACTACTGCTATCACTAATGAGGTGGTATAATTACCGGGGCTTGGCTGTTCTGCAGGCCTTCAGGCCACACCTCAGGAACTGCTGCCTCCATCATCTGCAGAGCTTCTTCATAGGCCAGCTGTAGCTTTGCTGCCTGTTTGTCGAACTGGAACAGCACCAAGGCCTTCAGCAGGTTGTGGACTTCCTCTGTAAGCAGAGGAGGAACAAAAAACATGACGATAATGTTATCACAGTGAGCACACAGGTTCAATAGAGTTTGGATTTTCAGTTCAGGTGTTTCAAAATGCAGAATGTTTCCTCATGTTTTCCCTTATCTACACCACAGACTTAGAAAAGGTTTTCAACAGGTCTACATTTTGTGTCTGTGTTGGTGTTTAAACATCAGTCAGGTGTCCACATGAGCACTGGAAGTCATTTTCTTATTATAAGCATTCATCTTGTTCATACTAGACATCCATAGATGACTTTTTAATCTACAGTGAAGCAGTGGGGGACAGAATCCATCCAAAACATGTTCACAACCTTATCTGAAGCTACGACGACACTTCAGCTTCAGTCTTTTTAAAACAAAAGTCCCCCTTCTTTGGCCACAACTGCAGCTGCCCAGAAAAACACTGCCATAAATATTTTCACTGTTGATTAATGTGATATTTAGTAATCAGTTAGTTGAAAATGTTGAACAACGTCAATCAGTGTTTCCCAAAGCTCAAGATGACATTTTCAGATGTCTTGTTTCGTCCTCAACCCAAAGATACTCAGGTTACTTTAAAAAGAAAGGAGTAAAGAAACAGTAATATTTACATTTAGGAGGCTAGAAAACCTTTCAAAATAAAACTCAGACTACTGAAGCCTTTCGTTAGTTTTAGGTTTTGCACTGAATGTTTCTACATTATCACTGAATCACATCAGGAGGGATATTTTAACGTCCAGTAAGTAAGTAAACTTTATTTGTATAGCACTTTTCACAGACAGCAGTCACAAAGTGCTTCACAGTAAAAAATAGAGAGAAAATAAAACACACATATATATATATACATGAATAAAAAAGGTCATGAAGACAAATAAAATACAGCCAGGCACAACAATGGGTCAATTCGGACTAGAATGCTGCTAAAACAGATACGTTTTTAGGTGCTTTTTAAAAGCATCCACTGAGCCCAGAGAGCACAGGTCTAAAGGAAGCTCATTCCAAAGGTGCGGCGGCTTTGAAAGTTCGATCTCCCCGAGTTTTAAAGCAAGTTCAAGGAACCATCAGCAGGTTCTGCCCAGACAACCACAGGCTTCGAGCTGAGCTGTACGGCTTGATTAAGTCAGCGATGTAAGTAGGAGCCTGACCATGTAGGGCTCAGAAGGTCAGCACTAAGATTTTAAATTGGACATGGTAAACAACAGGGAGCCAGTGGAGAGATTTTAAAATGGGTGTAATGTGGGACTTCCTGTTGGAGCTGGTCAACAGCCTCACAGCTGAGTTTTGGATGTACTGGAGACGAACCAGCTCTTTCTTATTGAGACAAGTGAACAGGCTGTTGCAGTCGTCCACCCGCGAGGACACAAACGCATGAATAATGATTTCAAGCTCATCCTTAGACACCATGGGCCTGAGCTTAGCGATACTGCACAGCTGAAAGAAGCAGTTTTTAACCAGCTGTCATGAATGGTGCTCTAGTGACGTGGCTTCATCAAAGATCACTCCAAGATTCCTCAGTTTAGTTTTAGCAGAGAGGCTCAGATCACCAGTATGTGTCCAGTATGAGCAGGAGGAATGATTACAGCAGGCAGAACTAGCTGCTTTGTACCAGCACCAATGTTTCAAGACAGACTTGAAAACTAGTGAACGTATCCTTCAGTTTTACCATGTGACCAGAAGCAGCGGAAATAAACCTACAATATGGATAAACTGTTCAGTGGAGGTCTTAAAATACAAACGATAAACAGTGTTTGCATGTTTGTATCTGCACCTCTCATCTTGTCCACGGTGGTGATGATCTCCCCCAGGGCGTACATCAGCGCTCTGTCCTCCATCGGGCTTCCTTCCTTCAGACTCAGCTTCTTCCGCTCGGCTTTCCGCCGGTTCTTTGATGATCTCCTGTAAATCAGAGCACGAATATTAAACCAGCAACTAAACACAAGTTGTTGTTTTGTGCGTGCGTTCTAAGCGGGCGTGTTTGTCTTACGAGGAGATGCGGGAGTTGCTCTGGGAGTATTTGGAGCCGGTCATCGCGCTGCTGGCTTCAGAGTAGAGTTCAGCATCGGGACAGTCCGGACCGTCTTCATCTGAAGAGCAAAACAAGAGTGTGGTTGGTTTATTTGGAGACTGGAAGATGAGGCGAACAACTGTTGGCAGGAGTACAGCAGTAATTTTTGGTGTTCATTTGGATTTTTCACAGCTACATTATTCGATAGGAATGTAGAAGTACTTGATATGTTATAGTTTTGTTTACTGGAAGATTAATAATTTGCAAGGGGCCACATGTTGCCCCAAATAAAACTGCAAATATCGTTACAATTTGTATGCATACACTGCATATTCTACTGAATTATTCCCTTAATTCCTTTCGTTTTTTGCTTCTTTCATTACATTTTTCTTTACTTTCCTTTACCCTCCTCAGAAAATACCAAGTTTATAATAATCACAAGAACTGAAACTTGAAGTGCTCAGGTTGTTTTTGCCTATAGAATCACAGGAGTGCCACAATTAAAAGGACATAAACGTGTAAATATAAAGAGAATCAATAAAAGACTCAAGAATAAAAAAATAAGCAAATGTAGGAAGATCTTTTCTCCATTTTGCTTTTGCCTTTTTTCCCCATTTACAGCAGAAGCAAAAAGCAAAGGGGAACAGACAAAGTAGAAAAAGCAAAGACAGGACGGACTCAGTCAGCTCCGTTAAATATGGAACGTAGGAGCCTTTTCATAGCTCATTATAGCTCATCTTACACACATGAGCTCTGGCCGGAGACCATTAAGCATCACAGAAGTCTATGTCATGGTGCCCACTGCTTGTTAGACCTCCTAAATGGTCTCTGCCTACCAACATGTAGTCTGAGTGACCACTTCCTTGAGTCGATACAGTACTAGAACAGGATGATGTCAGATACTACAGCTAATGCTACTTGAAGCAACAGATACTAAATATGAAATGACTCCAATCCAGCTGGTGGGGACAACATCTACACATCTAAACTGCACTGTAATATTCAACTGTAATACTATTTTATTTAGTGTCTTATGTGTCTTCTGCTCATGCTTCTTATCTTCTATCATCTCTACTTTTGCAGCGGCTGATGGTGACTACTGGCGGCTGCTGAACCCCGGTGAGTACCGGGTGACGGCCACCACAGAGGGAAACTTACTTTTTGCTTCTGCTGAAAATGGAAAACAAACAAAAGCAAAATAGAAAAAGGATATTCCTACATTTGTTTATTTTTTATTACTGATTCTTTTATTGATTCTCTTTGTATTTCCACATTTATTTCCATTTAATTACGGCACTCCTGTGATTCCATATTTAGCCACTTTCTGATGATGTGACTGCGAAATGCTAAACATACAGGTGGAGGCTAAGCTGTGAGACTGATGTGAGACATTTTTTACCTTTTCTGACTTGAAAAATTAACACACAACATAGCTGAAGGAATTAAAAGGAGAACACGTTGGGTCGGATAACGCCTCGTTCTCACCGAGCATGTCCAGTCTGGCCTTCTCTTTCTGCTCACGGACCACAGCCAGCCGGGTCCTGTGCCGTGTGAACGTCGCTACCTGAGCCTCCAGGAAGACAGTCTGGGTACCGACAGCTGAAGAAAGACAACAAGAAAACACGTTTATTGTGTCGCCTTCCCCTGCGACTCCTTCTGCATGTAGTTTTTCAGCAGTTATTGAACAAAAATCCCCACCGTGTTTCTTCGGGTACTTGGGGTCGGCATGCTAACACGTCAGTCTGAGGCGTTCTTACCTTCTAATAACGCAGGTTTCAGGTTGGTTTCAGTGATGTCCTGCCTGTTGTGCATGTAAATCTGAAGCAGATAAAAAAAAAAAAATGTAATAAACTACAACACATGCACACATGACATGTCAATGATGGTGTGTCTGCTAGGAATTGTCACTGCATAGCTGTGCATTTAAATAAAATGAAGCTGAGTAAAACGTAGGAAGGGTGGATGGTTGATTACAGGC
Organism: Dascyllus trimaculatus; assembly: GCA_024666655.1. Taxonomy (NCBI): domain Eukaryota; kingdom Metazoa; phylum Chordata; class Actinopteri; family Pomacentridae; genus Dascyllus; species Dascyllus trimaculatus. Next base: position 33,286,128 of record CM045457.1, read on the forward strand.
CCTCTTTTATGTGATGTCAACTTTTTATTTATTTAATTTAGCCTTACACTGTTTGGCCTGTTCTTCTTCTTATCCTGCTTTTGCTTTGTCTGTTTCAACGCTTGTTTTTAGAAACGCTACATGAATAAAGTTATTTACTCACCAGTCGCAGCGCCTCCTCCCAGACTGCACCAGTGATCAGAGCCAAGATGGCTTCCTCACAGTCCTGTGGGATACAGAGAAATACGGACCTTCAGACTTTAGCTAGCAGCTGTGGACAGAGATTAGTCTGCCGCTGGTTGAGTTATAATAGATTATAACTATGAAAACCTAATCTCAAATAGTACTCATGAAGCGAGTCAGTTTATCAGAAGCCATTCGTCCAGATGTTCACCGCTGCAGAGGATCTTACTTTTGCATACTGGTCCAACAGCAGAGCAGCATCTGCATAGCGCCTCTGCTCAGTCAGCTTCTCTGTGAGAGAAAGAAGCACAAACAGTCACTGAAATTTCTTGCAGCGACACCTCGGTAGAACATGTCAACGCTGCCCGTCAGTCTGACCACCTGTTGTCATGGTTACCTGCCAGGTCTCTGGCCAGCAGAGCTAACTGGTCCGGCGGCAGCGGTATCTGCTGCGCCACACAGATGGCGTTTCTCCAGCTGGAGCTGCCGGCGAAAGCCTGCAGGGCACGGACGGGCTCTCCGCATCGCCATAGCAACAAGCCGGCCTGCTCCGCCTGTTGCTGCTCCACCAGGTGCTCGGCATATGCACAGCTCAGAGCCTGGAGGGGAAAAGGCAACACACAGCACTGACTCTCTCTCACTGGATCACTCTGAAAGGATGTATTTGCCACATGTGATGAATGCATAATTGATGGTAACATGACTTTGATTCATGTAGGACAGAAGATGAAAACAGCCCTGTGAGGTGTGTCTGTACCTTGTAGTGAGCGCTATCTGCTGGATACAGTTTCAGAGCTTCACTGTAGAGCTTCTGCTCCTTCACCAGCTGCAGAGCTTCGCCGAAACGCTCATCTCCTGAGGACAAAACACACAAATCAGTTTGCAACAAACTTCACCTTGGACCTTTTAGCTGAACAGATGTGACGTCTGTGTTTGCAGCTGTTATTGGTAAAGACTCCCTCCGATGAAATTCAAGTGTCATTACATTGTTAGCATGTCTGTATGGGTTTTTATATGTTAGAAGACCTATCATGAGCGGAATGAGCGTTATATTTCAACCACGAATATGTTAGACGGCTAGAATTTAAAACATCACCAACCTAGAGAGCCAGTTAGTCTGAATAAGGCTGAATTAGTCCAGTATTATCACTAGTAACTGTGTAGCGCCAAGTAGATTTACAGTGTTTGAGCAGAGTCCTAAGTGAGTGTTTTACTATTTTAAATATGTAACGCTGAAACACAGAGATGAGGTTTTTAGAGGTTAACTTAGTGACTGGAGAGGGTCAAAGTAACTTTATAGGCTAATAATCTAAACGAAAAAATAGATTCTGTCGAAGTAAACAGCTGTAAAACGAGCTGACGGACTGACCACACTTGCTGAGGTGGAGCAAGGCCTTCCTGTAGCGTTTCAGGTGCTTGTCGATGGTGTAGCGTTGGTAGTTCGGCTCCAGGCTCTTCAGCATGTTTAAGAAGGGAAGGTATTCTTTGGGGTCCTGCAGGAATTAAGGAGAATCAATCTAATTAGTTTTGGGAGGACCTTACAGAGCGAGTTAATGAGGAATTCTGTGCAATATTTGGCGCTTTAAAGGCCTCTTATTTCAGTTGTTTTTAAAGTAAGATGAAAAATATCACTTGTGGTATGTTCAGAGATATATGTGGATGTTAAAATGCTTTTATTTTGAAGGATCAGCTGGGTTAATTAAAGACCTCATTAGCACAACTGACTATGTGTGGTACAAAAACCTTAATTTTTGTTGGCATCTTGTAATGTTGTGCTAAATGAAGCAAAGGCCGTCTCCTACCTTCTGTGATTTCTCGGCCACCATGAGTACGAGGTCGAAGTCGTACGTTCCCAGCGAGTGTTCGTACAGGTCGTTAACGTTGACGAGGAACAGGAGGTACTTCAACGCCTCTTCAGCGCTCACGGCACCCGGAGCATCACGAGGGTTCTCTGAGCATAAAGACGGAGGAATTAAACAGGGTCTCCTCATTTTATCTACTGTATGTGTGCATAAAGCTGTTGCATGCTTCATCTCCTGCAGGTCACCGGTGTACCAAAGGTTTGCTCACCTCGAAGCTCGTGGACTTTCTGCAGAGCGATCTCCAGCTCTGGAACCGTCTTCTTCACATGAGCCGTCAGTATGGACAGACAGAACCTGGATGGAGAGCATCACCATCATTTTATGTCCAACTAGAGGCATTAAATGAAGAATTATTATGTGGTTTGATGTTTCACACAGACTGCACGCTGCATTTTCAACGATACACTATATTATTATTATGTGTACTAAGGATTAAAATAGAAATATCACTGACTTGTTTGGGTCCATTGATTCCATCGCGTTCCGTAAAGCATCACAAACCACGTCCACCTTCTTCTGCCCGGAGCCAGGCTGGTGCTGGACGGGGCTGCTCTCAGGACGGGGGTACATGCTGCCGGTCGTGTCCTCCTCTCTGGGTACCAAACAAAACACAAATGTTACATAGGAGGCGTTCTTGCCTTTATGTATGTGAGATTCTGCTCATCTGGCTCTGACCAAGTCGTACTTACTTCAGCTCGGTGAGGAAGAGGTTGATGTGGTTGATGGAGTCGAGTTGCTTGATGAAGGTCTGTATGTTCTCCAGGAATACCTACAAACATAAAATAATGTTCTCATTCCTGTCATTTATTAACAAACGCATTAGTAAAATGTTTGTTTCTTCTACTCAGGAACATTAAAGAGCATTTAAATTAAATTAATCCCAGAGACATGGGCAGAAATGTGACTTTTATTTGTTTACAATAAAACTCCATTAGTAGCCTTTAAATGCCCGTAGGCCTGAAGACTAAATTTAAACGTGTGTATTCAGAAAACTCCTCGTTAAATCCCAGCACGTACCTTTGGGCTGTGATCATAGATGAGGTTTAGGTTGATCCTCAGCTTCCTCATACACTCGAAGGCGTCTCTGAATCTCAAACTGATGAAACAAAACAACAACAGAAAAAACAAACAGGACTCAGTTCAACACTCACAGCTACAAACCATGACAATTACATAATGTTAAGACGATTATAACTAAGTATAAAATGCTTAGAGAGTTTAGTAAATGAAGTATAATTTAACAGTTAGGACGAGTGGACATTTCAGCTTCATTCATTACTTATGTGATCCAGGAGATCAAACTCACCCGTCTAACCACGTCCTGAGCTGAGCCAACACCAGCGCTCTATGATGCACCGTCTCCAGGTTCCCACGAGGCATCTGGACACAACAAAACAAATCAGAGAGAGTGCACACTCCCACATTTGTCATTTTAAAAACAGAAAATGTTTGACGTTTCATAGTCGAAGCAGTGAAGGTGACAGCGTGTTAATCTGACCTGCAGAATCACTCTGGTGTCTCGAGGCACCACAGTGACGATCCTGGATCCTCTCTCCACTCGCCGGAGCGACTCGTCATTCTGACCTCCATCTGAGGCCAAAGCCGCCTGCAGCCCTGTGGATTCAGAGGTCATTCAACTCAGCTCAGCCAGAAGCACTGCCAGCAAGAAGAGCATCCTGACTCACACCTGTAGGCGCAGCCAGCCTGGGGCCAGCTTACAAAAAAGCCAATAACAGGAGCAGCAGAAAATCTATGTACTTATAGCAGAAAGCAATAACTGAAGCAGAATGATTAGTCTTTAAAAATACTCCATTCAGATGAGTGACAGACTGTTTCTCATGATTCCTGCACTTCAACACATCAAACTGCATTCAGTCTGAGCTAAATGTACATCTACATTCCTTTTAAACTGAGCGTTTTTTAACTATTGATTTCAAATTAAGTGTTCTTTCTTCTGTGACCATGTTGCTTTGGTTGTCTTACTACCATCTGTTGTACAACACCTCCAAGCTCCGACCTTCACTCTCCCAACCCGACGCTCAAAGACTGGTCCTTGCCTTCATAATCTCCCGCACTGCCTACTGTAACTCCCTGTTGGCAGGCCTTCCCTCCAAAACCATCCAAAAGTTACGGTATGTCCAAAACAGCGCTGCCCGTGTCCTCGCCAAAACCAGAAAAACACACCTCCCCAGTCCTCCAGTCCCTTCTCTGGTTGCCAGAACCCCAGCGGATCACTTTCAAGGTGCTCCTAGGCTGTTAAGCACTGTGGCCTGACCTACCTCCAGGACCTCCTCTCTCCTTAGTCTTCATCGGTCACTCAGGTCTAGCAGCCAGAACTCTCTTGCTATTCCTCGCACTAAGCTCTCAACTGTGGGGGACTGCGCCTCCTCTGTACTGGGGCCTGTGGAATCAGCTCCCAGACTCCATCAGGGCCTCCGACTCCCTTCAAAAGCAGCCTAAAGACCCACCTATTCTGCTCTGCTGTTAAATAGGGCTCCTCTCTGATGGTTAGTCTTGCTATGTTTCTATAGTTGCTGTTGTCTTTTTGACTCTTCCTCCTGTTAAACACCTTGAGATGTCGCCTGATTTTAAAGTGTGCTGTACAAACAAAACGTATTAGTATTTTGCGGCTGCTATTCATGTCATTAGGCGTTAATGGAAAGCTGTATCTTTTGTGTGCTTCTGTTTTAATTTTTTGCTACACATGTAGAGTGAAAACTACTTTTCACCGTGCGTGTTTGTCTCTATCCTCACCTTTGACAGTGAGCGTGCTCAGATGGAGGCAGCGGCAGGTGTGGGAGTGCGTGGTGATGAGGAGGAAGTCGTTGCAAACAGCGAAGGAGCACACATTGGAGGCCAGCTGCAGGAGGAACAGCAGACGTAAATGTAGGTGTTTTCCAAAAGTCCTGCTGCTGTTCGTCTCCCAGTGAACAAACAGGACGTTGAGAGCGTACCTCAGTGTCTCCAGCGTACAGGTGGGATCTGTCCGTCAGGCCGAGTAGGTATTCCTCTCCGCTGATGCTGCAGAGCGACGTCTGGACGCAGGGAACAGGAAAGTTGATGCGACAACCGCTGGAGTCGCGCCAGTCTTCAACAGATGGCTCAGGACGATCTACAGAGAAATGTAAAAATAAAAAAAAGACTTATTATTGTAAGCTAATGCATTTCACAAGCATTCAAAGCAATGAAGGTAATTTATTTAATTGTTGTATGTTAAGGACGCATCCACTCCTGTGTTACAGAGCATAAATCTACCATGCAGACTGTCAGGAAAATATCACTGGTGTTCAGTATGTTTTCAAATGATTGAGGTAATAATTCCCAATAAAACATTTCGACCATGGGAACAAGACGACGTCATCCAGCATCAAAACATTAGTGCTTGTTTTCTGACCCCAGAGCAGTTTCCGGATCTGTCCGTCCTCCAGCTGCAGGGCCACAGTTCCAGTCTGGGAGCAGTGAACCGTGCTGACCACGACGCCATCCACTTCCACAGCAGCCCTGAAGCACAAAAACAGCACGATGCGAATTTACAGGTTTTAAAGGATAAACCCAAATCTGAAGGGGATCGACTGGTTTGCTGACCTCACTGCGAGCTTGTCAGCAGCATCCTGAGCGGGACGCAGCATCTGCAAGGTGGAGGAGGTTGGCAGCAGACCGGAGCTGACTGCCACAAACAGCTCATCGTCCAGCCACAGCAGCTGCCTCAGGGCCAGAGGGTCATCCTGAGGGGCTGCCAGTCTGCAGGAAAATGGGACGGACAGGAAAAAGAACAAGTAAACCAATGAAAAAGGATTTAGAATCAGGACACCAGTTCTTCCACGTTATTTAAGTAACCTTGAGTCAGACAGAGCAGGTGGCAGAGAGTGAGGTGGAGCTGGGTGTCAGAGGACAACAGCATCATGTACAGTCTGCAGGTTTATATGATACCTGAAGGTTTTCTGAAGGACCAGAGGACGAGACACATTCCTGAACCCGTCTGCCGTTTTGTCAGGCTGTTCTCCCGAATCTGGATTGACAGGGAAATATGCAGGCAATTAAAGAGATAAAAAGCAATGGGGCTGTATTCTCCAGGTCGATATGTTCTACCCTGACCAAATTCTAACCAAATATTGCATCTGATCACTGTGTTTCAAGAAATTGTGTGGCTCAACACAGATTTTAGAGACACTGGATTGAAAACCGGTCCAAATCCAAGAAATCTCAGCTCTAATTTCAAGGTTGGCGACTATTTCCTAAATTCAGATCCTGGAATAAATTTGATTTCACAATGCTGAGTTTACAAAAACTGACTAAAATAAAAATTCATGTGTTCCTCAAATTAGGTGATGAGAGAATTCCACTCATTTTGGAAGGTAACGTAAAACAATCAACTAATTTTAAAAGCCCACCTTGGCTGTAGACGGAGATCTGCCCATTGGAGGTGAATGCTGCCAGCTGATTGGTCCCCTGAGGTCGACACAGGAAGGTCACCTGGTTAACTGGTGACGCTAACTGGAGCTCGAATGAACACATGGGAGGAGGAACCACACACTGCCTGAAGGACGTCACCAGGATTTTCTCTGCGGGGGATTCAGACAAACATTAACATCACGTCGGAATAACAGAAGGATTCACTGCTGTCCTGTCGTATCGGCTCTCACCTCCATCAATCACGGCCACGTTGGCGTTGTCAGTGGCGTCCGGTCCGGGGCTGCGCTCCGTCGTCCAGCCCCAGTCGTAGGTGACGCTGGCCCAGCTGCGGGACACCACGTGGAGCTGTAGGGGGCGCTCAGGGTCCCAGCAGACACAGACCGGAGCCTTCTGAGGGTCTCTGCCGAAGTCCAGGCTCTGCTTCAGGTACCAGTGGTAGTTTCCCACCGTCCACAGCTGGACTGCAGAGGAAGTACAACAGGTGCAGGGTGAGTTCATCAAACTCTTTTTACTTAAGTACACAATTAATCAATACTACAGTTGCAGGAAATAAAAATGACATAACAGTAAACATTGCTACATATCACACACAGATTTTTCTGAACGTACTGTAACTGTTGACGTGTCCATCCTCCCCAGCTGTCATGTCCTCCAACCAAACAGCTAAAACAGTGGAGTCACTGTTCCACAGCAGCTCCTTCACCTAAAACACACACATCAGTGTATTAATCTGCTAAAACGTCCATGCTGATACTTTTAATGTTAATCACAATGAGTAATTTAATCATTCTGATTTTGTCTGGAGGTTTAGCTGAACATGCCTTGGCTTGGTCTTTACTGAAAGGCAGGGTGAAGTCTCCATGCAGCAGTCCGTTCTTCTCCATGAACACCACACTGTGCTTGTTGGGATGACGCTGAGTGCTCGCTATGAGGCTGCCTGACGGTCTGAAACATGAGGACGAGATTTAATTCACAGTTCTCACATTCATTAAACAGAGTCAGTCCAGAGCAGCCAAAGCCTCCAGTTTGTTTCACTCAGTGAATTAAAAGAAAATCGCTTACTTCCAGCAGAGCGTCTGCTCCAGGCCGTTGATTGGCTCGCTGGTGGCCTGCAGGACGCCCTCTCTGTTCCAGACCCGGACCTTCCTGGCTCCGGTCTGAGGACAGATGGCACTGACGGCAAAGAGCTGACCGTCTCCTCGCCACGTCACCCGAGGCCTGCGGTCATCCCAGGCCACAGCAGGCTGCACCTCCTGTGGTGTGTATATTTTCATATTTTACATATTCTAATTTAAATCCTGATATCTTTCAACACTCTTTTTCTTTTTCTTTAACAAGCTCTGATATTAGAGTGAATAATCACTGACCTGGATCTTCTTCTGCGCTGCCTGTTTCCCCTCTGAGCCATGGAACTGAGTCTCCTTCTTCCCCCAGCCCACTGTGATGAACTTCCCTGCAAAACAAACAAATGTAGGTGAACACATTCAGTCTGGAGAACCTCAGTGGCCCCTGACAAACTGAGTCCTCATGAGTCAACGTACCTTCCCCGAAATCATCCTGGTGGATTCCGACCTCAGTGATCGGCTCAAAGTCTTTGGTCATCATGATGATCGTTTCCTGACCTGTGAACACAAATTATTAGTGATTTATTTAATATGCTGCTGATTGTGTTGAACTAACAATGAACTGTTTTGTCTTGTTTTTTAAGTTCCTCTTACTCTTTATAGGTTTGTATATTTAGAACAATAGCATATCCTGACCACACTCATCTCATTTCTTTACCTAGAAATTCTGGACTCTTGTTCAGCTTTGATGACTTCCAAACCAAGAAATGATGCTACCAAAAACATCAACCTCACTATGAAGACAAGCTCCTTTACTTTTGACTTTGAAGTCGTTTTTTTGAGGTAATAAGAAAATTAATTCAGTCAAGAGACTCGGAGACTTCAGGTGGAAGACTTATCCTTTTTATGAACAACACTGTTTGACGACTGTTCAACATACTGACCTGTAGTGAGAATGACAAGCTCCTCATCAGGACTCCAGCTCATCGAGGTCAGACCACTATCGACGCTGCCGACACACTCCAGCTGTGGAAGAGAACGCTTACTGTGACAACCCTCCTTCTCCTAATGCTACTGCTTTCTCTTCATCATAGCCGTAAAAGAAAAGGCTGACAAATCTGCACCACCAACCTGGCAGGTGTTGAGGTTGAAGAGAACGACATCCCCGCTTGCTGTGGCCAAACACGCAGACTCGAGTTCAGCCAGGTCCTGTAGTCCGACCACCACTCCACTGCCGTCCTCCGGGAGGAAACTGTCCGCTGTCAGGGAGGCTTCGCTGACAACCTGGAAAAGAAAATGGATGATGCATGAACCAACGCTCAACTCCACACGTACCTTATAAGCAAGATATGCTGCTTGCTTCCTTTCTTACTTTACACTATAAACACATTTCTTTCCTGCAAGCTGTTTAAATGGATTAAAAACCTGGGAAGTCTTGTCCACTGACAGCTCACAAAATATTTCCACCCATCAGCCAGTTGTCCTCCAAAAACAAAGAGACAAGTGCTGCATGTCAGCAACAGCTCACCTGACCGGTTCGGGGGTCGTACTCCGTGATGGAGTACTGAGAGGCGATCAGCAGCGAACCAGTGTCGGCCCGCACAGAGAAACACTGTGGGGAGCCCGGACCCTGAAGCTCGGAGCTCCGCAGGCTCTTCAGCAGCTTCAGATTCCTCATTTCACCTCAGGGGTCCGGTCCCAAAGGCAGAAGAAGACCTGAAACGGCAAAAAATCCAGACAATCAGGAAAAGGAAAGCTGTAGCAGACACAGCCGGCTGATATTAACCCTCTGTTACAGCTCAAGAAACACACCACAATACAACTGGTTATATTAATATGATAAAATACCTTCTAATTGTTACTGATGATTTTGACTGAAATGGCAGCTAATGTCTCTGACTACTTCATCATCATATTTAAAGTACAGAGACTGTTTTTCAGCTTTTTTCTCACCTGAAATGTTGTTTTAAAAGCACCGATAAACATTCCTAGAATGTATATCAGTGCTAAAGACATTTAATGCTAAAGACATTCAGTTTAGTGTCATAAAGGAGGAAAGAAACCAAAAAATATTCACATTTCACATGGTTTTCATGAATAACTACTCAAACTGATCATCAGAACAGTCGTCAGTAAATTTAAAAGTTGGCATCTAATTGATTAATGGGTAATATATTATAAAAGCACCAATAAACACTTCTAAAATATCATATCATCAGCAGTATTGGGGTAAAGTTGCTCAAGCACAACCTGTATTTGTCTGATGTTGTCTACAGAAATTAAATGAACTTAAAGGCTTCATTAGTTTCTCATAAGCTCACAAATGTTAAATACTGCTTTATTTAGTTTCATCATCATTGTTGAACATTTAAATTATGGCTGCCAGACTGACTTCAGTGGGTTGGACTTGGAAAATACTGTGGGTTTTCTCTAATTTGGATGAGTTTAGCAAGTAAATACACAAATTAGCATTCTAATAAGAAGTTACATCAAGTTGCTAGCTAGTTATAAACCGCACCTCGATGTTATTCTTACAGCACATGAACAATAAAATAAAACCCTCAAAAGCAAGCCATAACGGTGAAGCTTTATAAAATACATTAAAGTGTTAAAAACCTTGTTTGTTAGTAGTTTTATGCAACAAAATCATCACTGTAAAGACTCAATTTCAGGGTGTCCGAAAATGGAACTAGCTAACTGCTAGCTTACCTTTAAACAACAGGGAGCGATGTGACGTATAGCCGCAACTATTCAGTACAGCGGAGAGAAAATAGCAGCTTTGAAACCTAACATCGTAGGAAAATGATAAAAACTCACCGTGAAGACACAACTAGAAGCAACAACACCCTTTAAGTATCCAGCATCAACAACATAACAACATGCATGTGGCGCTGTCAGACTCACAACCTCTGACCTCTGTCGCACTCAGATGGATGCGGCGGTGTCGCCCTCTGATGACGTGGCGTAAAACTACATCCAATGGAAAAAGTAATGTTTGTATTGGAAAACCGGTCCAATGTACAAATTTGACATTTAAAAAAAAAAGAAAGAAATAAATCTTATCCGTTTGATTAAATTGCTATTATGATTTCTGATGAATTCCAAATAAATAAATGAAAAAACCAGTTGTTGGGAAGCTCAAGACCCAAAGTATCTACAGATTTAATACAATTATTGACACTTTTAAAAAGCTACAAGAATTTACTTGATATTCCACCAAAAAACAAGTTTAAGAGTCTTGGGAAGAATGCCTATCAGGTACAATAGATATTTTTATTTGTTTATGCATCTATGTTATAGTTGTTTTAATGAATAAATAAACAAACAAACATACAAATAGAACATGGGGTCACCAAGTGTTCTGAAACATTACTGTCAAGGCTTAGCTGACAAATTCTGCAGTCACACTTTGAAAAAGCTTAGCAATCTCACCACCAAATGTTACAAAAAGCAAAAGTATTCTTTGTGCAAAAAGACAATATTTGTACTATTATGATTATTATATACATATCAGCCTCCTAAAAATACGATCTAGTGATATAGACTATCTAAAGAACATTATCTGGATAATGGCTGTTATTAAAAGGCCTCTGCTGATCGCATGACATGCTGGTTACACCATAAAAAATAATCAAATATGTATACGACATAATGAATCAGCATTCAATGCAGACAAGGCAGCGCTATGTTAACAACAACCTGCACCCAAAACCTGTTGAGTAGTTCTGAACACTTAGTCAAGTTTTTAAGATGATTGTGTGTTTTTATTATACAGTCTTTATCAGAAAAGTCAGTATTATTTACACCTAAATCTATGTAGAGGAGTAAAAAGTTCAGTATTTCCCTGTGAAATGAAGTGCAATTGGATTATGACGTTGGATAAAAAGATCATAACGTAAAAGTATCTTAAAACTGAACTTGACAACAGTATGATAGGAAATGTGATTACCTATTTTCTACCATATTTTAGTAGTTTTTTCTGAAACACTGTAAAAAAAAAGTGGTGTGATTTCAGGTTTTGCTGGCTTAAAAGGGAATGTCTTGATTGACACTGCATGCAAACCCAAGTGAATTATGGCATTTACTGCTTTCCATAACAACAAGCTGAAGAAAATAATTATAATAATCATAATAATCATAACACTGCCATAACTAAATGGTATTCAGTGCTGTAAAACGTGGCATCTTAATAAATCTCACAGGACCTGAAGAAGCAGTGTAACGCTAGTTTTTAAAGTCATAAAAAGCAGTGTCATGTTTTTTGACTTGTGCGGTGTTGTAATTGAAGTACCATAAAAAGCGAGGTCAGGCCATCTTTTGATACTGAAAAAAAGGTGGTGTAGTTGAAACCCTGTTAAAAAAAGTCTTGATCAGCAGTTGAAGTACGGCACTCATTGCTTTCCATGACAAGCAGAGGAAAATATAGTAGTAACAATCATAACCAGAATCATAATAAATATTGTGATTGATTATTATTGGTAATAAGAATATTTTTAATATTGCAAAATTATTATTAATTAAATAATAAAATGTATTGCTGACAACAACAACAATATTAATAATAATAATAATTAAAAAAA
>CM045457.1:33300708-33805310 GCA_024666655.1 Dascyllus trimaculatus
CCATCCATCCATCCATCCATCCATCCATCCATCCATCCATCCATGTATCTACCTACCTACCCACCTACCTAACGTCCTACCTACCCACCCACCTACCTACCTACCCACCCACCCATCCATCCATAGTACACTTTTTTCAGATTTAAATCACCTTTTAATAAAACATCACATCTGTGTTGAACAGTATTTTCTCCTGCCCCATAGTAGAAACCAAAAAGTTAATGCACCTGTGACACTAAATGGGGTACATGTGTGATTTACAGGGGAGGAGTCATTCTAGTCCAACTCACATAGGGCCTCCCTGCTGAGCTCATGGATGGATTTTCTTGGAAAAACAAATCAGGCAGAAACTTCTACCTTAACCATGGAATCTTGCAAAATCCAACAGGTCTACTCCGAATACTGTTGGAGTTATGATTCTTGTTGTGGGTAGAAACAGCTTAGTTCTGTCAGATCTAAATGTCATCTGGTGCTACATCATAAACCAGGTCTTCCTGAAATTAGCTTCAGAGCTGGAAAATCCACTTTTTAGGACATTTTAACAGGATTTTATTTCATGGAGGATTGTTTCGATTTGTTTGAAACTTTTTGAAGGGAAAGTCTTCACATCCATTGACGCCATATTTCATTAAATGACTCTGAGGTCAGTTGTTTGACCACCTCTTCTCTTGAAGTGTTGTAGGAATGATCTTTGGCACCTGAAACTGACATCTGCCATTTTATTAGCTGAAATTCCAACATTTTCATTTTTTTTAACCCAATGGAAATTTTCATTAAACCATTTGCAAGTTGGAAATTGAACGAGATGCCACTTTAAGACGTCTGACTGTAGTACGTATACCTCAAGTCATAGAGTCTTCGAATTTCCAGGAGATGTTCAGAATGCAGCAAATTCTGGCAATCAATACTAAATTTTTTTGCTTAAGACCTCTCAAATTCAGGATTTTGTCTTAAAAAAAGTGGATTTTTATTGATTTATTTCCACTACATAGGATCTATTATATCAACTCTATTGTGAGAATAGTATCTGAATGACATTACCAGTGCTTAGAGAGCTTTCATATGTTAGTAATCAAAGTTGACAGTGGACATCTTGAATCTTGGGTAGGCTGATAAAGTTTAGCAGGGTAGGAGATGGAAGTATCATCTACTTCAGGGGTGTCAGCCTCCGGTCCTCGAGGGCCGCTATCCTGCATGTTTTAGATGTTTCCCTCTTCCAACACACCTGATTCAAATGATCAGGATCGTTATCAGGCTTCTACAGAGCTTGATGATGAGCTGATCATTTGAATCAGGTGTGTCGGAGGAGGGAAACATTTAAAACATGCAGGATAGCGGCCCTCGAGGACCGGAGTTTGACACCCCTGATCTACTTGTTTGCCAAGTTTCAACAGATTGGTCACTTTCGCTGAGTTGGAATGACCCCTCAGTCTAATTTTCATGCCCAGGGTTATAAAATGACCTGTGAACACTCATCACTCAACACATCATGGCTCCACATGGAAAAGATTTACCAGAGGAGTTGAAAAACCTCGCCGTAAGACGTCACGAAGATCAGCGGATCGGTGGAGATGCAGCAGTAATCAGGATGCATAGAAGGAGTCAAAGTGCCGTTAATTGGCCGTCCTCCCTAAAACGACACCAGACTTGGCACCGGGTTTATCACTGGCAATCAGCGGTGCACTAACAGCTCAGACAGCGTGAAGGACATTGCATAACATCTGCCTCATCCATGCTATTCGTTATTTCTTCCTCATCATGGATCCTGTGTAAGATTAGGCTAATATCGAAGTATGACTTACACCTCCTGCATCTGTACAGGAGGATGATGCTATTCATTTGGGGGCTTCTTTCCTTTGCATTATTCTGTATCTCTGTTCCATTCAAATGAAATGGAAAAGGCATGGCGCTGCGACCTGGCGGCAGCTTCATCCAGCATAAATAAAAGGATGTTAGATGGAAAAAACAGCTTAAGATACCACTTCCTGCATCAAAATGAAGGAGCTGGCTGTCACACTCCTCGACTAAATCGATGTAAGGGTGGTTTAATTACTGTTCCACTTTTAAAAAGATTATAGCACGCCTGCTGTTCTCACAATTGACATCAAATCATGGCACCGCAACATAAACTCTTCTCAACGAACCAAACCCTCTTTACTGGAACAGGAATAATACTAAATCTAAATGAAGTGCTTTATTAATACTGTGTTGTTCAGACTAAGAAAAAGTAAAATAAAGTGAGCTCCCCTGTGTGTAATCTGCTCTGCCACCTGTACCTAATGTGCAGCTTTGTATTGAATCAGGTTAGGTTTAAAGTAAATTGCACAGACAGGATAACAGGTGGTTGTTTGTTCAGAGAGAGACAAGAGAGATATGAGAGCTGTTTCTTTTGTCTAAGTGTGTTTATTTCACTTCTCCAGTGATTAGAAAACCAAGGTTGTCATGACGTTCCCTCCTTCTGCTGCTGTTTCTGATGCCCAGAGCGGAGCTGCAATGACCGAAGGAACCTGATGCATGAAGGTAATAACGTGATTTGACATCATTTTATTGTTATCATGAGTCTGGGCATCGACATCGTGATTGTAGTTTGGCTCAACACTTTGGGGAAGGTATCATATTGTGAGTTTTCTGAGGCGTCTACATAGATTTGTCATATATTTTTTTTAAAAAGTGAAGCTTCAGCTCGATATTCACAGGGTAATAGATTTAAAACATGTGATGTAGCACAACCACAAGAGATAGATCCGAAGTTAATGGTTAATGGTCTGCACTTATATAGCGCTTTTCTCTACCTTAGTGGTTCCAAAGCGCTTTACAATGTGTTTCGCATTCACCCATTCACACTCCAATGGCGACAGAGCTGCCATGCAAGGCACTGATCTACCATTGGGAGAAACTTGGGGTTCAGTTTCTTGCCCAAGGACACTTCGGCATGTGGAGGGGCCGGGGATCGAACCGCCAACCTTGCGATCAGTGGACAACCTGCTCTACCACCTGAGCCACGGCTGCCCAAAGTGACACAATTAGGACAGCATGTATTTGTAAAACCAGTAATACGACAGTTTAAACCCTGAGTCAGGCACACTCCATGATATGTATCCTTAAATTGCAGCCTTCCATTTAGGTTAGCTGGTTCAGGACAATAATTTGGAGTTGAAACATTTATCCAATCTGACCTCCACACCAAGTTGCCTCATATTTCATTCATTTGTTGTCTTCTGTGATATTTCTGTGGGGCTGCACGGCGACTCGGTGGTTAGCAGCGTCGCCTCACAGCTAGAAGATCCCCGGTTCGCGTCCCGGTTAGGACGCCTGGGATCTTTCTGTGTGGAGTTTGCATGTTCTCACCGGGTACTCCGGCTTCTTCCCACAGTCCAAAAACATGCTGAGGTTAACTGTTTATTCTGAATTGTCCACTGCCTGTCCAGGGCGTCCCCTGCCTTCACCCGAGTCGGCTGGGATAGACTCCAGTGCCCCGCGACCCTACAGAGGATTAAGCGGTGTATAGATGATGGATGATATTTCTGCTAGAATAGGATGCCAATATGTACTTTAAAAATTAGCATTTAATGGTCTCCACAGTCCAGCCCGGGGTAGCGAAGAGTAAAGCAACATATATTTTAGATGGTTTTGGTATAGCAAGTTATTTATTGCATCGCAGGTGACCTAAAGATTTACAAAAGTCAACACAGGGATAAAGGACCTGTGGGTGTTTCTGACACAAATACAGTATAAAGAAACAAAGTAGGACTGCTGACATAGAGTTGTTATCTTAGCTGCCTGCCTGTAAACAAAGGAAGATAAATAAAAACCTCCACTAACAAAATTCCTACAACTAATCAAACACAACACACTGGCGACACACTGGCGACACCCTGGCCTCCCGTGTTGTTCTATATTTAGCCTCTTTCTCAAGTCGTCACTCCGCCCATCGTTACTGTACAGCTGATCATCAGGTCGCACATTCATGCCCTGTTTTAACCCTCTGAACTCCAAGCAGGGCGTTTTATTTGCTCCTGTCACATTTTTACACGCTGTGGTTCCCATTTCTCTCTAGAATATAAAGTCCTGCACCTCTATGGAAACAGCAGAACCATAGCTAGAAGGAGAGAGAGTCAAACAGTTAAAACTCCCTCAATTTGATTTATTATTCATTATTTACTTTACAAAATTGTAAAGAAAACCTGGAATCAACATACTATATTTTGCCCACAGGTGGGAATAAAAGGTAGCTTTGCATGCTACAGATATTTTAGTACCTATGTTTTTAATATGTTTCTATACTTCTTTTATCTGCTTTGCGTAAACACTGCCTGTAGTTCAGTCAAATCGTCCCTGAATGTGACTGTTGATTGTAGCAGATACAGTAATGACTTTCCTGTTGTGCCGAAAATGTTTAGTTTTTAACAGAATCTGGTGCAACAAACATATTCTTGGCTAAGTTTTAAATGAGACATATAGATTAAAGTGATTTCTAATGAATTATCACCATTTTTAGCTTGGGTTTTGTTAAGTGTTCCAGCAGATAAGGACAATCCGAAAAGGTTTTTTTCCCATCTCTGGCTTTGAAAAACTGTATTTATGGCGAACTTTTAAAAATCCCACTCGCTGGTTTTACAATTTATAGGGTTGAAGTAACTGGGATAGACAGGCTATCTGTAAAGCTGGCTGCAAACAGTGGAAAATAAATACAAACCTACTCTGTCCAACTCCCTATGACTTACCTAACAAAACAAAACATCCTGGCAGCGACACTCCTGCTTAGAGCGTCAAACAAAGTCGATCTGCTGTCCCTAGGTAGTATGGAGAGTGCCTTGTAAATTTAAAAATCTATAAATGAAGTATCACATATTTGTTAGTCAACACAGATAGAATCTCAAATGAATAATCAATCTGTGGTTGCTGGAGAGGATTGAAAACATGAGCAAGACTGTGACACTTCCGCTCCAGCATACATTATAATAAACCCACATTAATCAGGTTGCTGCCTTTAGATATTTACATTCCAGATTACTAAAACTCCAATATTCTAGCAGAACGTGAGACCATGTTGAGAGTCTGAAAACTCAACAAGCCCAAAAAGACAACATAAACTTCCCCCCTGAAGCTGCGATTGAACCTTTAATCAGCTGTCACTCCCCTAACCCCATATGATCCTTCACTCAGTGCATGTAATGCTGCTGCAGCATGAATTGAAAGGAAGCGTGTTTACTGCTGACAGGATGCAATCATCGCTGCTTTCTTTTTCATCTCTGTTATCATTTCCCAGCTGTGTGTCACGCAACAGGAAGACCTCAGCGTGGTTTAGTTCAGGAGACTTCAAGAAGCAGGCCAGCAAACGACATCTGATGCAAGATTGGAGGGTTTTTAAAAGGAGCGTGTTACAGTTCATTCCAATTGTGTGAGCTGTGTCATGGTTTCTTTTTAGGTCACTGCTAAAGCTATGAAGTCTTCATGTAAAAACTCACATGCACTGTAGTCAGAGAATGGTCCAACCCTGCAATTATCCTCACTAAACATGTAGTCATGCCTCAGTAACATAGCTAAATGTAGAACACAGTTAGCCATCCTACTGAGTCATTACTCCACCCTGCTCTTCAGTCATCCACTCAGACATCCATGTCTAATGTTAAAGTAAATGAGACAAACAGTCCAGTATTAAAGCTTCATGATAGCTGGTTGTTCATCCATTATCTGGCTCTTCGTTTCTGAAATAATAACAGTTATTATCGTAGCACAACTTTACTTGTGCATGCAAGCTTGCACTGAGCTTCACATGAAAAATATGTAGTATTAAAATGCCTTAATGTAACATAAGATTGCAAACAAAATCCACTTTATAATAGCAATAAAAATAGAGGTAAAAATAAACCTGAAATGTTGATGTGACCTCCAGACTTCCTACACCCCATTCTGATCAAGCATCAACAGGATGCAGTGGAACAAGTTGGATTGACAGAGGCCCCACTGGACAAGACAGAATACCCAAAGGATCCAGTGCCCTGGTCCTGGTTCCAGACCCCATAGGACACCCTGAGAGGTCCTCTGGTCCATGCCCAATGGTTCAGAGCATTTTGAGTACATAAAGGGACCAACACAATATTAGGCAGGTGGTCATGATGTTACGCCTGATCAGTGTAGAATGTTTAACATAAGTCATGTGAAGAGATACGCTTTTAGCTTTCTTTTAAAAATATGTAGGTAGCTGTCTTCCCTGATATCTATAGTCTTTGTGTTCCATAGCATTGGTCCAATTAAGGGGTTTGTTTCTAAGGAAGAAGACCCTAAAATCAGTTCCTAATGTTGCAGAACACCATGTGTGCTCTCTCTCCTCTTAGTTCTGCTTATTAGCCAAACTGCAGAGTTTGGAATGAGATGAAGTCTCTCGTAAAAAGCGTTTTGCAGTAATCAAGTCGGCTTTCAGAACAGACATGAATCAGTTTTTCAAGCTTCTTTTTCCTTTATAAATGGTCATACTTTAGCAATGTTTTCAAGGTGGAGAAGTAGTTTCATCAGCTTGATAATGTGGGATTTGAAGTCATGATATTAGTCGCTTCCTAACACATGTCTACATAGGAGGTGTAGCAATAGCAGCACGTTGGCAGCAGCAGCTTCAGTGCTCTGTCCGTATACACAGGATGTGTTCAGGTGCAAAATTGAATGTAGTCAGTCTACATTTTTGCAGCACTCAATACGTAATTACTGTAGTTCTGAGTGTAAAGCAGAAAAATACACACCTTAAAGTGTGAAAATCATGCATGTACAGCACAAGATGAACTCTAGCTGTTGTGGCAGAGAGTGATCAAAGTAGGAGCGATCTGGAGCACTGAAAAACATGTCCGAAATGCTATCCCAAAAACTCTCCTGTCCAGGAAGTGTCTGGCACTGCTTTTTTAAAGCAAGGTCTCCAAGTATCTGGTTGAAAGTGCACACGCCGTTTCTATGAAATCCTTGTGTTTGCATTCGGACTGTAGCCCTACGACACTGACAACATCTTCCAGTCTAAACAAAAGACAGCCGGTTGTCTCAGTGAAGGACATTTTGGTTTTCGTCCTACTTGTCTGCCAGTATTTTGCGGGATGTCTCATAAACAGACTCAGTGGTCCAAAATGTGGTGTACAAAATCAGGTGTTTTTATATAGTGTAGTTTGCCATTAGATTGCCATTACTCAGTGTCAGTTAAAACCTCACCCAAAGGGATTTTTGAGGCAGATCTTGGTATTGATGGTTGAGTCTTTAAGCGGTCTGACAACAAATAAAATGGTACATTGCACGTGAATAATAATATTCACATAAATCTGACCAACATATATAGGCTACTGCTGTCTCTGGTGGACACTAAAATGATCGTACTGTTTCGAAATTGCATCATACCTAAGTTGACATTTCTGTATTGCAATTTCTTGCTACTTTATTGGCTTTCAGATGAAGTTCCTGGTGTGGGTGTGCTTTAATAAGATATATCTGTAAATAGATAGTATCAGCCAGTCCCAAAAATCATAGCAGGTTCTGAAATTTCCTCCCCTTGGCAGAGGTACGATGAGTGTCTCCAAGGAATCGAGCATTTCGCTTCCTGAAAATGCAGGTTTTGGCTCAGAGAAAGCAGCAGCACACCTTAAGGTTGCCGTCAGATCAGCATAAGTCAGCTGATAAAAGAGTCCGGCCCTGCAGCATTCCTCCCCGACATACCGATCTGATGAACCAGATTAGCTGCTGCCTT
Source organism: Dascyllus trimaculatus (assembly GCA_024666655.1). Taxonomy (NCBI): domain Eukaryota; kingdom Metazoa; phylum Chordata; class Actinopteri; family Pomacentridae; genus Dascyllus; species Dascyllus trimaculatus. The sequence goes on from CM045457.1 coordinate 33,308,429, forward strand.
CATGCCTCCCTCATTCCGGTCTCATCAGGGCTGGCTGCTGTGAATACGTCCATTGTCTCAGGCCAGGGTCGGGCACACATCTTTTTATTATTATTCTCGGGGCTCCATAGCAAAAATGGCCATGTGAGTGTGTATGTTTGGTCCACTGCTGTTTGTGTTGAAGAAACCATGAGGAAGAGTCTAAAGATGGAGAAAAACCACAAGACACCAGAAACTCTTAGTCCTTCTTGGAATTTACACTACTGGCAGCCTGGCTCTACAGATGGCACACTCCCTACTTCATAATAAGGATTGCTATAGCTGTATATGTGCAGTAGAAATAGGAGTGAAGATGTCAGAGCATCACACTAGAGCGCACTACTACTTACTTCGGGCTTTAGATTGAGATTGAACAGTTTTCTCCTCCTGCTGTGAAACAGAGAACATCTGCTGTCCTCTGTTTTGTTAATCTTTCACTGTTCATTCACTTTTAACGTCCACTAAGGCCCGTATTTTAAAGTATTAGTTGCTGTTGTTTACCAGACACTGTTCCGAGGTTGTCTGCGTCTGCCTCCTCAGTTAGCTGATAGCCTTCACCTCTGTGAAAGTAACTCATGTTCTGATTTCTGCGATGGCTGTGCTGCTTGTTTAATTCTTGGAGGTTGTGTCTTTGCTAGAGAGACGCATCCATCAGTTAATCTTGCGTTAGGGTGATGTTACGGGTTCTCCAGGTAGCGTTAGCCACAGCAGACCTCTTAGGGATAGCCTTAGGCTAGCACTGCCAGGAAAACAACTTCCAGCTGTGCAGTGTCGCAGGGAAACAATGCATGCTAGTGTGAGATTATGGAGTTTATTAAACCTTTAGCAGTGTCTGCTATCTCAGCTTCCAAACACAGCTTCGTTAATTCACTGGAGATGCTCTGCTTTGCAAATACGCTCATCTGTCTCTGTCTATAAACAGTGGTTCATTGTTGACTAGCTGTTACTCGAAACATTTAACACCCAATCAGATGGACCACCTGCACATTTAATTCATTCTATTATTTTGATTTAATCTGTATGTTAAGAAACGATACAGATGCCACACAATAACCTGTTGATCCCTAATTCATGTGCCCATCAGGATAAGTTTTAATAGCTTTGGTGATTCTTTAACTTTCTATATACCGTAGCACCATCACACATGAGGCCAAAATGCAATGTCTAATATTTACACCTACAAAAAATGATATAACTCCCATGATACTCAGCTGCACTTTGTCCTAATTAGCAAATGGGAGGATGCTAACATGCTAAACTTAGCTTGTTAATGGTAAATATCAACATGTTAGCATGTCGACATTAGTTTAGCACAAAGCAACAAGTTTTTCTCTGCTTTTGTCATCACCAATGAAATTCTGCTGTCTTCAATGTATTGGTCGATGTCTCAAAATAAAACCAAATAAAACCAGATTTGTTTGCATGACTGGAGACTTTTAGACTTTTATTTTGAAAGAAGTTGAATGTATATGTTTTTCGGTATGCTGTGGAATCTCAAGATAGAGTGTAAGATAGTCCTCTTCTTAACTTTAATTTGAATTCCTCTGCAGTAACCAGTGCACGCTCAGTGGGCATACACTTTCTTTAATGGTTTCTTCAATTTGTTTGCAATAAAACTGAGGCACAACCAGCATATATCTTTTATTTCTGGCTGAGAAACTCTTAAGGAGCGAGCTGTAAATCTGTCTTTGTTACCTTCCACCAGAAAATCCAGACAATCCCTTTGCAATTGGAAGAGGATGGGACGTCCCGCGGAGCTTTTGTTTCCTGTGATAGGAAACTTCAATCACTTCCACGCTCTGTTTTCATTGGTCGGCATGGTGTCTCATGAAGCCCCTCAAGGTGGCGTCTGATTGGTCCTCCAATCCACTGAAGACTCGTCGGCCAATCGGCTGCCATCTGGGTGAGTGCCACTTCCTCTTCCCACCAGCTGCTGCAGTCAATCAGCTTATTCAGCTGCATGAGTGTGTGTGTGTGTGTATATCTGTTTGTGTGTGCATGTGTGTGTGTGTGGCCACCCCTTCCTCCCCCCCTCCCCTCTCTTTCCTCTACAAAACAGCCATCCCACCCTCTTTCCACTCCCATCCCCCCTTCCCTCGCACACTCATAGGCTGTGTTTCTCTCTCACTCACACACACTTGCGAATATTCCCTCACACACTCCTGCCACATGAGGCCCGGCCGCAGCCTGCTGTGTGTGAGTCACTGGAGAAAGTTACACCAGTTTGTGTGTGTGTGTTTTCCATGCAGCAGCAGCAGCAGCAGCGTCTCCTCTGCAGCACATTTTACTCCAGTCAGGACACAGTGCAGACCGAGAGAGGGGAGATCGAGCTCCGCTGCAGCTGAATCAGGGATTCTGGTCGAGGTAATGACAGCCTCATGTCCTTAAATGTTTCTAATGATACTCTGTCACTCAGACACGCAATGTTATTGTCCAGATAGTGATGAGTTTGCTGTAGTTTTTGGTCAGCATTGAGCTTTTGAACACTTGTTCTGGGATGGTAAGTCTTTGCTCTAGTTTGCGACCGGTCTGTTTTAATGTATGTTTGCGTGTTTTAATTAAAAGGCTGTCTTTGAGAGCAGATTTTGCACATCCGTACAAGATGCCGTCTTAGTAAAAAGGCATACTTTTAAAGTTTTTACGAGATGTTTTTTCATTTGCACGTGAAGCAAAAGTTTTAAAATGTTAAACTCTGTCCAAACATAAACAGCTTGTCAACCAGTTCTGAACAAATTAAAGTAAGGAGCGGTCTGATCAAGCAGATATCTGATGCCATTGTTAGTTAATACTAATTTCTATATCAAGGAATTGAGATTTAGTACTTAGTTTAAGTTGTAAATCTCAATAATCCGGGTCACCATATGCTGCAAAACCCTTACAATCTTGTGCTGGAGGGAATGCTGAGGTTAGGATTAGATCACAATCGACGACAACAGTTGCATTAAGCTTTTTAAATGTGATGTGCAGTTGGGGAAGACCTTAAAAATGCAATTCAGCCATAAAGCAGGGGTGGAAGAAGTACTCGTAAAAGTTAACAACACCACAGTGTAGGAGTACAAGTAAAGGTCCTGCATGGAAATTTCCCACTGATGTTAAAGTTCAAAGTATTAGCGTCATAGTATGATTAAATACTAATTATGCAAAGTGCAGAATAATGTATGTTATTGGATTATAAGTATTGATGCACCACCACTTGTTGCAGCTTGTTTAAGTGATTTAACTACTTATATTGATACTTGATTAAGCTACAATATTCATTTTTATCTGATTGTTGATTGTATTTTGTATTATGAAGCCACATCTACAAAGCAGCTAGCAGCAACAATAATTAGTTTAATAAAAAGTGCTATATTTGTGTGGACATTTTAGTGAAGTGCAAGTATAAAGTAGTGAGAAGTGGAAATACTCAAGTTAAGTACAAATCACTCGGTAAATGTACTTTCCGTCACTGCCATGGCAATAGTACCAACAAAAATGAAAAAAAGTGTTGCAAGAGCTGCAAATGTCCAACATTATTTAATACACTGTCTGTCCAGTTTATTAGGTACATCTAGTTGCACCGACTGAACTGTTTAAAAAATGTTTAAGGTTAAAATTCCAAGCAACACCCTGATACTGCTCAGTGAATAAAAATCAACACAAAGGGTCGTTTGTATTGCAGAGAACTGGGTGTCCAACAGTACATGTGTCACTAGATTTACCCATTTATCTCATGTTCTTTAATTTAAGTTGGAGCCTTGGACGTCAAATGCTTTTTAGTACCGACTGAAATGTGTCCACAGCATTGATGTGAGGGGATTCGTTCGTCATATTAGTGTGAAATTCTCTCTGACTCATCTTTCAGTTCTAACAGACAGCAGTGGAAGACGAACAGCACCAAACTGAAAGTGGACTCGCTCTACATTCACATGCAGCAAAGCAGCTTTATTGTGTGTATTCGTGCAGCAGTGTGCAGCTGAAGGGGAGGGTTTAGTCATGGAAAGGTGTCATCAGATAGTTTACCTAAAGAAATGTGTCCCTAGAAAAGTGCATAGAGGGAACTGTAGGAAAATATACTCATAATTCTCAACATAATGTCTTTATTTGGGTGCTCAAACCCAGGTGTCAAACTACTGAAAAACAAACCTACAGACTCTGACATATAGAAGTAAATCAATGTCTTTGGAAACTCCTCACACATACATTTTAATTCAATCACTGAGTCAAAAATAAAATTGTCATTAGAGCCTGTCCTTTAAAGCCACAGAGGGCTGTTCATCTGAACCATGTAATAGCTAACTGTCGCAGCGGTGGCAGCATTAGTCGCTCTGTAAGCAGCTTGCCAGCCTCCTGGCGGGTCGACACGTGGTGCTCCAGCTCAGAGGGTCCACGACAATACATCTCCCCTCGCTGCATGTTTGTGTGCAGTAAGCAGTGCAAACAAAGCGCTCTCATCTGGAGCGCTGCTGTTGCCTGCTGATTTCTGCAGTTATAAAAGCGATATTAACATAAACGGTAATCCGCATAACGCTTGATTGTATGTTTCCTTCTGCAGCTTCAAACAAGCCCCAGCTGCTGCGTCGCTGTTTGCACTTTGCGAAACTAAACATCAGATCGAGTGCAGGAATGTGTCGTTATCAGCTTTGAAATTCTGAGAATGTTTCTGTGGGAGACTTCTCTGTCATGAAATGATAAAGAAATACTAGAGGCTAGAAAATGTAAACTATTATAAGACTGAATAATCACATTAGATGCAGTAACCTGGCCTTTGTACTGAAGAGGTTGTTTATGTCCCCAACAGAATACGACATTGACTACTAACTCAAAATGTGTTATGGTTTTACAATCTGTATTTTTTCACACTTATGCAGAGCGGATATGCAGACAGATGTATCATGGTCATGTTACTTGAAAGTTTTGACAGCCGTGCCGTTTGGACACAGCTGTGCAAATACAGGAGAGATGCGGGGAGGATTCACATGGCTACACCTGCAGCTGTTTAGGTCCAGTTTGTGCCTCTCACACTTGGCCACTGTTTTTTCTGAAAGATAAATACGTCCTACTTCGGTTTTAGGGTGTTTTCACATAAAAACGTGGTTCTTTTTCATGCACTTTATTATGTCGGTACTATTTCCTCATCTGAAATTGGTAGACGGATATTATGCAACTGCTTTCTCGTGACGAACAGCACAAGAAAATGTAAATGTGGAACTGCGTGCAGAAACGTAGTGATACAGACAAATATGACTTGTAATAGTACAAAGATAACGTGAAGAATGTTGGTGAAGGGCCGCCGTGTGGCTCACTGAGTTAAGGCGTTCTCACGTGGAAGCAGGTCGCCGGCAGCGGTCGTGAGTTCGAGTCCGGCTCATGACCCCTTGCTGGATGTCTCTCTCCTCTCTACCCCCTTTCACCCTGTCAATGTTGGTGAAGAAACACACACACAGATTAACAACAGTAAGTCAATAAATCCAGCATCACTTCAGTATTTTGACATTTTGTAGGTATTTTTTTGCCGCGTTTGTCCCTGATGCTTCTCAGTCAAGCTGCTAAGAGTCTTGTCATCCAATCTTATTTTCCATCCATCCACACTGGAATGAGACACCATACACCTGTTGCCCTTCACACTGATTACTCAATCAGTAGAAAATTTAAACCTCCTGTTAGAATTGGTACGCTTACAGTCAGAAAACTGCTGTCCTAATGGGGTCCTAGGAGGATGTTTTCCCCTCTAACTCTACATACTTCAACAAAAGTCTTTAAAAACCCAAAGACCTTTTTAATCAGTTGGAGAAATAACAATGAAGATACTCGTACATATGATGTACTATTACTTGTAAGTACAAAATGAATGTAAACATGTAAACACGGTGTTTAACAGCGTTTGTCTTTGACAGTGATCTTCAACATGGAGGTGCCCCGGAGGCCTCAGCCCTCCTTCACACTGGCTCTCCCTAAACCAGCTTCATCTGCTCTGTCTCCCCTGGGAGCTGTGGAGAAGGTCACCAAGAAAGATCCAGCGAAAGACAAGCTCCCGGAGAGGAGGGATGGGAGCTCAGAGAATCAAGCTGGACAAGAAAAGAGGAGCTCAGAGGAGGAGACGCTTGAGTCGGACGTGTCTGTGTTTGTGGAGGCACCTGCCGATTCCTCAGAACTTGGAGATACAAATGCTGCTCGGACAAATGCAAGACTTCCCTCAGAGGATAGCTTCTCAGAGGAGAGCTCGGTATCAGAGGAGAGGTTGGCAGAGGAGGCTAAAGAGGCTAAAAAGAAGTCCGAAGAGGAGGAAGCAGCAGCTAAAGAGAGGGCAGCGCAGAGGCAGCTGCTGTCTATCGAGGAGCTGGTCCAGTCTGAGAGGAATTACCTCCGAATGCTGCAACTCAGCACGGTGACCATCAGGAGCAACCTGCAGAAACTACAGGTACGACTCAGCGACATGCGCGATGATAAGGATGGCAATGCAAAAACAATCATTCTAATGAGGATTTAACATGTGAATTTTTTTTTCCTTTTATTTTGCCGTTTGTCAGCCATCAAAACACCCAAACTTTTGGTTTGTAGTAATAAAAGGCCAAGAATGACAGCTGATTTATTAGATTCTTTAAGGAGAACCATTACAATTCAGTTCATACACACCATATAATTCTTTAGTTGAGAAAATAAATCTAATGGTTTTTATTAAATAAAGTAGACTAGTAAACAAAAAGACATGATCAGGGTACCCGCGGGTCCTTAAAAAGTCTTAAAATGTCTTAAATTAAAATCCAGGTAATTAAGGTCTTAAGTTGTCTTAAATTTACCGTAAATTTGCTGTCGGTATAAAATTTCCAGGCGGTGGATTTAATGCCGATGGGAAAGTACTGTGGCCCGCCGTAAAACTTCTAATAGTTTGTATTTGTTTCATTAACTTACTGTGCAGTAAATAGGAGACTTAGCGATTAATAGATGTTATACGGGTCATTTTCTACCGCAGAAATTGGTATGACATTTTTAGGTCTTAAATTATATTTGTTGAGGTCTTAAAAATATCTTAAAAAGCATTAAATTTGACTTTCAAAATGGTGCAAGAACCTTAATGTCTGCAGACTTTACAAAACAGAATTGATAAATGTCATTGTTACACCACTTGCTTTACTTTTGGCACTCAAGAACTGTTCTTGCTTTCATTCACATGATTGAAAGTGAGTAATATATATAAGGAACGCTTCCTGTGCCTTCCTTGATGAGAGAAGTTGTAGGAAACCATTAAAGACTCTGTAAGTGGAGCTTGCATTTGGAATATTTAGCACAAATACAGAACAAGGAGAATGACCTCCTTCCTCCACCCCTAATGCCAACCCTCACATTCAGCTTGTGTGAGTACCTGGAATTGTATAATGTGAATTACAGAAAGTCAAATCAACGTACAGTTCAGTTGCAGTGGGGAAAATTTAATTGTGAAACATGTTTTACCACAGAACAACTGTTTTGATGGTGCTTTTAAATAATAACCAATAATAAATCACTACATGTTGCGATGGCATTGCAGCATCCAGTTATGCTGTTCCGCTGCGGCCCCTTGTTGGCTTAAAGCTTTTCATTATGCCTGAGGTATTGCTTAATACTGCTAAATAATCATTTATTATCGCTGGTAATGAAATGGGATCTCATAAAACATAATGGAATCAGGCTTTATGAGCTGGAAGGCCTGAGCTGTCGATGAGCATGAAAGTGATAACACAGCCATGGAGCAGAAGAAGAGGGAGAGGAGAATCAAATGGAAATAAAAAGGCATGAAAGGGGCTAAATTATGAGCTGATGACCTGTTAAGGGAAGGAAATTACCTGGTGAATAGAGGGACAGTTGATGAGATGGATATTAAAAAATACATTTGTCGGTTTTATACGGCATTTCTCTAATTTAAAATTGAGACAACATGCAAATGTGTAGCAATGAAAGGAAAGGTGGAGGTGAAAAGGGCTTTAAAAATATGATTAAAATAATATGGTGGCGGCATGAAGGACAGAAAGAGAAAATACTGGGTTAAAGTGGCAGAGTGCAGGAGCTCTGACCAGAGAGACAAATGGAATAAATGCAGATGAATAGTGGCATTGTGAGACAGAAAAGCTGCCGGATTGTTTTCCTCTGGCAATGTGCAGATTGTTCGGTCTCGCACCGGTTAGCGTGCCCACTCTTCTCTCATTACAATAGAATGAAGCAGGACAAAATAGATCTTTATCAGCTGCATTAGCATTTTCCCTGTAAGGATGAGCTCATACTTATGTAGCACAAGTGGAAGTTTTTGTTATTAGTGTTATGATCATCCTCAAATTTCTGAATTGAAGTCATTTATCATGGGATATTTTTTATTTTATTTTTAGGAACATGTAGTTCACTTGCCTATTTTAAAGATATATGGTTCCCTATGGGTGCATAGAGTAGGGCTGTGGAGAATAGTTTATATGCAGACAAGATAGATCAATACACCGATCAGGCATAACTTTACAACCACCTGCCTAATACTGTGTTGGTTCCCCTTATGTGGTCTAAAATGCTCTGAACCATTGGGCATGGACCAGAGGACCTCTCAGGGGGTCCTATGGGGTCTGGAACCACTGGATCCTTTGGCTACTCTGGCTTGTACAGTGGGGCCTCTGTCAATCCAACTGGTTCCACTGCATCCTGTTGATGCTTGATCAGAATGGGCTGTAGGAAGTCTGGAGGTCACATCAACATGTTGGACCATTGTCATGTTCCTCCACATGTTCCTGATTGGTTGGTGTTGTTTCCATGTGGTGGGGTGCATTTTCATCCAGTGACATTTGGGATTTCCATCAGCATGAGGGAGTGTGTTTGTTGTGGGACGATGTTTATTTGGGTGTCTAAGTCTGATCAAGGTTTTCCATCAGAACACCACATAGTACCAATATGATCCATGTTATTCACTTCACCTGTCAGTGGTTTTAATGTTGTGGCTGATCTGTGTGTATTAAAAATGCTCTGTCTGGTGCTTAGTTGCAAAAGGCTTACTGGACGTTACATTGCTGTACTACAGAAAAAATGAATTGCATGTGTTTTTTTCTATCCACATGTCCACCAAAGCCTCCTCTATCCAGCCTGGACAGCATGTTCATGTACATAGAGGAGGTGATCGATGTGTCGAGCCGTCTGCTCAGCCTGCTGGACCAGAAGCAGGTGAAGCCCGGAGACCCTCGTTTCCTGGAGACACTCTGTAAGGAGCATGACTTCACACTGTCTTTAATTTCTCCATTAAGGTGTAACATCCCCCGTGGTCTTATCCGACTTGTTGACTGGAAACAAAAAGATGTTTTTGTTCTTGTCTTGTTTTCTCAAGTATTTCAGTCTCTGCAAGTTCTCTGGAGGTGTTAGTAGGGTTTATTGTTCTTGCTTTATACTTATATATGTCTGCTATGCATTTTATTGCATTTGCATACATGTTACTCCATTGCTGAGAGGCCCCAATATTCTTTTAGTATTTGTTTTTTTCCTTATTGTTGCGCTATTGACAGCAAAGTCAAAGGTTAAGAGACTGCTGCTACATTTCTTACAGGAAGATCCTTCAGACATTCTTAGGTGCTACTTTTCCCCATTGTAGATCTTGCACAGACTGTAATACAGACTCATAATAGCTGTTTTCTTTAGTTGGGGGATGTGTAGACGGGTGTTTTTCCCATGACGACATTTTATAGTTTCTCAGCGTTGATGCTTCAGATTAAATTTGCTTGTCTGCAACAAGAGAGTGCTGTTCATTACGCCCATTCTGTGGTACTTGCTTCCCTGAAAGCATGGATTGTGTTTCACGTGCACCGCCTTCCTTGTTTGTGTTGATTATTCAAGCAGATGGACAGCGCAAGTAATTTGATGCGAGTAAAGCTGCAATTTCTTTTTTATCTGTTTGTCTGTATTTTAAATTGGTTACTACTTGCCTTACAAATATAAAAATTGATGTCTGCTCCATCCCTGCGTTGTGCTCTTTATGAATCCTGCATGTAATGAAGTGAATTTTTCCTCCCTGGCAGGTGATTCGTTCCTCAGCCTGTCTTCAGACATAGAAGCTGCCTACAGGGAATACTTGTCCAACTACAATCAAGTGACGGTGATAGAGAACGGCTACAAACAGAAGGAGGCACTCTGGAATGAGATTGTTAAAATCATCAAGGCCTCAGCGTAGGTTTATGTCACTCTGACACACACTGGGACAGAAAGTACTCAAGCTAAGATGATAAACCGTAGAACGAAGAGTGCTCACAATCTCTGTCCCTCCAGGCCTGAAGTCAACGCCACCTCTCTGAGTTTCTTCCTGGTCATGCCGGTGCAGCGGATCGCCCGCTACCCACTCCTCCTGCAGACCATCCAGAAGCACACCGACCCGACTCACCCGGCCTATGCGCTCCTGGAGCAGACGGCTCACACCTCCATCGCCTTAAACTGCCGCATCAATGAGTACAAACGCTTCAGAGAAGTGGGTAAGAAAGTAAGACACTACCAAGACATAAACTGATAGTGCCAGCTGTGAAGGCGCCGAATAGGTTCTAGCTGTCCCTCGTGTTTTGTAGCTGATAAATACAAGAAGACGGAAACCCTGACCATCAAGGACAAGTTCAACCGCCTCAACACGCACAGCATCGCAAAGAAGACCGCGAGGTTCAGCCAGCACTTCAAACACGAGACGGGAATAGCGGCCAAGGTAGGACTCCGTTCTGTTACCGGCGCTGACCGATCCCTTTACCGAGTCGGGCATGAGAGGGGTGAGTCTAACCCGTAAAATCAATAAAGCAACACATAACAGCGGTGCTTCAGGATGCCGGGCCATAAAATATTTCTCAGTACATACCATACCCTGACCTGCCTGCACCTTGGTGATTAATGATTAACCAGGAATGTGCAGAGACAATGTATGATATGACCCGTTACTGAACCTGCTGTTTACTCTGGTCTGATCCACGGTGCTACAGTTGGCCTTGTCAGTCCAGGGAGGTTTTCCCACTTTGTATTTTCATCTTTTTATATTTCTCATTCTTATGCTGCAACCTGTTCGCACACAGTCAAAATATATAAGAACTTTAAAGGTCCCATATTGTGAAAATCCTATTAAATTACGTTTTGTGGTTGGTGGTGTAAAACAGAAGCTGTTAAGATATGAAGACGTTTACTTCTGCCATTCCTCAAGTCCCTCCCTCAGCTAGTTAGCCTCCCAGCTTTACAAGCCTGTAAGAATTCGAGCCATGTGCTGGGTAACACCTAACTAGCCAGTAGTCGTCTAGCTCAAACTGTGATTAATGGCATCTTCTTCATGTCTTCATATGAATACGAACAAAAACCAGTGTTTCCATGGAGTCTGAGGTCTGGGACAAGTAGTTAATATGATCACTTCAAATTATAGGTAGTTAAACAATGTGTGCAGATATAACAACTAAAAAAGAATGCTGTCGTCATGCAACCCAAGCATACAGTGTCGTGAAAAAGTATTTGCCCCCCCACATACAGAAATTTTAATGTAAGACATAGATAACCCAAGAAAACACTTCTGATGGTTTTATTTTGTGAAAGAATAAAATGCTGTCCAGCCCATCTTGCACTATATGAAAAAGCATTCGCCCCCTTAGCTACCAATCTACCAAATGACCAAATTCATTTGTCAGTTGGGTTCAGTTCCACCATCCACACCCACATATGATCACTGCCAGGCTTGTTGGATCTAAACATCACTAATAGAACCTGTCTGGTTTTGTGAAGCAGCTAAAGGGTCTCTAAAAGCAGCACATGATGCCACGTTCTAAAGAGATCCAAGAACACATGAGGAACAAAGTCATTGACGTTCATCAGTCTGGAGGGTTACAAAGCCATTGCTGAGGCTCTGGGACTCCAGAGAAGCACAGTGAGAGACTTTATCCACAAATGGAGGAACATGGAACAGTGGTGGACCTTCCCAGGAGTGGACCAACCACCAACCAGTGGAACAGTCCTGACATGCAACTCGAGATACTACCTTTAATTTTTTAACATTACCTTCTGTGCATGTCTTCCTGTGAATTATATTGCAGCTAGTGGACGAGGAGTTTGACGCCCTGGAAGGTTTCTTTTATGTCCTGGAGAACGGGATCCTGGAGCTTCTTGAGAACGTGGAGATGTACCTGAACCACTTAGAGGTAAGCTGCAAATGTCCAAGGCTATTTAATGGGTAGTGCATTTTAATAAAACTAGTTGCTCAGTGGCAACTAGAAGGTCCTGGGTTCAAATCTCTGCTGGGGTTATCTGCATTATAGTTAAGTTATTAATAAACCATAAAAATCTTCTTTATAGCAGCTATGATCTTTAGTTTTTTGATTAAAAACTAGGGTGTGTTATAATTGCTTGTCAATTTCTGGTTTTAATCTGAGGCATAATGTTTATCTTGTTACCAGTCAGGAATCGTTATTTACCCTTGATCAAGGCACCCCATATTGCTCGAGCGTCGCTGCCAGCTGGATGCTATGAATGTAAAACGTGTGTTTCTTTGTTTTCATTCACACTTTGATTAACTGTGGCGTCTCACCAGATACTGAACGTATCATCTGTGCATCTTCTTTCTGATCGTTTTGTCTTGTTTCTTGCCGACTCTTCTTGGGCGAGCTTCTTTGGTAACTAGATACTGAAACTCTTGTCTCATATGCTAATGGGACAACTCCAAATCTGTGTAACGCGGCCATACAAACAACTTACAGTTAGTTGAATCCACATTAGAATACTTAAAGGTCTTACACGGAGGGTGAAGAGCACGTCTTGTTACCTTCCCCTATTTATATTTTACCAACTGGTCCCCAGACTGTGACTGGTGGGGAAGTGGAATATGACTGGATATTTATTTATTTATGTTGTTGTCATGTGTTTTTGAGTCATGCTGTGTAAACTCAGGAGGCCCCTTTACGTCCCTGAGGTCAAACACAGGAGTGACTGTGTACCTTTCCACTCTAAAATTATCCTCCAAGCAACCAACAGGGTCTATTTTTTTTACACTTCACTGCTAATATTAGGCCAAGTACTGTATATGTTTACTCGTTCCTTCTTTTGTCGCCTCTTGCTACTTATTTTCTTCCTGAAGTGGCCCCTGTTGACAGTTGCTTTACTGTTAGTTTACTCACAGTTTCCACAGCACAGTGCTCAGCTGTTTGTTGTTGGTCCGTAGGCGTTCCTGGCCTGCAAGACTGAAGAGTTTGACTTTGACATGGATGGAGAGAAGGCGCCTATTTGCTACAAGGAGATCACTACTGCACTCAGACAATGGATCCTTCCTACATTTGTAAGTCATTCACATTTAGCTTTACGTCAGTACAACTAGAAAGCACAGTAAGAAACATGATAACTACATCCAAAACTTTCCTCCGTCCTTCCAGGAGAAGAGGATGAGGACTTTGATCCACAAGCCACTGTGTGCACTCCGTGACCTCCTGGTGGGCCCAAGGAACCTGATCAGAAAGAGAATCGATAAGCTTCTCGACTATGAAGTGATTGAGGCCAAATCCAATCTGAGCTACGAGGAACAGGCTGTGGCAAACACGTACAGGTAGAGGGAAAGGTTGTTTTGAAAGTACAGGCTGTCACAGGGATGGTTTTGCTAATTGAGGATTGCGTCTTCAGTCCACAGGCATCCATTAATGGTGTAACAGAGCTTAGTTTGTCCATGAACCATGTGAGTCCCCACTTACAGTTAAGCCATCGTAGTGTGAAACACAGGTTTACTGTTATTTTTTAACAGTGGACAGTGCATGTCCAGTGCCCTTTCTCACACTTTTAAAGAAAGTTTCAGATTCAAATTCACACCAAAACTTATTTAGCCGTGCTCCACCTTTCCACTAAGTTTTTCCTCAGTCAGGCAAACAAGCGACACTGAAGCATACCGCTACTTTAGAAATAATAACCTAAATGTCGATGCAAAGCTGCAGTGACAAGATACAACAGCTGTATGTTCACATAAACAGGGTATGTTAAACATTTAAGGCAGAATATTATTTTTGTTATTCAAAAAAACCATGATAATATCTGAGTTTTGTGGTCTGTTGCATCCATTGTAAGCTTGTGAATCTCCATCACTGACAACGATTCGATACGCTACCAGCGATACGATACATCAGCGATACACTGAAGCCCCTGACGATACGATGCGATACGATTCACCCCTATTCCCGATTCGATGCGATTTGATTTGATGGCGATTCTGTTCTACACAATGCGATACGATGCGATTCAACATGATGCAAAGAAATTATATCAAAAATTTAAATAGAAAATAAGAAGCTGCATTTCAGTATGGTGCTAGAGGCAGATGATTTGTTTTATTCCTTATAAGCAGGAAATTTAACAAAAAAGTGCACATTTTGCTTCTAATCTCTGCTAGTACTATGCATCACTTTACGCAGCTTCTTTTTGGCCTCTTAAAAAGCACAACAAAAAAAAGCCAAAGTAGCTCCAAACGCCTGATTTGAACTTTATAGGTGTCGAAAATCTCATCCAGCTGCTTGTTGCTGCTCTCGCCGACCTCCATGTTGTTCGTTGCGGTAGAAATGTGCTTCCAGGCTTCCGTCCGTGTTCAAAACAAACCGCAAAGCAGTGATGGTGCATTCAGTGTGCCTCAGAAACACAGGATAGAATGAAATGCAACATGAAAAAAGCGATGCAACCATGGATTCTGCCCATGCAGGCACGCAGCGGCCGATGCATCACGATTTCACCCGTCAACTGTATCGATGCACACTGAATGAATCGATGCGCTCGTTTGTATCTAGACACCGATTCGTATCGATTAATCTCCACATGCTTAACCCATAGTATCCATCAATACAACAGCCCCCATCAAAACACTGAAATCCACATCAGTCATTAGAGTTCAGTTCAGTTTCACTCGACGTTTTAAAAATCTGATTAGCCTCCTCATTAAGTAATTCCAGTAAATATGCCCTTTGATGGTAATGTTAGCATTGAAACTAAGCTTAAAGAGCATTTTTTGATGATAAAACTATGAAATAGTAAATTCATTGTGCAGTGGCATTAAAATTCCTGTTTCTGTTGTTAAATTCAAACATCTCACCTCTTCTCCCCTCAGGACCATCAACACGCTGCTCCTTAACGAGCTTCCTCAGTTTAACGGCCTGGCTCTGCAGATGATCTGGAGCATGCTGGGGACATTCAGCTGTCTGCATAAAGACCTCGCCTCAGACATGGAGCAGCTGTTCCAGAGCTTTGCACAACAGGTACAAGCTTGTAATCACCCCTACACAGATAAGATACCAGACTGGCATCGATGTGTTGTCAAAGACAGTTCTGAGATTCCACAGGGAAGCTATCTTCAAGTGCACCAATCAGTGATGCTCTACTCATTAAGGTTACATTAAATTTTCATGCAGTGTTTCTTTCTTTTGCTCCGTCCGTCTCCCTCCAGCTCCCTCACAGCTCCCTCCACCCTGCTGCATTCTGGGAGTGGGCCGAGTCTGCGGTGCTCGAAGGTGCGAGGAGGCTGCAGACTTTGTGTCGGAGCGTGCAGGACACGCTCAATGCGCCAGTCGTGCAGGTGGGAGTTGAATTCATGCCGTTTTGCATCGGGTGTTCAGGTGGAATTCGTAATCCTCAAATAGAAGGTGGCTAAAATGATAGCAGACGAACAGAGCTGATTAACAGGCCGTAAATTAACAACGCCATGAACACAGCAGTCAACAGAACCAGCCCAGTCACATTCCTTATTACAGGAGTACAACAGGTGAACAGGATATTTGAACTGTTTAGTCGGCGTGCTCGAGACAATACATACATGCAACACGACCAGCTCTCCAGTTCACAGTTGGTACATAAAGTGATGGGCAAAATGTCGCAGGAGACAGTCATAGTCAAAGGGACACTCTGAGATGATGTCTTAATTACATTTTTTCTAGTAATGGGTAACACTAAATGCTCCCATCCAGCAGATTGAAACGATGCTGGTGGATCCTCTAAATGTTCTTTGTCTTGTCCACTGAGACAGCTGCACTGGACACTTGATCCGTGCCAGAAGAGAAGCTGCACTGGGTTAAGAATGCAATAGTTGGGGCGCCCTGATAGCCTAATGGTTATGTCATGTGACCCAAGTGCAGAGGCGTAGCGGCTGTCCCGGGTTCGACTCCAACCTCGGACGCCTACTGCATGTCCTTCCCTACTCTCTCCCATTTCCGATTCTATCCACTGTCCTATCTAATAAAGGCACAAAAGGCCAAAAATAAATCTGTGAAAAAAAAAGAATGCAATAGTTTTTCTGCACATGCCCCATCGAAAATGAACAATACATGCGAGGCTTAAACTGTGACTAACAAACCGAACAGATGGGATGTTGTACTTAATATAAACTTACCTTTATGTTACCCAGCTAACATTTTCTAGCTCAAGGTTTGCATTTGAATATGTACCAAGAATTCCTGGACTTTATTGTATGATTTTCGTGTAGCACCATCAGCAGCTCATGACAAGTTACCGTAGCCCCTTGGTACCTACGATCCCATCAGCATATTTACTTTTCGATGCCGTAGAATTGCAACGACATAAGGTAGAGCTATAATTCTTTTTGCATATAAAACCCGAGGACTTCCACTTTCATATCACCCATCCAACGTTTCCTTCCGCTAATATGTTTGCAAAAATACAGTAAGCGCACACAACAAAAACATTAGACCACGGATGTTCACATCGCTAAGTTCCCACGTCAGAATACGCTTCATCACGTTGTGAGCATTAACTATCGCGTGGTTTCAGACGCTCACTGCACACTCCCTACACTCGCCCACACACCCATGCCTCTGTGTGTTATCGTGGTCATGATCGTTATGAGTCCTATCACAGCTCTACTGGTGCTATTAAAGTGTAATGTTCGACTTTGAACTTTCATTGCACCATTGATGTATGTAGTGTATGTATACATATATATATCTACAGTTTACTTTGATGTACATGTTGTCTTTCTGCAAATTGGTTCTTTCTGCACTGGAAAAAAACGTCCCTCCCAAAACAAGAAAAAAAAGCTTATTTCAAGGCACTTTTACCTGAAATAAGTGTAAAAATCTGCCAATAGAACAAGTGAAAATTTGCTTGGTCAGATTTCTTGAAATAAGACATGATATTTAGAATATTGAGGTCTTAAAATTAGCAGGGAAAACTTATTTGAAGCTATATTTTAGCAGCATTGTCAAGCTGAGGTGTCTTAGAATAAACCAGATATGATAAAGAATTAAATAGATTTTTGCTTTAATAAGTTTAATGTCAGCTTCTTAATCTGAGATGTATTCAACTTATTTTAGTTGTATTATCGTGGCTCTTCTCTAGATTTAAGACCATCTTGTACTTGAAATAAGATCACACAGATTAATTGAAGCATTCTGAGATATAATGTCTTCTCACAGTTGGCTAGAAATCCTAATATTTAGTGGTGTTTGACAGCATTTGAAGGTGTTGTGTTTTAGGTGAAGCCAGCTACGCCCAAAAGGAGGTGTTTTAACTCAAAAGCAGACATTTGCTTTGTTTGGTTTTTTTTACACATTTTACACATGCAGCTGTTTTCTGATATGAATTGATTTTCCAATAAAATGCATTTACTTTATTTCTTAAATCCAGATTATTTATCTCATATAAACAACAGCTCAGGTTGAAACATGTATGAAATGAAATGAACCTTGTTTCTTGTAAAATACAACTAAAACAAGATCATTTCAAGATTGTTTGACTTAACAAGATATTTAAGATGCGTTGTCTTAAAACACGTCCCTCCATCTGCTGAAATGTTACCTGTAAAGTGAATTTATCTTAAATCAAGTGGACATTTGGACTAAAAATAAGACGAATAAACTTGGTAAGATGTTGAGTTTTTGCAGTGTGTCTGTAGTTATGTCTGATTGTGTATGTATTTTGATAAAAAATGGCATTACAGCATGTAAAAATGTAAAGATATGCTCTGGCTACTTGTTCTGTGGTAGGTCACAGGGGCTTAAAGACTCGTTCCGACCTGTCTTAGCTTTGTTGTTGCCTGATATAATACGGTGCTGAGCTAAAAATACTGCTCCACAAGTGTGAGTGCAAAGGTGAAGCAACAGGTGTTTGCATGTTTTCGCTCCTGCCTCTTGAAGCGAGTGTTTGCTCTCTGATCCACTGTCCACTGACGCGCAATCGTTGTGCATTTTTCTTCTTGACGTAATTCGGCTAAAAGCAGTTTTTCTTTCACTCCTGTCTCCGCTGCTTGTGTTTCCTGTTCTGCCGCCTGTCAGATGAACTTGAAGTGGGTCAAATTCTTTCAAACTTGCAAGGCGACTTTTATTAATAACCCGCTGAAAGGGCCGGATGTACGGTCATGTCATGTTTTGTGAGGTTACAATAATAACGTCACACAGGTGATAATTCAACTGTGCTGTCCAACGTGTTGTTCTGGCTGAAGAATTTGCCAACTCACCAGGCTGCGTGTCGTCATTCATGTGGAATTACGAGTCAGTCATAGATTCTGAATGTGCGACTTCTTGTTCTGCAGCTTTTTTTTTCAAAAGTTCACTTCACATTCTCTGCTTTTTCATGTTGTTTTTTCTCGGTCAGCCTCTGAGCCCCTCCTCTCAGCGCCGTCTGAAGCAGCTGACAGACAAGCACGGTTCTGGAAAGATCTACCAGGTCATGACCGCGGTGGTGGGCAGCCGGGACCTGGACCTGAGCCTGGCTAAGGGGGAGCTGGTGGCCATAATCAGTGAGGCCGACACCCGCGGAGACAAACGAAGATGGCTGGTTGATGCAGGAGGTGAAGACATTCTTACCCACATTCATGATGTTTGTAATTCTGGTTACAGGGCAAGATTGTTTTCATGAAAATGTCTAGCAGGAGTCATTTACAGACTTTGAGTGACGGAAAAAGAACAAACATATCTGCTAGAAATGGCTTAAGAACATATTGTTATCTACATTTAGATATCAGGAAGAAAAGCTATGACTCAGTGGTTTTATATCTTGTATGATTTTTAGTAAATATGAGACACAAACATAAGCATAGAAGCCAGAAGTTAGGAGTAAAACTAAGTTTGATGTTGACCTCGGTTTAGAAAATACTGACATCAGTGCAGGTTTGCTTAAATGCAACACATTGGGGCCATCTTGTGGTTGATTGTTGTTACTACAATGAACCAGTTTTCAAATTGATGTGATATAGTCTAGTCTAAGTTATTCTGGGAAATTTGTATAGTTAGTATTACAGTGTGTTTACCATGATGTTTACATTAGAGTTAAATGTGGAGGATCTGCTTTTGTAAGTAGTTTTTAACAGATAGGGGATATACATCGATCAGGCATAACATTATGACCACCTGCCTAATACTGTGTTGGTCCCCCTTATGTAAAAAATGCTCTGAACCATTGGGCATGGACCAGAGGACCTCTCAGGGTGTCCTATGGGGTCTGGAACCACTGGATCCTTTGGGTACTCTGGCTTGTCCAGTGGGGCCTCCGTCAATCCAACTGGTTCCACTGCATCCTGTTGATGTTTGATCAGAATGGGCTGTAGGAAGTCTGGAGGTCACATCAACATGTTGGACCATTGTCATGTTCCTCCACATGTTCCTGATTGGTTGGTGTTGTTTCCATGTGGTGGGGTGCATTTTCATCCAGTGACATTTGGGATTTCCATCAGCATGAGGGAGTGTGTTTGTTGTGGGACAATGTTTATTTGGGTGTCTGAGTCTGATCAAGGTTTTCCATCAGAACACCACATAGAACCAATATGATCAATGATATTCGCCTGTCAGTGGTCAGGATGTTGTGGCTGATTGGTCTATTATTCAAGTCATAATAAATACACACTGTACTTTTTATCATCCCTGTGGACCACTTTAGTCCTAACTTGCCTATGTCCCCTGCAGGCAGAAGAGGCTACGTTCCGAACTCGAAGCTCATTCGATATCACCAGCCAGCAGAGGCCCCGCCGCCCTCGCCACACTTGACCCTGCCGGAGGGCATGAGCGGAATCAGAAGACACTCCTACACCCCAGAGAGCCAGCCGCTGACAGTCGCGAGGCAGCCTTGCTTCCAGGTAATTCATTGATTGGTTTGTACATTGATTGATAGCTTCAATCACGTGTCAGCAACAGCAAATCATGATGAGAACACTCAACCAAAGACAACAAACAATCCTACTAATGATATGAAACTTGGAGCTGGGATGCGTGTAACTAAAGTTCAAAGCCAACCTCATTAACTGTTGAATCTGACTGTATGGATAGTTTAGTTGGTGGTTGTTAAAGGTGTGGAATTTGTTGTTGGAAAGGACTCTTGTGAGGTTTACAGGTGAGTCTGAGGACATCTTGTTGGTAATAAGTTAACTGACACTAGAAGGTTAGGTCTCCCCTGGGAGGAGGCCTCGAGGGAGACCTAGGACATGCTGGAGGGACTATGTCTCTCGGCTGGCCTGGGAACGCCTCGGGGTCCCGCCGGAAGAGCTGGAGGAGGTGTCTGGGGTGAGGGAAGTCTGGGCATCTCTGCTTAGACTGCTGCCTCTGTGACCCAGCCCTGGATAAGCGGAAGATAATGGATGGATGGATTGAAGGCTAGAAGGACCCGGCCATGAAAACTGGAGGACTAAATATGAGTTCCTCTTAACTCATATTTAGCAATTTAACCTAGTCAAGTCACCACTCTTTATACAGCACATTTAAAACAGCAGATATTTGAGTCAAATTAGTAACATTACCAAATCTACCTAATGAGTTTAAACATTAAGGTTAATATCCTCGAGTATTATTTATGAGTGTGAATTTACCGAAGTGTTTTAAATGTTAAAGTTAAAACCCTACAATATTATTGAAACTATGAACAAGCTGGACAAAATAAAGCATTAAGGTTTAAACCCTGCAATATTATTAATTGTGCAAATTTACTGATTTGTTTGTTACTGTTAAGAACCCACAGTAATTTACAGTCTAATTAATAAGATTAAGTCCTTGTGGAAACGTACAACCAGTGAATCCAAATGTGTCCCGTGAACACGCGTATTGGCAACTAAACAAATCTGAATGAAACAGTTTATGACGTGGATCTCGGCTCGTTGCTAAGCATTTAAATTATCTGACACCCGACTCCAAAACGTGAGTGTGTGTGTGTGTGTCTTTAAGTTCCTAAATTAAATGTTGCAGACTTGGTGTGTCGGAAGAACTGACTGATCGATGTGACAGCGTTCTCCAGCGGAAGCATCAATCTGTCACATGCCCGCCTCTTTGTGTGTGCATGTGTGTTTGTGTGGTGTGTGTGTGTGTGTGTGTCTATGTATTCACACGTCTATCTTTGTGAGGACCAGATTTTACCTTGGAATGTTTTGGAATGTAAGGACTAGACGATTTAAGTTAGGGCAAGGGTTGGGGTTAGGCATTTAGTTGCGAGAGTTAACTTTACAGTGGAGATGCAAGAGACGCATCATTTCATCAAGCGTCCTCGCAAAGATAGGAAGACGTGCCTGCGCGTGTGCATGTGTTATTAATGGAAAAGGTCCATAATTAGCTGTTTAACCTTGTAAGTGGGTTACTTTGCGGAGGGCTGCGCGTTAATTTATGCGACGCAGGGCTGCAGGCTGAGATAAAGCTTGTTGCAAGATTGATTTACATTTGTGGCACATGTGAGTGTGAGAGGGGAGTGTCGCGGCTTGTAAATTCGTGGTGGTTTATGTGAGCGAGTGTACATGAGAGCGGGAGAGGGAGATTTAGTTGCGTGCGTGTGTGTGTGTGTGTGTGTGAGATGTGCCTTCATATTGCCTCGCCTGTTAAAGTGAGTGATTGCTCCAGTGACCTTATATAGGCAGTTTTTCCTCCCCCCTTCCACCCATGTTCATCCGTCACGACCCTGAGTGTGCTCGTACACAAAACACACACACCCTCGGGCTCCGTCCACGATACTGCAGATAAAACACAAATTTTCACTTCTTTCTGGCCTTTCATCCACGCTAAACTGCATTTTTCCACTGCAGAAAATGCTGATCTTCAAAAAAAAGTTAAAGACTGAGGGAAAATAAGATGATATAGGCTGTCAACTAAGTGTTGCATAAGACAACAATAGTCAAATTGCAGAAGGGGCTTGATACAAAAAGAAAATGGCTTTCATTTTCCACAACAAGAGAAGTCTGTCTGATGAAAAATCTGATTTAAGGAAACTTTTTTTTAAATTTAACGTACAAGACAGATTTTGATAACATGCCTGCTCCACGTGTGCACAGCAACATGAACGAGCAACAGAAGAGAAATACTAATAAAAGACGATTTAGTTGCAAAAAGTAATGCGACGTCCAGCATGGAAATATTTCCACGGGGGTGACGTTGACCAAACACCATCACATGAGACAACGCGGCTGATTTGTTTGGCCGTTGAAATCAGCACCGCCAAGTAGGCATGCGCCGATTCACATTTTTCTACTTCCGATCCGATCCCGATACCTGAATCTGGATATCTACCAATGCTATTCCGATACCAGAGCTCTGTTTGCTTTAATATCATTATCATCACTGTTGTTGATTACCTCCGCCTACAAGGGGGAACCCCGAGGGAGGAGGTAGCCGTTCGCTAGCTAAACCCCCACACTACTCTCTGGTTGCCAAATGGAACTGCTCTAGTCCAATTAACCACCGCCTCACGGAGAAGCCCCTGACTGCAGTGTGCAGTTTGGGGCGGAGCTCAACGTTCGGGGCCACTCTCAACGTTTGACTCCACCCATCTCAACGTTTTATAAACCAATCGCGTTCAGTCTTATTACATACAACTTTACTTCATTTTGCAAAAGTTTGGTGGCAATCTAACCCTAACCTTCACACTAACCATTCAGGAACATGTGTATCTAATGCAGTTCAGAGTGGAACCACATACAGGGCCAAATACAGGTTTGTGATTATGCTAGGAGCAGAAGATGACTCTCGTTTTTACATGCAGGCAATGTCCCCGTGGGCGGAGTCAAATGTTAGATTCAGCCGATAGCATGCCGACGTTGAGCAACGTTAGCTCCGCCCTGAACTGCACACTGCAGTCAGGGTACTTGGCCTCACATGGCTACTGAACAGTACGAGGCTCCACCTGCTGGTGCAGTCTGGTACTACAGCTAATGTACAACACACTCATGCAGTTTTCTGACATACATGGTCTTCACCTTATCGGTTAATGCATTTTTTAGCGGCTAAATTATCAGCAATTAATCATTAGCATTCCACCACCTTTACATTGATCTGATTACCATTTTAACGCAGAAGTGTTGCATATTATACCTTCAACAGTAAATACTTCCAATGCATTGATGCATTTCACTCTTTGTAATAACAAAAGCAAGACGAATATAAAGTTTTACAGTATTCCAAGCTGTTAACATAATAAGAACGATTGTTTGCCAAGAGAAAATATGTTGTTAAATATACATGACAGCCGTGTTATTATAATATTAAAAATATTTAGCTAAGATGGCAAAAGGGTTTTTGTTAAAATAAGAGAACTTATTATTCCCTGAAAGAATCAGACGAATCATTTCTGTTGCTACAGCAGCGTATTGCTGCCGTTAAAAATGAGGAAAGTGCGACGCAAAAGAGGGGATAGAAATAACAGATCAGATGAAATTTCCATTTTGCCATGGTGTAAAGAGCTTCCTTGCTTTCAAGCTGACGTTCACTCTTTCACTTCTATTAGAAATAACCATATTTAGTTTTAGATTTCCTCCTACGTCTGTCAAAAATCTTGAAAAAAGCCGTGGGAGTAAGGCTTTTAGACATCAAAGCGAGAGTATTATTCATACGCTCCAGTCGGGCTTTTAGAGACATGCAGGCAGACTCAATTAACTCTGTTTCTTTCTCCCACCTTTATGGCACCGCCGTGATGTCATGACCATATACCAGCACAAAGAGGTGCTGATTAGCTGCACCGCACTGCTCTTGACTTTTTTCATTTCCATCACAAACTTGACTGCAGCAAATGTTCTCCTGGCTCCATAACATGAATCACTCCTCAGCCGACGGCCATGGTCACTTTACTGTTTTTTTCCCTCGTCCCTGTCTCTGCCTGGTAAAATGCAAATTAAATGCTAATTGGTGTAGACCGTCAGGGCAGAGCTGATGTCGTAGCTGAGAGGTGAGCCGAGGTGAAGGGTTTGTTAATGACACCAAGCAGCCGGCTAAACTCGGCTATTAGCACTGCTGGGGCACTCTGTCATACCAACACAAGGCTCATTAGGAAGCCTTCATTCTATGTGTGTGTGTGTGTGTGTGTGTGGAGGGGGGGTGATGAGATGGGATTTGTCAAGACATAACTAGTGGGCTTAACCTTTTCACAGAATATTACAATGATTTGTGGTTGCGGTATTGTGTGTGTGTGTGTGTGAGAGCGTTCACGAGTGTTCACATTTGTACCATACCTGTGTACGTGCATTCTCTCGTGCTTGCTCGTTTGCACTGCTGTCTGCAAGCGTGTGTGCGATCTAATAGCAATGAGAAAGACGTAGGCGGAATTCCTGCGCCGCAGATGTTGGTTTAGACGAGACGCATGCATTTTGTTGGTTTGTTTTTTCACTCTGCGTTAGAGTCGTTCCACGCCAGCTCACCCAGGGCCTCCCAGCTGAGGTCATGGATTTTCTTGAAGAAAAATAAACATGCAAAAACTTCTATCTAAACCATGGAGCCTTGCCAAATCCCACAGCTCTACTCCAAATACTTTTTAAGATATGAATTTTTGAAAATAGGCCCCTCGTTCTTCTTTGAAAGCATCTTTAAAGCTTCACCAGTTGATTGTTTTTCACAGGATTTGGCTGATTTTTTTACCGAATATCCCAGAAACCTCAATAAAAGGTTGGAACTTATTTTTTACAAAAATTAAAATAACAAAAATCTATAATTTATCAGCAAAACAAAAAATCTTTATTTTTCAAAAAAATTTTTATCTCCACTGATCTTCACTCAATTCCAACTAAATCTCTGTTGTTGGGTAGAAACATCTTAGTTTTTTCAGATCTAAATGTCATTTGGTGCTACATCTAAAACTGACGGCCGCAGGTCTTCATGAAATTAGCTTCGGAGCTGGAAAATCCACTTTTTAGGACGTTTTAACAGGATCTTTTTCCAGGAAGGATTGTTTTGATTTCTTTAAATCTTTTTGAAGGGAATGTCTTCACATCCATTGAAAATATATTTAAAAATTCCATCCATCATTTATACACCGCTTAATCCTCTGTAGGGTTGCAGGGGCCTGGAGTCTATCCCAGCCGACTCGGGTGAAGGCAGGAGACACCCTGGACAGGTCTCCAGTCTATCACAGGGCTACATATAGAGACAGACGACCAAGCACACTCTCATTCACACCTACAGACAATTTAGAATCACCAGTTAACCTCAGCTTGTTTTTGGACTGTTGGAGGAAGCTGGAGAACCTGGTGAAAACCCAGGGAGAACATGCAAACTCCACACAGAAAGATCCCAGGTGTCCTAACCGGGACGCGAACCGGGGATCTTCTAGCTGTGAGGCGACGCTGCTAACCACCGAGCAGTCCTATTAAAAAAAATTAAAGATGTCATGTTACTCCTTCATTAATTAAACATTTTATGAAAATGACACATTTTTCGTAGCTTTCAGTGGCTTTAATATCACATTTGGTGGCTTTAATTGTCAGGTAAATACTTGTATTATGCTGATTTCAAGGTGTAAGATACCTGGATGGTACCTGTTGAGCTGTTTTGTCATTAGTTCAGGAAATAAACAATTCAAATTCCAGCTCTTAGTGGTTTTGGTCATTGTGTAACAGATGGTTCATCTTGCTCCATGTGTCTGGAGGAGATAACATTTCGTAGGACCCACTAACGACGTCCTGGTTCCAGACCCCATAGGATACCCTGAGAGGTCCTCTGGTCCATGCCCAATGGTTCAGAGCATTAATGGGGACCAACACAGTATTAGGCAGGTGGTCATAATGTTATGAATGATCTGTGTACATGACAGGAGGGTTCTCTAAATCAATACTGAATTTTTACTCAGGTCTGACACTAGCACAACACTGCCTGTGCTAGCATGCTAACAAGGAAGTAGCCATATTTTGGATGCTAATTATATGCATGAAAACAAGTCTGTCTATTAGTTTGCCAGCAAGGGAATATCCAGCATCCTGACAGTGCACCTGTTAATAAGTAGAGTGCATGTAGGTTAAGTGCATGTGTTTTAGCTAGTTAATATCCACACCTAACATGCCAGTTGTGAGCAGTTTGTTGTCATGTTGATGTTTTAATGCCAAAGCAAGTCATTATATGAACTTGAGCATGATGTCTCTTCAATGCCTGTAAGGAATTGAGCATAAACATCCACATGGACTCAAGGATATCAGGAGTCAGATGCTTCTGTGGTCTTACAAGACAGGTTTTTGGCCATAACTTAAGAATTTGCATAGAAGAAATCAAAGGTCGGGTCTAAACAGACGTAGATACAGCCATGAGATAATCTGTAGAGACTTTTCATTTGTTATTCATTCAGCGTTTCATGTTCCAGGTGTTGGCAGCCTATGACTTCAAGGCAAGGGGCAACCATGAAGTCTCCATTCGGGCTGGAGAACCTGTTCGTGTCCTGGAGCCACACGACAAGCGAGGGAACCCTGAATGGAGCCTGGTGGAGGCGGGAGGCGGTCAGAGGGGGTACGTGCCCTCCAACTACCTGGCCATCATGCCTGTGGGGACTGGACCGCCCAGCAGCTACTACCCCTACTGCTAGGAGGGACGGAGGAAGGAAGTAGGGCAGCGTACATCAGCAGGCGCAGTACGAGAGGGATCTTTCCAATACTGTATTTTGAACGCTTACAGCTATATTTTTTTAACGAAGCTACAGCTGCTCCTCAACCAGTAGCATGCGACTACAGCTCGGCCGTCAAATATTTTTATTTTCAGTGTCAAAATCGGTGTTTTTAGAGAGAGCAACTACTTAATCTACATGTATGCTACGGTCACTGTGTGAGCGCTAAAATGCTACATTTAGTTAGCCGACTGCTGTGTTCAATTTGACAACTGGAATTGTTAAATATCTTTTCATGGCCTTTTTCGACGCCTAAATCCTGTGCAAAGGAGTGAAATCACCTAGAAAGGTAATTAAAAGAAAGAGCACGTTTAGCGACCGTTAGCTTTCACAGGTAAAGGGGTCATTGGCCGTCTTGTAGGCTATTCCTGTACTAACTTGAATGCATATGAAATTAAATCTAATCCTGCGTTTTGTAGCACGAAAAACACTGAAGTGAGCATGACAGAAGTTTGGCATAATACTGTGGAAGAATTCTATCTCTTTTTGCAAGTTGACATTTGACTGTAGCATCATATGAGCTCAAGCTAAACATCAAAAATTACCGGACGGTTCAGCAGTCAGAAAATGCGAGAAAGCAGCTGGAATGTGTGCAATAGGAGACATTTATACATTTATTTTTTTAATTTCAGCGTGGACTGCATATCTGTAAAACAGTCTGAAAATGTAAGTCTTTGATGTGCAGAATCTTTGGCTTTTCCCGGTTATAATTTAAAGCAACGTTCAGACATGCACTCCTTCCCATCAACCAGACAGCAACCAAACATGTCGGCTTCACGTCTGAAAGAGCACCCTGCTGACTGGTCCGTAAAAGCTGCAACGGCAACCTCCCAAAGTCAGTACTAGTAACGTTTCCATGTCACTTTCGACATGGAACAAGTCTGAACTGAACCGACTTTTTTTCCGTCGAGTAAAGTTTGGGTCAATGGCGCTAAAATGTAGGAAAAATTTGATTAGACCGATCAGAAGTAAAACTTAACTGTTAAAAAGACACTGAGAGCTTAGATTAATGAATGCAATGAGTTATTTTTATTCCCACCATGAAGTTTAAGTTGTTACTACCAGATGTTTGTAGGAGTCTTTCCTCTGAGTTTATGAAGTACCTGCAGCATTGAACAGCAGCAAGGTCCATGTCCCTGACATGGAAACAGGTTCTGTACTGTCCAGTCTCACGTCTCGGGAGAAATGTCATGAAACTGTGGTGGATCTACACCGATCAGCCACAACATCATGACCACTGACGGGTGAATAGCATTGATCATATTGGTACTATGTGGTGTTCTGATGGAAAACCTTGATCAGACTTAGACACCCAAATAAACATTGTCCCACAACAAACACACTCCCTCATGCAAATGGAAATCACCCCACCACATGGAAACAACATCAACCAATCAGGAACATGTGGAGGAACATGACAATGGTCCAACATGTTGATGTGACCTCCAGACTTCCTACAGCCCATTCTGATCAAGCATCATCAGGATGCAGTGGAACCAGTTGGATTGACAGAGGCCCCACTGCACAAGACAGAGTAGCCAAAGGATCCAGTGCTAACGTCCTGGTTCCAGACCCCATAGGACCCCCTGAGAGGTCCTCTGGTCCATGCCCAATGGTTCAGAGCATTTTGGACCAACACAATATTAGACAGGTGGTCATGATGTTTTGCCTGATCGGTGTATGAATGAAGCTGTGAGGAACATTAATGGGAAAGTGACCGATGTCTGAATGTTACCAGATTGATGAAGCAGCACTGTTCTGTATTCCATATCTGAAAAGGGCTTATGTGACACAGGAAGGAAGCAGCTGGTTGCTATTTGATGTCTTGCTCGTGGACACTTTGGAAGGTTAGACACTTTCCGTGACTTTAGGCTGAAGGACAATCTTAAAGTTGCACTGAAGAATTGTTATGGCTTGCTATAAGGCACCAGAGACAATGAGGAGAGTAGTTTCGAAAGCTCGCGGGGGCCATATGAGCTGAATGAGAGGAGAGGAGAAGTCCGGGCCTACCCTTGACTCATTTCACATGATCCTCAGAGGCCGAGAAGGACACTTGAATTGAAAAAGATAGGCTGCATGTTCTCGTTAAGAGGGCGTGTGTGCTAGCGAGCTAACTGGAACACTTAGGCATATAGAGAGCAAATTGTGTGTGTGTGTGCGTGCAGCTGTTTGAGATGAAATTGTGCTGACAGGTGAGTGTGTGTGTGTGTGTGTGTGTGTATGTGTGTGTGTGTGCGCCGAGTCTCCTCCTCACCTGGAGGCAGGAACAGCACTGTATCGAGACTGACAGGTACACGGCGCTCTCATCATCTCAGACTGTGTAATGTGATGTAAATGTAAAATGTCTCCGGGGCCGAGCAGGAGGGAGACACAGAGGGAGGAGAGGAGGAGAAGGAGTGAAGGAGTTGGAGGGGGAAAACAGAGAGAAGATGTGAGGAGGCGTAGCGAGCTGGGAGGAGACGATGAACCGCAGCACAGAGTTATCCTGTTAGTTTGAATCTGTTTCTCCTCTTAGCCTCCATCTCCACATAAGCTGCTCTTTTCTTCCTGCATTCCCTCCTCGCCATTGTACTTTCCTTCGCTCAGCGCTCATTACAGCAAGAGTTTGATTCTTCCAGTCAGGTTTTAGGCTTCAAAGCGATGCCGTCTGTATTCATATGCACCTGACGATGCTTGTTGCTATGGATACTGCTCAATCAATGCAGGTCATGCCTCCGTGTGGCATTTCTTCAAGTCGGCCGGACCGTGAAAACATTTAGCAACAGCAGATTTTAACTTGCTGGAAGTCTGCCACCTCATTATCTCCGTGTGCGCCGTGCATTCACTGGCCTTCTCTGGAGGTTTACAGACCTGCATTGATGACAATAAGGGCTGCTCCGCCTCTATTTACCCTGCAGAGTCCAGAGTGAAGGTCTCTTCCATGCGACTCATTTCATCACAGTAGTTTAAATACGGTGTTTTGAAGGGGAAGCAACTCCTAAACTTGGTAGAACAACCAAATTTAAATTATTTGGAATTGGAGTCGATTACAGTGTTTTGTTTTGAATGCTAGATGTATTTATGGTCCTTAATTTTCATCAACGTTCCCCATCTGTCTCCCATCGTCCCACATCTAAGCATGTTTAGGAGAACATTATTCTAATCTGCACCAGTTTCTCTATGGAAACTCCATGTTGGAAGACTTTTATTTGTATTGACAGTAGGGGTGTAACGGTACACAAAAATCAGGGTTCGGTATGTATTGCAGTACAGAAGTCACAGTTCGGTTCTCAGTTAAGGGGCAAAATGGACAAAAAACTGCTCATAATTAATCCAAAACATTAGTTTATTCATAGCTCGTTGGTTTTTCCTCACAGCTGGGGTAGTAAGATGGTGCCTTGTAGCAATCATGCAGTAAACCATCACAACTTTCCAGACAGCCGCGAAGTTTGAACAGCAAAAAGATACGAGGATGTCTCAGAGATGCCGGTGGGAGAGTCAGGAGAGTGAGAAGAGCCAACTTACTGAGGCATCCGTACAAAAGCCCTTCGGTAGCTTCTTGGATCTTTAGCCGCTGGAGTGAAGGTGGGAAATCCTGGGATGCTGCAGTCCTGACCTTTACCAGCTGACTGACTGTCCCTGGTATTGTTAGTACCGGTGTGAACACTGTAAATATCATCACTATTAGGTTGTGTCACGCCGCTAAGAGTCGTCATTCACCTGGCTTATTAACTCGATTTCTTGTTTTGGTTTGCGTTCAAAGATCCGTGGTAAAACCCGGGATGGGCTTCTGAACTGTAATTTAGTTGTCTGGATTGGACTGAACTGTGTGGGGGGGGACCACGGTGGACTCTTTAATTAACTGGACTGAACTCAACAGCAGTCGCCATACACATGGATCATGTACGGAGGGGAGGGGGGTACGGACAGACGGACGGCTTTACTAGTGAGTATTTTGCGGACTCTAGTAAAGTCGTCTGTTTATCTGGAGCACAGAAATTACCCAACCTGCCCTAGATAACCCTGAGACAGGCTGATCACAGAAGCGCCGGCAGGAGAATAAACGGTCCATCACATCCTGTGTTCCACTGGAAACTCCTACTTGTTTTTAGTTCCACAATACTGTGTAACTGTGAGAAGGAGAAGGTCCCACACAACTGTGGGAACTACGAGGTTCACAATTAGAACAGTTCTGTACATTGGCTGTTCTTAATAGTCTTAAAATTTTCATACCGATGTTCACCTCTGTATCAAACCGAACATGCCTGTACCGAACGGTTCGGTAGGAATATGTGTACCGTTACACCCCTAATTGAAAGTATAAGTATTGTTTTCAGCAATCTATTTCTAGCATTAAAAGCGTAGAAAAAATCCAAATAGTCATTTTAAAGCTGGGCTGCTCCATATTTTAAACATAAAGAGGCTAAAATCACAACAGGTGATGTAAAAGGGGAACCTTGTAGTGATGATTTTAGAGATAATTGTCACCGAAACTATGAAAAGCCATCAGCCAGCTCCACACCAAACAGCACGTCTGCTAGATGTGTAAACCAGCAATAGATAACAAACAGGTTTTCCAGTTTTACGAAGCCATAATATGTTAAATGTTGTGGAATTTTACCCCCAAGTGGCCAAAGATTAGATTAATGCAGCTTCGAACTCTTCCAGCGTAAAAGAATTGTTAGTGTTTTATTGAAAAAGACTCTTTTCATGTTGCTCTTCCAACATGGCCGCACCACCAGCCCTTCTTGTGTCTCGAGCCTTTTCATGTGGGATTGTGCTGCATCAGCTGCCGTGGATGTGAAGCAGAAAGAGGGAGCCTCGGATTCAGAGCTGCTCAGCTGGAGCTTAGCTGTTCCCATCAGTCTGAATGTCAGGACGGAGCAGAGCAGCGGGAGGGACGGAGGGAGGGAGGGAGGGAGAGGGAGGCTGTGTGATGATACTCGTGCCAAAATACCAAATGTCCTCAAGGTTAGTGAGATGAACACGGAAATCTCTCAACCTGAGAACATTTTGTCTGCTCTTCAAAGGCCATTTTAGGGTGAAAGGAACGACTCAGCCATGTACTGTAAGTGCATTAAACCTCACATTTTGGGATCTATTCAACTGGACATCTTTTAATTCCTTTAAACTACAGAGTGCTGCTGTAGAGGATGTTCCCTGTGAATCAAAGTATAATGTATTTTGAGTTGTAAAATGTATTTACTACTCGAAAACTTAAACAAAAAATGCAGATACTGAACTATTTTACTTATTATAAATTGTGAACCACTTCCTAATAATATATTGCCTTTTTAAGTGGTGAATGGTGGATTTCTGATAAGAAACTGGATAAAATTTAGAGCATGTTTAAGCTAATAACGTGTCTACTTTAAATACCAAAGGAGGCTGTAGTTTTTCTTATCTCCACTAGAGGGAGGAGGAGACTTAGGTTGGCTATGCTTGATAAGAGAGACTGGTAGTTTCACTGTGTAACTGGAAGAAGTGTGTGTGTGTGTTTAAGACCAGCATCATTACCTTTGTCAGTATTGATCCTGACAAACTCTGAGAATGCAGTTCAGCAACATTCTGTACATTCTGTTAATATTGTTCAGTTCACCTGTGATGTTTTTGTATTAATCTGCTGTCAAAGCAACATGTTTAACCTGCTTTTACATCCTGTACAGCAAAACCCGTTCATAATTTATTGTTTTGTAATTTGCGTTTTCAATCACGTCGGTGTTTTTTTTTAACTTATTCAGCGCTGCGGGGTTACGTGACGTCGAGAAGGGGCGTGAAGTCTTTGAAGCGTTGCCAAAGTTGTGGCGTTAAACTCGTGTGTTCACGCAGCAGATGGGAGTTTCTGCAGTGCAGCAGCGGTATCTGTCAGGGCAGCTGTGAAGTGACTGTGTGGCTTCAATAAAACCCAACTGAAACCTTGTTATGCGTCCTTGCATCATTTGGCACGAGTACGGAATCCTAAAAAGCAGTGAGGCGACACGGATGTTAACCACAGACTCCACCAGTGAAAATCAAGGGAAAGAAGCGCCAGAATTCAAACTGGAAAAAGACATCATCGGATATCTGTTTCAGTCACGTCCCTTAATTTCACCCTCATTCGTGTTGCAGTGTCTTCCCAGATTTTAGGTCAGCACTGTAGTCCTAGAAAGCCCCGGGCTGCCTCCATTTTTTTTTCTTACAAGTTTTAAATACCAGAACAGAGAATGCTTGTCGTTCACCAGTCAGTCTGCATAGGTGGGATGTATGTTTTCAGCCTGAGGGTAAATGCTGGAACTCACTGTGCTGGACATGGAAATGATTTAAACCTCTGTTCAGTGCTTGTTGACTGTAGTCTGACTCTACTGGCAGTCTTTAAAAACATATTTTCCATTGTCCAAAAAGGATATAGAACTTATACATCGATCAGAAACAACATTAAAACCGCTGACAGGTGAAGTGATTGATTCTATTGGTACTATGTGGTTGATCAGACTTAGACACCCAAATAAACATCGTCCCACAACAAACACACTCCCTCATGCTGATGGAAATCCCAAATGTCACTGGATGAAAATGCACCCCACCACATGGAAACAACATCAACCAATCAGGAACATGTGGAGGAACATGACAATGGTCCAACATGTTGATGTGACCTCCAGACCTCCTACAGCCCATTCTGATCAAGCATCAACAGGATGCAGTGGAACCAGTTGGATTGACAGAGGCCCCACTGCACAAGCCAGAGTAGCCAAAGGATCCAGTGGTTCCAGACCCCATAGGACCCCCTGAGAGGTCCTCTGGTCCATGATTCCCAATGGTTCAGAGCATTTTTGACCAACACAATAATAGGCAGGTGGTCATAGTGTTATGCCTGATCGGTGTATAATTAAGTCCAAAATTATTCATACCATCACGCATTTTGCCTGATTTTTGTGTCACATTGCAAAGCAGAATCAAAAAGTACACGAAGTTCCTGTGAAAACTCTCAAAGGGTGTGTTGGGAAGCAAAAAAGTGACTGCACTGGTAAGAATGGCAGAAACCAAGAAGACGCCAAGGATCACCACTAAGACCGTCCTGTGGCAACATCCCAGACAGACGCTTTAGCACAGTGGTTCTCAACTGGTGGGTCGGGACCCAAAAGTGGGTCGTGAAGCCATTTTTAGAGGGTCGTAGAAGCATTATTACTATTATAGTTGTAAACCCTTTAAAAAATGGGAAAATCTGTACCCTGGTGTTGCTGGAAGTGTCTCCGAATCCCCACAGCGGCGCGTTTTAGCAAAGCACGGGAGCCCACATACTGGTGTCAGTGTCGCAGTGCTCTCTCTGTAGAAACCAGCTCTGGCAGATTCTTACAGACGGAACATGTTTGCAGAGTAAACAGAGCTCCTCACAGGTTTCTGACTCTGCCTGTTGCTCACAACGGTCAGACTGTTTGCACAACAGCTGTCACTACATCATCCGCAGTTCATCGAGGAGGCTGTTTACTTGTGTTCCGGGCCTCTCTCTGTTTATTAGCATTGCTCGCATCCTTTCCTCGACTCGTCACTTTGCTCCAGAGATTGATTCGGCAGCCCAACGTCACATTCAGGTCCGCTCCTTTGTGTCACAAAACCATCCCTAAATTCCCATTTTCTCTGAGCCACCTTAATCATTTTTGCTTCCTCCACAGCGGCAGGGCGAGTTTTAACCGCTCGCAGGTCCTTCTGTCTTCTCCGTGCACCTTCAACGCAGCAGAGCGTGTAATAATCACACAAGTACACACACGTTTTTACACTGAGGTGTGTTTATGTTCAGTGTCACCTTCAGTGCACCTGCTGTGTGAATGTACAGCAGTCTAGCAGCAAACATTTCCCCGAGAAATAAAATAAAAATGAGGAAAACAGCATTTTTTCTTGGTCTACTGCTAACATGTATTTTGTTGCGACCTTACTTAAACACCAAGTTTGTTTTCCTCTGCTTGTCAAACTGTTAATGTCTACCTTTACCTGATGTGTTGTCCCAGACATTATCAGGGCTGTTTGGTCTTAACGTCACTTCAGTTGATTTTTTTAAGGCCGACTCTATTTGTTATTGATAAAGAGGCGAGCAAAGAAATGCTAAATGGACAAAGCGAGACAAGAACTCCCAGTATTGATTCACGATTAAAGTGAGAGAAGCACACGATGACAAATATTAATGACGTGAAACTGGAGGGGAAAAGAAACAACAGGAGTTTTAGAAGTTCAAGCGCATCTCTAGTGGAGCAGACTGGACCAAGTTTTTGACTCCCTAAAAGAGGTCAATTAGTTTTTTAAAAAAAACTATTTTTAACCTACACTATTTGTCATCTTCAAACTAAAAGACATGACAGTGCTCCTAAGTTATCTGAACGTCTGGGGTCTTTTTAATCTTGTCTACCGATGCTCCCAAACAACGGCGAAGTGTGTAGCGTAAAGCAGAGCAGAGGGATGTTCTGTCAGTGTGGCCCAAATGAACGTTCCTTCAAAATGTTAGGCTGCACCGACCCCGAGATTACAGGGTTTATTATTCCATGGCACAATGCAATTAAAGTAAATATTAAAAAGCATGACATTTACCTTATTTCACTGGTTTGAAAGTGTAAGTACGATAAAGATACTCTGCAGTATAAAAACACTTTATAATCGAAGTTGGGCACCGCATGACGGGGAGGTGCCACGGATGATTGACCATAGACAGCAGGGGGAGAATAACTTTGCTTGGACCATGGGCTTTATACGGACAGTGATGTCCCCCTGCTGGTTTGTGGACTACTGTTCCAAAACACCCAGTTTGGATTTTGGCCGTTGCCATGTTGGTGCACCGGATGAAACCAGACGAATCAAGTAAGATAAAGATAAAAAGATACAGAGACTTCATTGTCGTTGTGTAAAAGTACAACTAAATTTGTATGGAGGAACACAACAAGTAGCAGCTATGCAAATAAGAATAAAAATAGATAAAAAGATAAATAAAAATACTCTTATGGACCGATCATATAAAATAGTGCAAATAGTGGGAGTGTTCAGGTAAGGTTCTTATTGCACAGATGAGCCTGGAGGTGGAGGGGGTGGGTGGGGTGGGGTGCATGTTCAGCTGAACTGTCCTATCAAGCTGGAGATGTCTGGGTGGTGGGGCAATGGGTGGGGGGTGTGATGGTGGCAACATCTCTAGGGAAGAAGCTGTTTCGCAGTCTGCTGGTTCTTGATTTTAATGTCCTGAATCTTCTCCCTGATGGAAGGGGGACAAACAGTCTGTGTCCTGGATGGGTGGGGTCTCTGGCCAAGCTGAGCACCCACAATCCACTGTGTAGTCTTTACGACACGGGCCAAGTCCCTTCTGTTTCCAGCGGTGCAGCTGGAAAACCAGACAGTCGTACTCCTGTAGAAGTTGATGAGGAGCTGTGAGGGGAGTTTGGCCTTTGTCAGCCTCCGGAGAAAGAAAAGTCTCTGCTGGGCCTTCTTCACCAGGTAGGAGGTGTTGACAGTCCATGTGAGATCACTGGTGATGTGGAGACCCAGGAACTTGCCGACCCTCTCCACCTCCTCTCCATTTATGCAAAGTAAAGGATGGAAGGAGGAACAGAATCTATTATGAAGGGAGTGAAGGGAATCAGTAATGTCGCTGCTGCACACTGGGAAGTGTTTGGACACTGGGACAGCACTACAAAATATAGTGCACTACTTTTTTTTTTACAGGTAGAGTGGTGACGTCACGCTCTGGCGCACAGCGTCGGCCGGAAGGAGGGTTGTTGTTGTTGTTGTTGTGGTTTACCACGTGATCTGAGCTCCACGATGTTTGAAAGAAGTTGGGATAGTTTCACTTTGTTGTCAGTGCGGTGGCAGGTGATAGCTTTTTGCTTTCTAAAGACCCACGAAGGTCCGGTGGGAGATGTCACGTGGAGGGACATCACCAGAACATCCGGCGGGGAGCGACGTCGGTCCCCTCGGCGTGGAGGAGATCCGGAGCCGGGCTGGACGCTCCCTCATCACGGGGCTGGTGGATGAACGGTTCGCGGTGAGTCGAGGGTTTTCTGAAACTTTCAGACTGGCTGAGCGATGGCGGGTGTTGCTCTGAGAAGGAACAGGTGGGAAGGGCAGAGTGGTTTGTACTGACCAGGGGTGTCAAACATACGGCCCGCGGGCCAAAAGCGGCCCGCCAGAGGGTCCAGTCTGGGCCCTCATGATGACTTTACAAAGTGTAAAAATTACAGATGTAAATTTGTAAAACAGTAAATTAAAATAATTTCTAGATCTCAACAAGTTGTTTTGATCGCAAAGTACTGCATTGTTCAGTTCCAGATACCTGTGACTGAATGTTTTGTGCCTTTGTAGATACGAAGTGATCTGGAAGTTGTAATGCACATGTGTCAATGATAAACTGAGGCATAATATTGGTGAAATTTCATAGAACAAAGGGAACATGTTGGAGTTATTCAGAGCTTATTGTGCTGTGATTTTACTGGTCCGGCCCACTGAAGATCAAATAGATAGGTATAGACGTGCGACAGGAAGTGGAGTTATTGAGGTGTGGTTCTGCTCCTGAACCTGAGCTAAAGACTTACTTATGTGTCTGTAAGCACAGTTAGCATGGGCAACAAGCTATATCAGTTCTGTAGCGCAGCTCTAAGTGTTCCTTGCTTTCAAATATACTTTACATCCTCACTGCTCTGCGACCTAAAGCTCAGCCTGTCAACTGACACTGGGTGTATTCGAACCACTAAATCCTCATAACTACACAATGTAAAGCTGCTGTGAGAACACACACACACACACACACACACATTTTAACACTGAGGTTCTGTTTTAGATGAGTTCAGTGTTGCCTTCAGGGCCACGTGCAGCTGCTGTGTGAACGTACAGCAGTGGAGCAGCAAGAGAGATCTATAAAACTGAGGGGAAAAGTTTTGACAGTTTCTTTCTATCCCTAATAAACTGTGTATTTTATTGTGACCCTACTTAAACACAGTTTGTTTTCCTCTGTTTGTCAGACTGTTAGGGTCTACGTTTATCTGATTTGTTGTCCCGGCCGCTGTCAGGCTTGACAGCAAACATCCAGACCCTGATGGGCTGTTCGGTGTTAACGTCACTTGAGTTGATTTTTTAAGGCTGACTCTATTTGTTATTGATAAAGACGCGAGCAGAGAAATGCTAAATGGAGAAAGGAACTCCCAGTATTGATTCGCGATTAAGTAGAGAGAAGCACACGATGACAAATATTAATGGAGGGGAAAGAAACAACAGGAGTTTCAGGAGGTAAAGTACATCTTTAGTGCAGCAGACTGGAAGAAGTTTTGGTTGAATAACACTGGTTGGTTTCAACTCTCTGGACCTTCTTCTAATTTTGACCCAAGCTATGATGCTGTTCCCAGGCTATAGTGATACTTGTTGGCACAGTGACTGATGGAATTATCAGTTCTGGTACTTAGACATACCCTGTAGAGCTTAATGAAGATAATTACACAGCAGTACAGTCTCACAACAAACCGTGTCGCCGGTACATTGGAGTCAAGAGTCGCATTTGAGGGCAGTGGTGGTGCAACGGTTGAGTCCGTGGGCTACTGGTCAAAAGGTCAGAGGATCAAACCCCAATGCGGCCATAGTTGGGTCCTTGAGCAAGGCCCTTAACCCTTCCTGCTCCAGGGGCGTTGACCATGGCTGACCCTGCTCTCTGACCCCAACTGGAATATACGAAAACAACATTTCACAGTGATGTAAAAATAGATTCGTGACAATAAAGGTTCCTTCTTCTTCTTCTTTTCCTTTGTTTATGCTGCAAAAATGCTCTGTCGAGTTTTGACGTCAAAGCTGCTTGGTTCGGTTCAAGAAAAGGTCTTGAAGTTTACAGGGTTTTTTCATAACAATAACACGTTTTACGCTGTGAACCAACTTTACACATTTTTGTGCAACTGGGCTGCACCCACTGATGTTAACAGGACTCTGCTTTTACACCCAATGTGCAATTTCAAGCTCAGGAAGGCTAATATTTCAAGCAGCAGGACACAGCACCCAAGTAGGCTAGCTACGTTGATCAGGTGCCTGACATGTTCTTAAATTTCATTCGGAAGACAACATGTAAGCAACTTTGCACATATAAAGGCAACATACAGACCCCTATGCACAGTAATTTATATGATCATATGAATTATTTGACTTCACCATGTCAAAATAGCAAAAAACTGGAACCTTGGCTTGTCCTATTTTCCACACATCAGATTTTACTGATGTTGGAGGCCTCAGAAGTTGGTGAAACGTTGACAATTGACTGTATATTTGCTTACAGGAACATTCTAAGGGCCACAATACTACGTTTGTTTAAAATGTCCATGTTGAAGGGTCAATAATTACAAATTTTGACTTTTTTTTAACTTTATTTGTCCCCAGGGGGAAATTTAATTTTCGCATATCCCAGTTGGGGTCAGAGCGCAGGGTCGGCCACGGCACAGCGACCTTGAGGCAGGAAGGGTTGAGGGCCTTGCTCAAGGGCCCAACAATGGCCGCAGTTGGGGTTTGATCCTCTGACCTTCCTATCAGCAGCCCAGGGACTTAACCCTTTGGTTACACACAGAAGAAACTCTACCATCACTAACGTGGTTTTCAGAGCGTACATCGCTTCTGTTTCTAATGTCTTTGGTATCTTTTTGGGAAAAACTCACACAGAGGTTCACTTCTGTCTAGGAGACTCAGTTATGTATGACATGCATCATAAAAGGGAGATTTTTTGCCTCAACCTGAGCTTTTCCAGGAGATGTAGGGATAACTGAGAAGCTGCAGCAGGTCTAACCAGCGAGCACCTTTTTCCTTAGTAGTCATAGTGGTCTGAAAATGGACGTGAAGAGAATCGATCTAACAGATGCGTTCGTAGTGTCTCATCAATGGGAACACCTATGTAGCGTGTGCTGCATGCTAACTGCAGGCGTGTGTGCTGATTGTGTTTGGTCCGTTGTGTTTAAGGCCGAAGCCTCAGGAATCCGAGTTGCCAGGCGTCTCCACGGGGAGCATTAGCTGGCTTCAGTGGGCGCTGGAGTGTGAACCGCAGAGCTGGTTTAGGGGCTTTCAGAGTGGCACTTAGTGAGCAAACGCTGCCTCTGTGTTTGACATACATCAAGGCCCGCTGCTCGCATCAGTGTGGACGCCTGGGTGTTTTTAGCTTCGTGTATCAGTGTAAAAATGGACACATGCATGCATTAATATCTCGCTGTCTTGCGCGCGTACGTGCGTTTCCTGCGTTGTTTCCGTTAACATCTTGACTGAACATATGTATCCGTCCAACTGTGTGTTCACTTCTGAGCATGAACATGTGTGTCGTGCTCATTAGTGCTTACGTCAGCTCGCTTTCTTTTCTGTCAGCAGCAGTTTGATTCAGAAGAACTCCTCCAGGCGCCTGATAGCCTCTAAATGACTGCACGCACGAGTGTGAGTGTGTGTTTAGGAATTAGTCTCAGTATGTGTATGCCTTCCAGTGTGTGTGTGGGAGGACGCGCACGCCTGTGTTTGTGTGCGTGGCTGAACCTCAGCAGGGAAACAGTGCACAGATCTCAGGCTATAAATATCCTGTCCTCCAGCTGAGGCTGAGCTAAAAATAGACGCCGGGCTCACTCTGTCGCCTGGAGGACAACAAAGGAACTGCATCCAAGCCCGGCATCACAGGAACCACAGTTTGTGTTTGATTTTAATTATAAGCTGGTCGCTTTGTGTCTTTAAGGAGAGGCTCTCTGCTGGGATTTGAAAGATGATGCGCAGGAAAGAATCAAGATGCGCACTGAGCAGCACACATCAAATGCCTGCAAAATGAAGGCGAACGCTGTAGGAGAAGAAAACATTAGCAGCAACAACGATGTACAATGTGCGATCAAAAAGCTTTGAGTCTGTGCCTGCAAAAATCAAAATTTGATTTACATGTGGCTGAAATCCTCATGGTAGTCGTCTCCTTGCGCCCCTCCCAGCACTTCTGCAGCGCTCCTAACACTCCCTGAAAGTCCCGATATGTAAACATGTCAAGCAGCATCTGTGACGACGGCTCAGTCTCGTAAACTGTGCCCAAAATCCTTCAACTTGAATTTCAGAAGAAGCTGCATTAAGCCAAATCTAACGGAAACTGTGATTGCGATGTGACGCCTCTGGATGTACACTGGCTGTCCGATCCAAGGGGGACGGATTCACGGTGCACAACTACGGAGAAAACAGCAACTGCTCTGGAATCTGCAGCTCTTATGTGAAAACTGTTGTCTTTTTTTCTCTGGGTGGTAGCTGCAGAACCACCTTTTGCCGCCAGTGATGATCCTTCTTCACATAAAGGACAGGCTGTAAGGAGAAATGATAAATGTGCAACTTCCAGTGGTCATAAAAATGTAGAAAAAGACCCCCAGGTCACCAAATATTACCCGAGCTTAGCAGATCTTTCTAGATTGGTTGGCAATAAGGGATGCACCTGCTTGCTAGTGTGTTTCCACATGCACACACTGGACAAAAGTTGGCCTAAATGCAACCAGATCTGGCTCGCATTTAATCCTGCATCCCAGCCAAGTGCGTTGTCACTCGGCCACAGATGTTCCGACACGGCTGGCTGTCTGTAAACAAAGGGGTTTTGTAGTTGTCTCGTCTGTATGGCTCATAAAATGAGCTATTAGGCTACTGAGATGTGACAGAACCTCCGCGATGTTAAACAGAACAGTAACACTGAAGCGGAGGGCTTTAAATCCCCCAAATTTCAAAGGAGCAACACGACATGGCTGCAGTTTCCAGGCTCATCATCATCATCATCTCCATCCTCTTGTGGCTGCTTGCTTGTGTTCTTCTGCGTGTTTAGTTGTTTACAGCATGCAAGATGTTTGCATACAGTGTGTTTATGTGTGTTTAAGAGCCGCGGTTTGTCGTCTTCATTCCACCAGCATGTTGCGTCTTCATCCTGGTTCGGGAGCTGCCTGAGAGTGTGTGTCAGAGTGTGTGTGTGTGTGTGTGTGTGTGTGTGTGTGAGTGTGTTCGGAGCAACAACGGTCAACCAAACTGTTCATGTTGCTAATGGCAGCCTCGGGGTGAGAGCAAGCCATCTGCGCCTCTGCGTGCAAGAAGAGTGTGTGTGAGTGTGTGTGAGTGTGTGTGTGTGTGTGTGTGTGTGAGAGAGTGTGTGTGTTGCATGGTGGCTGCCTTATTTACAGCTGATCCTGAAAGTCATGATTTATAGTCACTTGGCTCGGATGCTGCAGCCAGCTCTTTCGCAACACACTCGTGAGAGCGAAGCGTAATGTGTGTGTTGCTCTGCTCATGTTGTGAGGGCATAGAAGCGTTTGCTCAGTCACCTTGTGAGGACCTGCCTCCTTATCGGGGACAAAACACGAGTCCCCGTAACACGATTTCAAGATATCATCAGATCGCAGAGCGCAGACATGTTTTAAGGTTCGGCTGGTGGTGGTTCTGTTTTGGTAAGTCTCCTGGATACGAATGTAGGCCAACGTGACGTCCTCTGAAGTGTGTGTGTGTGTGTGTGTGTGTGTGTGTGTGTTAGGTGACAGCTGATGTCTGAAATTAGGAGCAGCCAAAGTCAAACCCCCTGAGGAGATGGAGAGGTGCTGGGCTGAGCTGACACGACACACATGGAAACACACTCCGCTCACACAACGTTTTTACACGTCTCCCCAAACCAGAGTCATCGAGAATTTACAGAT
Source organism: Dascyllus trimaculatus (assembly GCA_024666655.1). NCBI lineage: Eukaryota > Metazoa > Chordata > Actinopteri > Pomacentridae > Dascyllus > Dascyllus trimaculatus. The sequence goes on from CM045457.1 coordinate 33,350,848, forward strand.
GCTTCCTTTAGCATATTTGTCATCATCAATCACCATATTTTGACACTTTATTTGTTACCATATGATTTTCCAAGAGTCCTCCAAATGAGCCAAGAAACATGACGTCCTTCTACCAGGTGAACATGGATTCTATCCCTCTGAATACAGTACAAACCTTTATTAGACTGCCTCCTATAATGTCTGTTAGTGGTCATTTTCATTTTTAGGCATTACAGGCCAAACTTAAAACAATAATGTTTCCTCTTCAAAGTAACAGAAGCTGTTGCAAGCTGTGGGTTTTATTTTAAACTCATTGTAACATGCCCACAGGGCGAAACACTATATGCTAAAGAATCAGAAGACTCGGTTCGTCTCTCTTGGAGGTGTGGGTGCAGCAGTCAAATCACACAGGACTAGGTTTCAACCTTGGTGACTGGTACCATGTATTCAAGTGATGATGATGATGGAAACCAACAAATTGCAAAAAATAAACAAGATAAACAAGATATATCCCCAATATGTACAGTTCTGCAGAATGTTACGTGCACTTGATGTATGTATTTGACAAAACAATAATGAACAACAAAACACAAATGATGCTCGCACCAAGGGTACCGTATCGGTAACACGTCTCTCACACACATTGATAAATGCACATTGCACAGTTCCTTATGTGTGGCAGCTTGCACAGTTCATTTAACATGTCCACATGTCCATGTAGCAAGGTGGGTGTCCTTAATTGTCCACAGGCTAGAAGCCGCAAGTGCAAGTGCGAATGTGCGTGTGTGTGAGTGAGCGAGAAGGTGTTGGGGGGGCAAGGCTACCACAGCCTCCTACCAGTCCAGCAGAAGATGTAGAATAGGGTTCCTCAGCTCCCAGGCCGGTACGTTAGCTCGCCATCCGATGTCTATTCAACCTGGTAAACCTGGCCTGCATAATGTACAACAAGGCTATATGTTAAATTAAATTCAGTTAATAGCTAGCTAGTGGTATGAACTTACATCACTTACGTTACTTTCTGACACGTGTAATCCAGTTCATTCATAATCATATGCGCACAAATTCATCTTTCATCACAGTCACTTTCCCAATACGGTGCATTACATTGGCAAAGTTACATAACTCAGATGACAGAAGGTGTGTGTCAACTGATTATCAAGTGCACCGAAGTGCCGATTAAAATCAATTACTGCGTGCCACATCAGCATAACAATAGGCTACAACTGGTGCCGATTCATATGCTAATGTGCTAACACTAGTAGTACGAACAAACAAACAGACTCACCAGTTCCCAATCCGTTTCATTTCAGACGCGATCACCGCGCGATCAACGGCTCCTACTCTGACGATCAATGAAGGCTAAAAGAGTATAAAAATCGAGTAAGGACCAACACGTTAAGAATATTTCATTACAACTACGAACGCTACTAACCTGTGGCAGCTGTCCGGTGTGCTTCCCCAACACGCTACTAGCTGGAAGCCGCACCGGCAGCTTGTAACAAGCGCCCCGAGCGCCGTGATTGGTCAAACGCGCACGTGGAGAATACTCCTTCCGGCCGACCAAATTCCGCATTTTTGTCTGGGTTACACCCTCCCCGTCTTAAACCTGGCACGTCCCGTTGCATGCTAAAACCATTACACAACGTGGATAGACGGCACGAAGGAGTTGTTAGGGGTAGAAACACCTAAGACATCAGACAAACTGTGTAGTAACGTCTGGACTACAGATACGAGCGGGTGACCCAGGGCATTATACCGGAGTCGGTTGGGTGGTGCTCTTTGACGGGTTGAGCGTCTAAGAGTAGAGTCATGGTCAACTATGTCAGTGGCAATGGCAACTGAGGGATCTGAGTGATTAAGAGTCGGATCTTCAGGTGCGTCTTCAGTAGGTATGTCCTCAGGTAAGTGTACAGGTAAGTCTAAGCTAGATTCATTGACTTGATCCTCTTGATCCACTTCTACACTTGACTCTGCTTGGTTACTGCTCAATTCCAACTCTGACTCTTCTGCCGAACCGACAGGACTGACAGCAGGTGAGGTTGGAGCTCCGATTTCTTCAGGTTCACTCGGCGAAGAGGCGACAGGAACTGGACACGTCTTCTCCACAGTGAACCGCACAGCAGGGGAGTTGAGGCCGAGAGGAGGCATATCCTCAAACTCTTCATCACTAACTGCAGAGTCTGTGTGGATATCTGATTCAGGATTGAGGCGAGTGCGAGGTCGAGACACAGGAGTTCTAACACAGGGCCCGTCAGCGTTCTCATTGGCTGATAGGAAGCCACACGGAAGGAGGAGGTCTCTATGAAGAGTACGTAATGGTCCGTCTTTGTGCTCAGGTTTAACTTTATAAACGGGGAGATCCCCAGCTCTGCTGACCACAATAAAGACATCATTCTCCCATTTATCTGAGAGTTTGTGTTTTCCTCTGAGGCGTACGTTCCTCACAAGCACTCTATCTCCAACTTCCAGTGCAGACGGTATAATATGCTGGTCATAGCGCGTCTTGTTGCGCTCAGCTGATTTGAGAGCATTTTTCGAAGCAATCCTGAAACTCTCTTCCAGGCGTGATCTCAAATCTTGCACATACTGTGAATGACTCTTATGTTTGCTCCCCTGCAGAGGTAAACCAAAAGCAAGGTCAACAGGTAGACGAGGTGTTCGTCCAAACATAAGTTCATACGGGGCATAACCGGTGACATCATTCTTGGTGCAGTTGTATGCATGAACTAATGGCTTCACGTAGTCTTTCCATTTCTGCTTCTGCTTTTCCTCAAGTGTTCCAAGCATGTTTAAAAGCGTCCGATTGAATCGCTCCACCGGGTTACCTCTTGGATGATATGGCGTCGTTCGGCTCTTCTGAATTCCTGCTACCTCACACAGCTCTTTAATTAGCCTCGACTCAAAATCCGGCCCCTGGTCAGTATGGATTCGTTCAGGGATGCCGTAGTGGACAATGAAACTGTCCCATAAACACTTTGCCACAGTTCTTGCTTTTTGGTTTGGCGTTGGGATGGCCACTGCAAACTTGGTAAAGTGATCTGTTAGAACGAGGATGTCTTTGGTGTTGCTTGAGTCAGGCTCAAGGCTCAGGAAATCCATGCAGAGTAGTTCGAGTGGACGTGAGGTGGCAATATTGACGAGTGGAGCAGATTTGTCAGGCATCGCCTTCCTCCGAACACATCGACCACAGGTCTTGATTCTTTGTTCTACGTCCACTGCCATTTTAGGCCAGTAGAAACGGGCACGAACCAGATCAAGGGTGCGCTCGATTCCCAAGTGGCCCATGTCATCATGAAGGCTCTTGAGGACAAACGGACGGAGTGCCTCAGGAAGGACAAGTTGGTAGGACACGGTATCATTATCTTGCCGTCTGCGAAAGAGAACACCATCAATGAGCTCTAACTTTGTCCATTCTCTCAACAGGAGGGGGAGTTCTGGCAGCTCTTCTCGGGCTGTTGGAGGAACCTTTTCTCCTGTCTCCATTTGGTGAAGGAGCTCTCGAATGCTTGGATCTGCTCTCTGCTTCTCTTTCAGGCTGGAGTAAGACAGCGCAGGAACAACAGGTAGGTGATTTTCACAGGTATACACATCAGGAATGGAAGCAGCTTGGACAGAGAGTGATTCAACCAGTGTCATGCAAAACTGACCGGAATCAACCAGCTCAGCAGCTTTAACCAGCTGACTCTGGCAGATTGCATCAACAACGTCAGGAGCAATGGCATCAGAGTCTGCAAGATGTTGTGACAGAAATTGGTGAATAACCTCATGGTCTTCAGGCGACTCTTCAACAGAGATCAGGTGGGGACGTCGGGAGAGTGCGTCAGCATCGTAATTGTGCTTTCCAGCCCGATACAGCAACTTAAAGGAGTACATGGAGAGAGCAGCCAACCAACGGTGACCAGTAGCATCCAGCTTAGCAGTGGTTAAAATATAGGTCAGCGGGTTGCTGTCCGTCACTACGGTGAAATCAGCTCCATACAAGTAATCATGAAACTTTTCAGTGACACTCCATTTAAGTGCTAAAAATTCCAGTTTGTGGGCTGGATATCTACTCTCACTCTGAGATAAACCACGGCTGGCAAATGCAACGACTCTGAGCTTCCCATCCTGTTCCTGGTACAGTGCAGCACCCAATCCAGTAGCGCTTGCATCAGTATGTAATATGTATGGCTGAGCAGGATTGGCGAAACAGAGAACCGGTGCCGACGACAGCTTGTCAATAAGTGTGTTGAACGCTTGCTGACAGTTGTCGTTCCATCGCTCGCCAAAAGGCTGGCTCGGGCTGCAATGTGGCTTAATGGACCCTTGGATCTTGGACTTCCTGACAGGAGCGTACCCACGGGTAAGGTCGTTTAAGGGTTTTGCAATGATGGCGTAATCCTTAATGAACCGTCGATAGTACCCCGCAAATCCAAGAAAAGATCGCAGTTGTTTCAAGTTTTTGGGAACTGGCCAGGATTTGATGGAAGCAATCTTTTCCGGATCCGTTTCAACTCCTTTTTCTGACACAATGTGTCCAAGATATCGGACTGAGGTTTGAAAGAACTTACACTTTTCTGGAGAAAGCTTTAACCCGTATTCCTTCAACCGGTTCAGTACTCGCAGTAATCTTCTCTCATGTTCCTCCAGAGAGTTTGAGAAAATGATCAAATCATCGAGAAACACCAACACCTCCTTTAAATGGAGATCACCCATACATCTCTCCATCAAGCGCTGGAATGTGCTGGGCGCATTGGTGACCCCTTGAGGCATCCTGTTGAACTCCCAGAAGCCTAACGGAGTGACAAAAGCAGTCTTGGCCTTATCAGACTCATTCATCTCAATCTGATAGTAGCCTGACTTCAGGTCAAGTACAGAAAACCATTTTGCACCGGTGAGGGCAGCGAAGGAGTCTTCCAAATTTGGCAAGGGGTAGGCATCCTTTATCGTCTGGAGATTAAGCTTACGATAGTCTATACACAACCGAACATCACCATTCTTCTTCCTGACGACCACAATGGGGGATGAGAATGGAGAGGTAGACGCCCTAATGACACCGGCCTCCAGAAGCTCGCGAAGATGTCTGCGTACAGCTTCGATGTCTTGCGGATGAATAGGCCGGGCACGTTGTTTGAACGGGGTCTCGTCATGAAGAGTGATGTGATGTTTGACTCGGTTGGTACATCCGAAGTCAAGGTCATGGTGGGAAAATACCTCTGCCATGGCAGTAAGCTTTTTAGTGACTCTCTCCTTCCATTCCGAAGGTATTGTGGAATCACCAAAATTCAAATTCAGAGCAGATGTCTGCTCAGCTGGAAAGCTGGTCACGTGATGCTGAGACAGGATGCACTGGTAGACCTCAAGTTCAGCGATCACACTTAAAGGTGGAATGTAAGTGTCTTGCTCTGACTCATTGGTTACTATTACTGGCACCTTGTAGGGGGCACGAGCAGGCAACGAAATCAGACAGCTGCTGACGCATAACCCGCCAGGCAGGGCTGCAGCAGGATGATGTAACAGGACAGACTGGCAAGGCGAAGAAGAAGACATTCTGGCTGAGCCCTCGATGACCACAGTGCGGCCGGCCGGTACTCGCACTGGGACTTTGCTCAGGAGTCTCACTACTCCAACATTGCCCGTGTCCCTCTGTTGATGTGTCAGCTGCAATGTCTTCAGCACGGCTCTATAACCATGTGTGCTGGGCTGAAAGGGTGGAAATTCACTGCATAAATATTGCTCATACAGGGGCTCAAGTGTATTCATTCCAATCAGCACAACGGATGGAGAATCAAGGTGTGAATCAGGAACCACGAGTGCTACAGTAGAAACTTCAATGTCTTTGCCCAGAAATTCTTTAGAGAACTTCATTGTGAGGTCAATATAACCAAGGTAGGGCACAGATTGGCCTGCAGCTCCTTCAATTTGCAACAAGTCGTTGAGTGGATGGATAGGTTCATCATATAGATGGCGGTTGTAAAACGATGCAGGTACAGTGGTCACTTGTGACCCGGTGTCTAATAGACACTGACAGCTATGGCCAGCAATACCAACTTCAGCTGTACAGCGGGGTCCCACCAGTCCACGGGGCAGTTTGACTGTTACCCCGGGTCGAGGATACTGTACCTCCTCACACCGAACAGTTTTCTTTAAATGTGCGGGACAGTTTGGGTCCAGCGCAGTTCCTGTTTGTCCCTCAACAGGAGCTGGTTCTAGTTTAAATGTTCGGTACTGGAAATCCGATTTTGCCATCTTTGTTTCTTTTCGTTGAACTGCTTCCTTTTAGCACTGACAAGAGCAGAGTTAGGTGGATTTTCACACTGGGGCTTAATGTGCCCATCTTCACCGCAACGGAAACAGAACCCAGGCTTTGGACTTGCGGCAGCAGAGTTTGTTGGCTTCTGCTTCATACGGGGCTTCGCGGCCTGACTGGCTCTTGAACTGCTGAGCTGAGGTCCTAGAGACTGAGCGGAGGTCAGAGCAGCTAGCTGTTGCTGTATGGCAGCCATTTGCTGGGTGAGTTGCTTGGTGAGAGAGGTGAATGCAGCACACATCCCTTTTTCCTCTTCTTCATATGCAAACTGGGCTTGTGATGAAACTCTTTGTTTTGTGTTTCCCAAATGCTGTTTCATCCTCTGTGCCTTTGCAGCTTCTCGGTCCTCTTCAGTTCTCAGGAGTAGCAGCAGTTCAGCGAAGGACGGTGGATTGGTCTTTTTCTGTTTAAGCTGGAGCTCTGAGATGAGTGTATTGTCCCAGCAGCCTCTGCAAAATTGATTAAGCAGGTGTTTGTTCACATCAGACTCTGGAACTCCTCCCCTCTTCACTGCCAAACTCAATGCCACTTGCAACCGCTGTAAATAGGTAGATGGACTTTCACCTGCATTCTGAAAAGTATCCATAAATTTAGCATGCAAATCCTCCCCATCTTGCACAGTACCAAAGGCTGAGTCCAGCTGCTTAACATAAATATCAGGAGACTGACCAGGGCTCAAATGTTTTACAATGTCTGCAGCAGGGGGCAATAAGCTGTCAAGAATAAGGCGTGATCGCTGAATGTCAGATATGGCTGGATCTTCCATAATTAGATCAACTCCAGAGCGCCAGGTGTCATAGTCGACTTCATGTGATGGACGCGGCACTCGTCCGGAGAAAACACGGAGTCTGTGAGATGAACGTGTGTACATGGCAGCATCCTCACTTTTAACAATGTGCTCCACCACATATCTCTGGACCTCAGGTGGATTTAGGTCATGAGCAGCAATGTTAATGGAAGACAATCGCTCTTTGGATCTTACTGTGGGAACAGTGTCAGGGGCCGGAGATGTGCTAGAGGCTATTTTGTGTGGCTCTGCAGCTGTTGAGGCTTCAGCCGAATCCTCAGCTTTAGCAGGGTTCACCGGTAGCTCAGCAATGGATCCGCTGATTTGGGACATCATTTCTTGCAGCACCTCAGCAAAATCCTTCCCGGACAATTTAGCCACTTTTTGAAGGTCAGCTAAATATGTCTTAGTCTTTGAGCTTCCTATGTCAGTTGTGTAAACTCCAGATAAGGGTTTAATACAACACTTTTTCCCCGTGCTTGTAGTGAAAGTATACGGTAGCAGCGCATTCAATAAAGTTAAGGTCGACCCAGACTCATACTCTACAACCCACATTTTATGATATTCGGATTCTGGTGAATCGATAGGCAGTGCACGATTAACTGTGCCATACTGCTCCAGAAATACTCCAACTTCATCAGCTTCCTCTTTAGAAACTTCACTGAGCAGCACCGCATTTGGAATTTTGATCGCAAGCTCGTCAAACACATTCATTTTTCCAGCGAAATGGTTTTGGTGAGACTGAATGTTTGGTAAAACAGTGAATTAAATACTGCACCAAACCTCCTGGCTGGCTCGCCACTTTATGTAACATGCCCACAGGGCGAAACACTATATGCTAAAGAATCAGAAGACTCGGTTCGTCTCTCTTGGAGGTGTGGGTGCAGCAGTCAAATCACACAGGACTAGGTTTCAACCTTGGTGACTGGTACCATGTATTCAAGTGATGATGATGATGGAAACCAACAAATTGCAAAAAATAAACAAGATAAACAAGATATATCCCCAATATGTACAGTTCTGCAGAATGTTACGTGCACTTGATGTATGTATTTGACAAAACAATAATGAACAACAAAACACAAATGATGCTCGCACCAAGGGTACCGTATCGGTAACACGTCTCTCACACACATTGATAAATGCACATTGCACAGTTCCTTATGTGTGGCAGCTTGCACAGTTCATTTAACATGTCCACATGTCCATGTAGCAAGGTGGGTGTCCTTAATTGTCCACAGGCTAGAAGCCGCAAGTGCAAGTGCGAATGTGCGTGTGTGTGAGTGAGCGAGAAGGTGTTGGGGGGGGCAAGGCTACCACAGCCTCCTACCAGTCCAGCAGAAGATGTAGAATAGGGTTCCTCAGCTCCCAGGCCGGTACGTTAGCTCGCCATCCGATGTCTATTCAACCTGGTAAACCTGGCCTGCATAATGTACAACAAGGCTATATGTTAAATTAAATTCAGTTAATAGCTAGCTAGTGGTATGAACTTACATCACTTACGTTACTTTCTGACACGTGTAATCCAGTTCATTCATAATCATATGCGCACAAATTCATCTTTCATCACAGTCACTTTCCCAATACGGTGCATTACATTGGCAAAGTTACATAACTCAGATGACAGAAGGTGTGTGTCAACTGATTATCAAGTGCACCGAAGTGCCGATTAAAATCAATTACTGCGTGCCACATCAGCATAACAATAGGCTACAACTGGTGCCGATTCATATGCTAATGTGCTAACACTAGTAGTACGAACAAACAAACAGACTCACCAGTTCCCAATCCGTTTCATTTCAGACGCGATCACCGCGCGATCAACGGCTCCTACTCTGACGATCAATGAAGGCTAAAAGAGTATAAAAATCGAGTAAGGACCAACACGTTAAGAATATTTCATTACAACTACGAACGCTACTAACCTGTGGCAGCTGTCCGGTGTGCTTCCCCAACACGCTACTAGCTGGAAGCCGCACCGGCAGCTTGTAACAAGCGCCCCGAGCGCCGTGATTGGTCAAACGCGCACGTGGAGAATACTCCTTCCGGCCGACCAAATTCCGCATTTTTGTCTGGGTTACATCATCATCAGGGAGGAAACAAAATTTAAAACCAGCTGTTCATTGCTGAGGTGTATTATTTGATTGCAGTAGTTCATTATTTGAAGGATTTCTTTTACTGTATTTAAACAGACAGTTGCCACCATAATTGCTCCACCACTTTACTGACATCGTTGCTGCCAGATTTCAACCCTTTTCTTTACAGATTATGTTTCACAGTGTTTGTAAGACCATGATTAACACCAGCAAACTATGCTCCACAAGTATGACTAATACCTGCTTTTGTTTAGGCTCTCCGGTTCCAAAGCACTGGTGTTTTGCCTCTTGGTTTCACTGTGACACGAGTCATTAATGCATCCATAATCGATATTATTGATTTGACCTGAGCTCTACTGAAAAATCTGCACCACTTGACCAGGTATCTATACACGTTTTAGTGTTTAGTCTTTTGAAAGTTGAGGTAACAAGTGAAGGGTAGATCTGAGGACTCTATGCACAGTGATACAGTCAATCACAAGGTAGCCCCGCCCTAAAAAAGAACCTACTTTATCGCCTAGTTTACTACAACAGCACCATAATTTACAAAAACATCTTTCTGTATTCAAAAATCTTGAAACTAGCAACTGAAACCAGAAACTCAGTAGAAAAGTGTTTAATCAGGAAGCAGATCAAGTGAGAAATAGGATCATCCTCTCACAGATTTCAACCAGAGGAGTCGCCCCCTGCTGGCTGTTAGACAAAATGCATGTTTAAAGCTTTAATTTTCAGATCCAGAGTCTGAGACCATATACTTCCTTGCACGCAGACAGCTGCAGAGAAGATGAATGCGTACTTGTTCTACAGTATATTACACTGACCAAACATATAAAGGCCCCATGTGAAATATTGATGCCACATGAAGTGCACCACCCAAAGTGAGCGTATTCTGTCTGGTACTTGTACTAAATGGATGTTTCTCTTGATTAGTGTCCAAATTTGAGTCCACCACTGCCTCAGTGATGCATTAATTCCATTCAGTCCATGGGTGTGGCATATCCAGACGCTGCTCCAACACAATGAGCAGTACTCAGACACTCCTTATACTCCTTATAGTGCACTTCATGTGGCATCAATATTTCACATGAGGCCTTTATATTTTTGTTCTATGTAATAAGTAGTGTGCTTGGAGTATGTGTTGAATACATGTGCGGTAGATTGGTCCACGCAGACTCTGGGCGAATGATGAAATTAGTACAGCTGTAGTGACTTTGTTTTCCTCGTTGGTGGAGGTCAACGGGATGGTGTCACATTCAAAAGAGCCATTAACACATTCTCTCTATATGTGTATGTGCGTGAGGTCAGTAGATTCAACATGCAGTACATTCCTGTGTAGTGTGTAGTCTGGGTGTGTGTGTGCGCGCGACATAAACATACATGCAGACAACCAAAAACAGAAACACTAATAAACTCAGTCTCACATTTATTCTGGAGGCTCTGCTGTGTCATCCATGTCTCATCAGTGCTATAAGTAAATGTCTGTCTGCCTTCATCTTCCTCCCTCTCAGTATTTCTGACATGTGTCAACGAGGCGCCCACTCATTTTAAACAAGTGTGATTGTGCAATAAATCTCTTTGTAGCCGACACTCTCTGTGGATGTGTGTAAAAAAAAAATGGCTTCCTGAAAGTTCAGCTATGTATCAATGCATGACAGCTGAACTTGTGTGTTTTTCGCTTGGCGTAGGTAATGTTTTGTGTGTAGCAGTGTGGCAACAAGTGCAGGGCTCCACACTAACTTTTGGGGTTTCAAACGCCAGTACGTCGTTTAGGTCCACCCACATTTTTTTGCTCCCATACACACTGGTCATTTCTTAACACTTTATGTACAGTATGGGCCTGTGAACAGGAACAAAGATGCAGAAAGATGTTTTTTTTGTTGTCTTTATAAGGATGATCTATCAGCCCAGCACAGTGGGTCGCCTTAAAGCTAGAAGATCCCCGGTTCACGTCCCGGTCTGGGATCTTTCTGTTGGAGTTTGCATGTTCTCCCTGTGCAGCGTGGGTTTTACCAGGTATCCGGCTTCCTCCCACAGTCCAAAAACATGCTGAGGTTAATTGGTGATTCTAAATTGTTCGTAGGTGTGAATGAGAGTGTGCTTGGTTGTCTGTCTCTATATGTAGCCCTGTGATAGACTGGTGACCTGTCCAGGGTGTCCCCTTCCTTCGCCCTAAGTCAGCTGTGATAGACTCCAGCTCCCCCGCGACCCTACAGAGGATTAAGTGGTGTATAGATGATGGATGGATGGATGGATCTAACACTCAGGGTTAGTAAAAAGTATCTCCTCATTAACTGAATTCTAAGTGGCGTTATGTTTTATAGTCATTTCTGAGTCGGTGCTTCAGTTTGACGTCTCATCCATGCTTTGCACTCTCTTCAGACTGTACTCGTGGTGGTGGCGGATGGTGCGGCGTGGAATGATTTACAAATGTCCCCGAAATGCTTCACATGCAGACTATAAGCAGATGCAGCACTTTACCAGTGTTCTAACAGGCCTCACATGCTTTGATAGAGAGAAGCCTCTAGTCCCAGCTCAGTTACTGCAGCACAGGTATGTGATAAAACAAATTAGTTGGTAAAGAATAAAATATGGTGCTGTGATGTCAGATTGACCCAGGTTGAAATCAAGTGATTTTATCTTCCTTCCTATCAGGCACACTGGTGTGATCAAAGAAAATGTAGGGGAAAGACTGCATTGTTCATGTCTGTCTGGGAAATGCACTGATTCACTTTCTTGATGACGGTTAGACGAGAGGATCGATACCACTCTAATATCTGTCTGGTACCAGAAGCCTGTTAGCCTAACCAAACACAGAAGTCACTGCTTCAGAGAATCAAAGGCCCAATTTTCACACTAAACAAAAGAAAGATAATTCATTGATCAGCCTCACAGGTACCAGCATCCAGATTTTACCTGTGGACAGAACCAAGCTGTCTGTGTTGAAGCTGAGCTCCCCGCCTGCTGCTTCCAGTTTTATATTTAATGGGCAGATATGTGAGTGATATCGATCTTCTCATCAAACAGCTTCTTCTTGCTCTTTGCTACTCTATAGGTGGTACTCAGATCCAGGGGGGAGCAGCCTCAGCAGAGGATTTCAAGTTGTGGTTGCATTCTTGGAAGATCAGAGGATGCTTTTTTTTTTTTATAGTGCCGTGCAACGATGAAAAGGAAAGGTTATAAAATAGCTCAGTAAACTGATTCATATGAGACCGCTAACCCAGACGCACACACATTTTCCAAAAACATTACACCCTGATGATGCAGCCCAGTTTATATTTAGGCAGAGACCTTCATGCTCCACATGTATCAGGTGATTGTTGGCTTAGATTTGAAGTCCTGACAACACACACACACACACACACACACACTCATGCATGCACGACACGCATATATCTAAACTGTGTTACTCTCTAAGAGACACACACACAAACACACCCCCTTATCTTTCTCATCTTACAGCGTGACCTGTCACTCTCCATTAGCCGTCAAACTGTGTGCTACATTACAGAGCGAGTGCAGCTGACTGGCGTCACATTTAAAATGTGGAGGAAACTAAATATAGTCCCAGTTTAATGATGTTATGTTACTTGATATTATTGAATGAATATTCAAAATAACAGCACTGAGTCATGCTGTGTGCAGTTCATTTATTCTACTTGTTGCAGATGTGTTGTTAGCTTTAAACTCAACTGACCTGAATTTAAATTTTCCAAACAAAAAACATGACAGACTCACATTAAGCTTCTTCACATTATTATACTTTACCATGTTGCTTTTGTGGGAACCCAATTTGCCTCAATATACACTCACCAGCCACTTTATTAGGTCCACCTTGCTAGTTAAAGGTTGGACCTCTTTTGCCTTCAGAACTGCCTTAATTCGTCGTGTCATACTTTCAACAAGGTGTTTTCCTCAGAGGTTCTGGTCCATGTTGACATGATAGCATCACACATCCATGATGCCAACCTCCCGTCCCACCACATCCCAAAGGAGCTCTACTGGACTGAGATCTGGTGACTGTGGAGGTCGTTGGAGTCCAGAGAACTCATTGTCATGTTCTAGAAACCAGTTGGAGATGATCTGAGCTTTGAGACATGGAGCATTATCCTGCTGGAAGTAGCATCAGAAGATAGTCCACTGTGGTTGTAAAGGGATGGACATGGTCAGCAGCAACACTCAGGTAGGCTGTGGAGTTTAAACCAGTTGGTACTAAGAAAACACCCCCGACACCATTAGACCACCAGCAGCAGCCTGAACCGTTGATCCAAGGCAGGATGGATCCATGCTTTCATGTTGTTCTGACCAACCATCTGAATGTTCAGCGGACATGGAGACTCATCAGACCAGGCAACCAGGCCTCAGTTTCCTGGTCTTAGCTGACAGCAGTGGCCCCCGGTGTGGTCTTCTGCTGCTGTAGCCCATCTTCTTCAAGGTTGTTGTGGTTCAGAGATGGTGTTCTGCATTCCTTGGTTGTAACCAGTGGTTCTTTGAGTTACTGTTGCATTTCTGTCATCTGGAGCCAGTCTGCCCGTTCTCCTCTGACCTCGGACCATCAACAAGGCATTTTCGTCCACACGACTGCCGCTCACTGGATGATTTCTCTTTTTCTGATGCCACGTTCAAAGTCCCTTAAATCCCCTTTCTTCCCTTATTCCGATGCCCGGTTTGAACTTCAGCAAGTTGTCTTGACCACGTCTACATGCCTAAATGCATTGAGTTGCAGCCATGTGATCGGCTGATTAGCTATTTGTGCTAACAAGCAATTAAACAGCTGTACCTAATAAAGTGGCTGGTGAGTGTATATATGTGTATATTCCATACATGGCTGCTAAGTTCACCTTTGCTTTTTGGAGCATCAAGACGGTGGAAACATCGTGGTAGATGTCAATATTTATAATGAAAGAACACGTAGATTTGATTTAGTCTCTCCTTATCTAATCTCAGTGCTTTCCCTATGAGCTGACAGAGATCGTGTGTTTGACCCATTTCTCATCGGCAGAAATCCTCAGACATTTTAACGGGAAACTTACAGAGATGTTGATGTGAGACAGACCTGATTAACTTCTAGTAAAAACCTGGCACATGGAGCTGACACGTCTTGACATTTAATCAGTGCATCCAGTTGATCTTGTCACTGCTGAAATCTCTTTATCTCAAATTAAACCTTCTCCCACTTCTCTGCAGTTCTTCTGTGGGATTTTTTTGCTCATCTTTTCTTTTCCCAAAAATGAAATGGTTTCTGCATCCCCATGTGCTGACCAACGTGGATTCTGAAAGAAGCTGCAACATATACTGGAGTATGTGTAATATCAAACACAGGAAGACACACAGAACTCCTGTGGATGTTTCAGAAAGGCTGGCTGTGACTCTGCAGTTTTTACAGAACAGAGCAGCTGGTTACTGATTTGACTGCAGCACTGTGTCAGTGTGATTATTCCTGAGGGGTGCTGAGCGCAGTGTGTGGACAAAGCACAGGACTTCTGGAGAACTCAGAACTTCCCAGTGTGTTTGGGCACCATCGATGGAAAGCATGTAGCTACAGATCAGAGCAGCTCCAAAGTCTGGCAGCATCGAATTCAAATACAAAACTTTTTTAATGACTAAATCAAAAGGTGTGAACTCTGAATCTCCTTACACAGTGTCTCAACATAAGGCTTTTTCTTTTTGGTGTAGTTTGGACGCTTGCAGTGTGTTCACTCTGTGCCGTCACCATCTTTTGGGCTGCTCATGAATGTCCACAGAGCGGTCGAAGTCTGGAGTCCTGCAGACTTGAGCAGATGATGAAGTATGTGTCATGTGGATTCGTGGACACAGAAAGCACGAATTGGCATTTCTTGCATTGTGACTCTTTTACCTGAGCGTCTACAAATATCTAAATGCAAGTAAAGTTTTGGATCTCCACAAACTTAAGTTTCAGGAACATTACCGAGATTAAGTGACCAGTGGCCTCAGACCTTATTTACTGCCTTCACATTCTAAGTAAGATCATAAGCTACAACAAATAAAATATTAAAAAATAACTATAATACTATATTTAATCTTATTAAGACGGAACGGCTTCTTTCTATGCATCATAAAAATACACTGTATTGCCAAAAGTATTGGGACAAGCTTCCAAATAATTGAATTCAGTTGTTCCAATCACTTCCTTGGCCACAGGTGTATCAAATCGAGCCCCTAGACATGCAGACTGCTTCTACAAACATTAGTGAAAGAATGGGTCGCTCTCAGGAGCTCAGTAAATGCAAGTGTGGTACCATGATAGGTTGCCACCTGTGCAATAAGTCCATTCGTGACGTTTCCTCGATTGATCGCCAACTTTCTACAGAGTTAGTAGCTACAGACCTCCAGACTTCATGTGGCCTTCAGATTAACTCAATAACAGTGGTAGAGAGCTTCATTAATGGGTTTCCATGGCCGAGCAGCTGCATCCAAACCTTGCATCACCAAGTGCAATGCAAAGCATCGGATGCAGTGGTGTAAAGCACGCCGCCACTGGACTCTAGAGCAGTGGAGACGAGTTCTCTGGAGGGACCAATCACACTTCTCTGTCTGGCAATCTGATGGATGAGTCTGGGTTTGGTAGTTGCCGGGAAAACGGTACTTGCCTGACTGCATTGTGTGAAGTTTGGTGGAGGGGGGTTATGGTGTGAGGTTGTTTTTCAGGGGTTGGGCTTGGCCCCTTAGTTCCAGTGAAAGGAACTCTTAATGCTTCCAAGACATTCTGGACAATTTCATGCTCCCAACTTTGTGGGAACAGTTTGGGGATGGCCCCTTCTTGTTCCAACATGGCTGCCACCAGTGCACAGAGCAAGGTCAATAAAGACATGGATGATCCAGTTTGGTGTGGAGGAACTGGACTGGCCTGGACAGAGTCCTGACCTTAACCCCATAGAACACCTTTGGGATGAATTAGAGTGGAGACTGAGAGCCAGGCCTTCTGGTCCAACATCAGCGTGTGACCTTGCAAATGTGCTTCTGGAAGATGGTCAAAGATTCCCATGAACACACTCCTAAACCTTGTGGAAAGCCTTCCCAGAGGAGTTGAGGCTGTTATAGCTGCAAAGGGTGGAACAACTCCATATTAAAACCTACGGATTAAGAATGGGACGTCATTGAAGTTCATGTACGTGTAAAGGCAGACGTCCCAGTATTTTTGGCATTATAGTGTATGTTTCTCACGCTCTTTCCATACCAACATTGTGCAACTTCAGCCTCGGCCACTGTAGGACAGTTAATGTTTGGTCAGCTACAAAAGGTGTCTCTTCAGGAGAAGGGTTTGAACCAACAACAAATGCTTTTGTTTTACTGGTGAGGCCAGTCATGGGTGATTTGTCGCCTGTAATCCATGACACGTGAAGCTACAGACAAACAACAAGGCAATAACTAGAGGTCAGGACCTGCCTTTCTCTGTCGTCCTCCGTTTTACTCGGTCTCTCTGCCCTTATTTCCTAGAAAGAGCTAAATCTCACTGTGACCTTGCTCTGCTCGCTTCACCCCTGAGTTCCAGCGTGCTAAGCTGTAAAACACAGAAATAAAAAAGGATAAGTGGCCATCCGTCTTAGGAGAAGAGGACGGGGATGAGAAGATACAGTAAAGGAGGCGGAGAAGAAAAATGTGATTTGGAAATGTAGGAAGGAAGAGTGAGGGGGAAAAGGGGAATATGAAGAAAAAGAAGAAGGTGATGCAAGAGATGGGGGAGTAAGATGAGATGTAAGAGGTGAGAAAACAGTCAAAAGTGTGGGAATGAGTAAAAAGATGTAGGAGGAGGGAAAAAAGGACAGAAGGGCAGATTATAAAGAAGACCACGGAGGAGAAAGAAGAGGTCACATTTATCACTAAACCCATAAAGACCCTGTCAATGTAGAGATGAGGGCGAATGGGGTGCAGCAGGAGAGGAGAGAAAAAGGGGCTAAAGGTTGGAAGGCAAGAAGAAAGGGCAGAGGAGCTCAGTAAAGGATTCTAGCACATCAATATGAGAGAGAGCGAGAGCAGGAGGGAGCTTAGGTGGTTTTGTCAATAAGATGTTCTTCTGCTGGCCTTGACTCACAGTTATCCCTTTAACCAGCAGCAGATAAATGACACCAGTGAGAGGGAGGAGGTCAAAGCATTTCACTGGATATAAAATACATAAAGCCACTCCTATAACTCCAAACCAAAGATATCTCCTCAAAAAAGGTCCGACATACACTAAGATCTTAAAGAATAATGCAAGTTTATTCTGTCTTTGGTTATCATTACCGCTGCCAAGCAGGTTATGTGATGGCCGGCGTTGTTTCTTTGTTGGTTTGTGTTTAAAATAACTTGAAAAGTTATGGATGGATTTGGATGAAATGTTCAGGAAATGTGTGAAATTGGGACAAAAAAGAAATGATGACATTTTGGGACTGATCCGGATCACCGTCTGGATCCAGGAATTTTTTTTAATGTAAGTGTAACCAGGTGGACAATTAAATGCGGTTTACTCTAAAAGCCACCAGAGGGCTCTCTTGTTTTTGGGGTAACCCCCTCTGACCACATGACATTTTGGGTCTCCACGCGACAGACAGCAACAATGACGGAGTTCTCTTTCCTTCCTGAGTGACATACGCACGGTTGGGCCGGCATTCTTATCTCCGGTTGTCTAAGAAGCTGGGAGGCTGTTAGGAGCTGCCGCGCTAGAGGCCGCGCCTGTTCATTAGGTCGGATGGGGTGAAGGCCGCATTGTTGGTAGGACATTTGAACTGTATGTAATTACATTTGTATCTGCAACGTTCCATACAAAATATGTGAGTTGGGAGATTGTGTTGGGGGTGGACTGGAACTCCTTGGCAGAGGTATGCACTCCCAGAGTGCTTTTCTACTTTCTATTACTATAGAGTCGTTCCATGCCAACTCACCTAAGGCCTCCCAGTTGAGGTCATGGGTTTTCTTGAAACAAATCATTCTTCACCCTTCTACCTAAACCATGGAATCTTGCAAAATCTTATATTAATTATTTAATATGGTGTCAATGGATGTGAAGACATTCCCTTCAAAAAGTTTCAAAGAAATCAAAATAATCCTTCCTGGAAAAAAAACAGTTAAAATGCCCTAAAAAGTGGATTTTCAGCTCTGAAGCTAATTTTATGAAGACATATGGCAGTCAGTTTTAGATGTAGCACCTGATGACATTTAGATATGAGTTGTTGTTTCTACTCACAACACAAGTTTGGTTGGAATTGAGTGAATATTGGTGGAGATATGAATTTTAGAAAATCATGACAACTCAAGAAGTATTTGGAGCAGAGCTGTGGGATTTTGCAAGATTCTGTGGTTTAGGTCGAAGTTTTTGCCTGATTTGTTTTTCAAGAAAATCCATCCATGACCTCAACTGGGAGGTCCTGAGTGAGTTGACATGAAATGACTCGAAACAGGCAGTCAAGTCATCTTTAATGATGCAGCACATTTAAAACACACAAACACACTCCCTCATGCAAATGGAAATCCCAAATGTCACTGGATGAAAATTCACCCCACCACATGGAAACAACATCAACCAATCAGGAACATGTGGAGGAACATGACAATGGTCCAACATGTTGATGTGACCTCCAGACTTCCTACAGCCCATTCTGATCAAGCATCAACAGGATGCAGTGGAACCAGTTGGATTGACAGAGGCCCCACTGCACAAGCCAGAGTAGCCAAAGGATCCAGTGCCAGTGTATTATTAGACTTTAGGTTTATGTCACTAAATCTTATTTCAAATGTTCTAAAAGTGTTATAAGGATATCATATGTTGGACACAGAAACTGATTACAGGGAAGCAGTGGACAGATTCAATTCTTGCATGATAGTAAAAATGCTTACATACATTTGCTCATAGGACCCCCTTAGAGGTCCTCTGGTCCATGCCCAATGGTTCAGAGCATTTTGGACCACATAAGGGGACCAACACAATGTTTGGTAGGAGGTCATAATGTTATGCCTGATCAGTATACTCTAACAAATTGCCAGAGTAATTTAAAAAATGACGTTAAGAAAATACAAAATTATACATGGAAAACACAACAAATCCAAAGATTTCCTTTTGAGCTGCACATTGGTGACAGTGAAGTGGAAGGATTCCTTTTAAACAAGAAAAAACCTTCAGCAGAACCAGGCTCAGGGAGGCTGACATCTGCTTTGAATGGTTGGGGTGAGGGTGAAGGGAAGAGAGAACAGGATAGCAGGGACAAACAGACACCAAACAACAGGCCATTAACAGAAATACCTGCACAGAGATACAGGAAAAGAGGATAAGGAGGACAAAATACAAACTAGAGAGAGAAGAAAAAGTTATTGACATGCAGTAGTGCATTGTGTTTTAATACCTGTAGCTAATGTTAGCCTCAAGGGCTAGAAAGTAGTGTTGCTTAGCAACAGTGTCCACCGCTCCAGGTAGTATTGTGATGATTGTGACCATCTTGATTTTAACTCACAAATATCCAACTTGTTTGACATTATTGGAGCCCTGATGAGTCTGTGAGCCGCTCAGGTTTAAGACTGGATCTGTAAACTCCTCACATCGTCAAATAATGTGAGCAGGTCTCTCGTCTTATTGTCAGGTGGGCAGAAACAAGAGTAAATCAGCCCAAAACAGCAGTAGTGAGACACCCTGCTGCAGCTAGAGAAGCTGCCACCTGCTTATAAAATCTTTCTTATTTGAATATGATTCATAATTCTCTTGTGTATTTAAATCTCCATTTACATGGAAATGAAAATAGCATCTACGTTCACTATATCTCAGATGAAACAAAAAGGAGCAAATTGAACGTAATAATGTGATGCACGGTGTGTGTGACTCACATCATGCATGTATTCAGCACAGATAGCTCTGTGTGTGCAGAGTGGGAGAGAGAAGATGCCTGTTTTATTTCAGAGATTGCAGAGGGTACATGGTGTACGTTACATCCTCAGTATGGCTGTAGAGGCACTGATTTAGAATGTGTTCACGCACACACTCACTCACACACATGCACATATACACCGGCTTTTTTGTGTGCACACCCGCCCACACTCACAAAACTGTACACACTTGAACAGAAGCACTTTGCTAACGTGTGTGTGTGTGTGTGTGTGCACCCAGAGTCAGCTGAGTAGACAGATGCATGCTGACAGGGCTGCACTGCGCTGGATTAATACACTTAGTGTTCCACATGTCAAACTGCATCACTGCAATCATGACGCTCCACCATTTCCACATCCCCTTCTCTGATTACTTCTACCACCACAGCCAGCTGTCGAATCAACCAGCCGTCCAGTCAACCAGTCGGTCACCCAGCAAACTGGCAAACATCCCACTGACAGCCCCAACCCACCCACCCGTGTACTTACACAGGATGCCAACCAACCTGTCAGCCGCCCACATGACAACCCAGCTGGCTGCGCCGCAAGATCAGCGTCGAACAAGGCAGCCAGTCAGGAAGCCGACTAGTCTCGCCACCCGTTATTATGACACACAGAGGCGACCAGACAGATTGCTAATAACCATCGACGTCCAGTCAGTGGAACAAGTACCTGAGACGCCACTCGGCTAGATTGCCTAGTCGCCAATCAGCCAGATCATCACCCTGCTAATCAGGGAAATCAGCGCAGACATGCTCAGCTTACATGTCTGTTGTGTGAGCCCTTGCAGCTGCATGGACGCAGAGACCTTCAGTGCCTATTTTAGCATTTATCCCCTTTGAAAGTTTTCCTCTTCATTGGATCGTGGCCGGTTTCATTTAATTTACTTCATGTCAGAGTCAAAACAGATTCCTACACAGTGATGCCAATTACATTTTTTATGTAAAATAAGTGATTCGATAAGTATTTACCAGTCACTCCTGGCTCTAACTGCACCATGAAGACACAAGAACACTCAAAGCAACTCTGTAAGAAGGTTATTGAAATGTACAAGTCACTGAATATCCCTTGGAGTACAGTTAAATCCATCATTAAGAAGTGGGAGGAATATGGCACATGGTAAAAATCGTGCAGTAAAGAGACTAGTGGGGGAGGCCACCAAGACACCTATGACTCCTCTGAAGCTTCAGCTGCTGAGAACTGACTTTACTGGCTGCTGAAGACACATTCCCTGCACTCAGACTGTCTCTATTTTAATAATTTTGTGACTTCTAACCTCAGTTGGCAGCATCTGTGTTGAATAGGTTGAGTCAGTTATTTTGCATTTTATATTTTTAATTAATTGACGTAACGAAAAACAAAAAACAATCTGCTTCTACTTTGGCGTGAACGAGTCATTTGTGTGAATTCTTGTCAAAAAAGCCAGATTAAATTGATTTTTAATCCACGTTAAAAAGCGCCAAACAGCTCTCCATCCTTTTAATATTCCTCCGTGCTGCTCAGTAAAGCACACGGGGACGGACACCGGTCTGCAGATCCATCAACCATCATCATGTCATGCTCGGAGGAACATGTGGAAAATGTGCCCAGACCTACTGTAGCCTGATTTTGTCAAACCCGCTTAGCCCCTCTGGGTCCAGTTGGGCTCACATGAGGTTGCAGATTTCTATTACCGTCTTCCTGCCAACCACCTGCTTCCCTGCTTTCCAGCAAGTCACACGCAGGTAGTAATAAATAAACTCACCGTCGAGCACACAGGAGGGCACTGCTTTGCCAACCGGCGTGTCGTCAACGAACAGGGAACATGGACAGAGAGCTAAAGGCCTCTGCTTGTCAACAGGGCTGTTCATCCGTTTGAAGGCCTGTAATCTGGACCTCCCTATAATATAACCTCAAAACAAACAAACTAAAATGTATGATTCTGATATAGTCCACTGAAAGGTCAACACCATGCATAGACTAACTTCATTTTTAGTTATGTTTTACAGATATGCTGTTCTTTCAGGGTCAACAAACAGCAAAGGTCGAGTCCATAAGACGCCTGAGACACGGGGAATGCTGCCGCCATGAGAAAGATGTCATGCATGAAGATCACAGGGGATCACGCAGCACTTTGCGTACATGTGTGTTAGCGCATTCATGGGCGCAGGCATGCTTATGTGTGCGTTTTGAAGTGTCGAGGAAGCGGAGGGTCAAAAGGGAAGCGAACAATCACAGTAGCTGCATTCACGTCATTTTAGGATCCCCTAGTGCGCTTTATGACTGCCAGCCACCGCCTACCTTACGTGTTGTTTATTTTGGGTCTGTGCCCAAGTGGGTCACCGACACCCTGATAATATACTCACCTACTGAGGCCCCAGGGATCTCTGCAAACACACCCTGCTGCTGCGGCGGCTCGAACAGTCTCGTATGCAGCAAGGAATCTCTCTTTTATCAGTAAACAACAGCGGGCTTGTGTTTTTATGGCTGCAAGTTTGCTGGGTTGAACACCAAGGTCAGAAAGGAGCACCACTTCCTTCCTGCCTCAGTATCTATTGTTGGCCTGCCCTTGAGAAGGACACACAGTCTCAGACTGCTTGGGCATAGCTGCTCAGTGCCCAGTGTGTTGTCCTACTGCACTTGGTAATAATAAAACTTTATTTTTATGGCACATTTCACACAGAGAAAGCAGCCAAATGTTCTTTACCCCACTGCCTTAGAGGAGAACACAGCCAGAGGAATATTGTTACGAGCAGTTACTGTCAAAAGAAACAAAATAAGTCACGAGAAACTGCTTTGCAGCAGCGGGCTCTATTTGTGCAATACGCTTTGAGTATCAGGCAGACAGAGTGAGTGTCCTTCCTCATAAAGCTCCCTGAAACGCATCATGATGTGACTCAGACGATAAAGGTTTTAATTGAAATGGTACTGAACAGTGCACTGGATGGGGCCTGTATTTCTGGTGTTTTTGGGTCATAGTGCAGCCATTTAAAATCAAGCTAATTTGCAGTGCAGGCTTTATCATAAACTTGTGATCTTGGGTGCATGTTTAGATGCCAAATACACAGTATGTTACACAACTGGGCTTATTTAAGTGTCAAATGCAAGTATATTGTAAATTTTGTCATGTCTCTGTCAACCATTTCACAATCACAAAAAGTCTTGGCTGCTCATAACGGCATTTGCACACAAAAAGAAAGATCTAACTGAGTACCAAGAACCTCTCCACTGGGATGTCGGTGTACTGCAGAGGGCATGTCCTCCACCCAGACAACTCTGTGATGCCTCGTACTAAAGTCCTGGAACACTGTTAACTTCCCCAACATGGCGTATTTTCTAATGAGGCCCAAAGGTTTTGGGAGGGAGTCACTTCGACAGCACTTTGATCAAACCGTTCAGGGATTTGATGGAACTGAAAAAAAAATTTGCATAGCCGACACGATTCCCAAGATAATATGAGGAGCTGTAGCGGCATGTGTGGGAGGTGCAGTTGGATGTGCATGAAAAAGATCAATTATAATCAACTGCACTCTTTGGGAAATATTAGAAAAGCCTGGCCAACTGAACTCCTCGGCACAAATAGTTGCGACAGATGACATAGCCTCCACAAATCATGAGCTAGGCTGCCAATATCAACTATTTTTCTGTTAAATAATCGACATTTTTCCTCCAAAAAAGCAAAATGACTGTTACATTTAAGCTCATTCAGCAAATGTTTAAAGATCTGAACAACTGTGGAGGTAAACTGATGCAATAGCGTGATAAAGAAGAATGAGAAAGAGAGCAAACTATTTAAATCAGTGGAAATCCACGTTTCTTTTAAACCCTGGAATAAAGTGAAAAGTTTCAGTCTGTATATTAAACAAAGTTCAGCTGGATATTTCACAAGCACAGAGCAGAAAAAGCAGCTATTTTCACCCTTATTGTGCAGTTGCTCTGACTATTGTTAAAGCTTTGAATGAAGCATGTAGACAGAACGAATCACCGCGAACGAACCATTGGACATGGACCAGAGGACCTCTCAGGGGGTCCTATGGGGTCTGGAACCACTGGATCCTTTGGCTACTCTGGCTTGTGCAGTGGGGCCTCCGTCAATCCAACTGGTTCCACTGCATCCTGTTGATGCTTGATCAGAATGGGCTGTAGGAAGTCTGGAGGTCACATCAACATGTTGGACCATTGTCATGTTCCTCCACATGTTCCTGATTGGTTGGTGTTGTTTCCATGTGGTGGGGTGCATTTTCATCCAGTGACATTTGGGATTTCCATCAGCATGAGGGAGTGTGTTTGTTGTGGGACAATGTTTATTTGGGTGTCTAAGTCTGATCAAGGTTTTCCATCAGAACACCACATAGTACCAATATGATCCATGTTCTTCACTTCACCTGTCAGTGGTCAGGATGCTGTGGCTGATCGTTGTATAACACAGGATAAAACCTTACAAAAGCATAAAGAAAGCATAAAAGATACTGTATTCAAACTGGAGAGCTGATCATTGCTGGTTTCATGAAGTAGTTTGCTTTTTGCTCATTAGAAAATAGACAATGTGTTGCATCAAAGTTCAATTGTAGGAATCTATAGATGAAGTGCTTTCCTGTCGTGGTGTATCTTGATGAGACAGATATGCTTTTAGTGCCCAGTGCTGTTTTCGCACCCTTTCAACTCCTTGCACCCTTTCCATGAATGTTATCAGCTTGGCTCACAGACAGTGTGTCAGCATGTTCTGTCAGCTTACCTGGATTTGCCACCATATCACCAGACACTCAGCGAAAACAACACCAGCTGAAAAAAAAAAAACACTCTGAAGGAGAAAACAGCAGCTCGCATGTAGGTCAGCTCTTTTCCTCCCAGATCATTTATAACCTCCCGATGAGTGGTTGGTCTTTCGACCTTCTCCCCCCTCCTCTCCTCTCTCGCTCCGAGGCATCTTCGTTTCCGCTGAGGAATTTGTTTATTGGCCGGGATGGTGACGGAGGTGTAAACCCATCTCGGAGCGTGACTACTATCCCCGAGATGGATCTCAAAGTGTTTAAATCTAAGCCCGGTCCTTACAGTGGGCTTTCTGGAACTAGCCTTCACCCCATGCTTCCCACTGGCTGGCGGCCAGACTGGACGCCCACAAATACACACATGTGCAATCGGACACCAGTGGAAATAGTTCTAAACACCTTTGCACAGATTCTATCACATGGTACAGTTTGATATACAGTAAGCACCTGATCATTCCTTGCATTTTAGTGCTCCCACCTAAATAAAAAAGCACCAAAACTCCAGTCACAAAACGGTTTATAAATAATATATTTTTAAATCCATTACTGTGTAGGTGCAGGTTGGTCAGATCCCAGAAACCTAAACAGCCATTAAAATACACAAGATTGGCGGAACATCCAGTGACGTGTCATACATACCACTGCACTAATAAATAAGTCCACGTCTGAACTAGTAAACTCAACGGATTGTCAAATAACCAGCACCTAAGTTTATGATTTCCGCCGAACAATGCTAAAAATCCCGTCCATGTGTCCTAACTGCTGCTTCACCAACAGTAAATTAAAAATACCTCGACAGCTGTGGCGGAGCTCATCCCCGAGGACAGCTGCCATGTAGCAAATGATTTAACTTATAAGCTGCGACTGTGTGCGACAGCTCAGTATAGTAAAACCATGCCAGGGATCATTCATAGATATTATACATGCAGTTACTAAAGTCACTGCTTTGAATCTCTTTGGAGATGTTCATGTGGATCCTGCTGCTGCTTGATGCTGCACATGTCTAATAAACTCAGAGGAAAGATTCCTCCAAACAGCTGGAAGCAGCAAGATAAACTTCAGCTCCTGGTAATGTTTTGTCAAAACCTGGAATGCGTTCATTATTGCAGAGTAGTGTGAGTTTGATTTTTACAGACATTTGAGTTTGTTAGATGACATACAAACTGTGTTGTTTGCTCTTTTCTGCACCTTTAGACTAGTATCGTAGCTGAAATGTGGAAAAAAAACTCCAAAATCATTTGAACACCCTTAACGTACAAAGCTTGTTCGTGCCTGTCTCTGTAGAATTGTTCGATTCAATTCAATTTTATTTGTATAGTGCATATTTACAACACATGTCGTCACATAGCGCTAAACATTGTAAGGAAGAAAACAGAAAACCCAACAATCCAAAGTTGCATTGGGATTCCCTCTGAGCGAACAGTCAGCGACAGTGGAAGGGAACCGAAAAGTCTCCGACAGAACCAGGCTCAGTGAGGGCGGACATCTGCCTCGACCGGTTGGGTTGGGAGTCGGGATGAGGGGGAGGGATAGCAGGAGAGGTTGGGGTGGGGATTGCAAGACAGCAGGTGGTGAGGCCAGCGGCTGCAGATCCAGAGACGTCCCTTGTTGCGTGTTAAAAGTATAAAATGCTACTTGGTTTGACCCAAGGTGCTCGTTCAGACACGTTTAGATGTCCTCAGATTGATGGAAAACAGTAAAATCCCATCTTTCGAACATTCTCTGGAAGTTTCCGAACTAAGTGAAATGACCCCGAAGTATCAGCTGTGATAACAGCTGGTCACAATCTGTTAATGCTAAAGTAAGTTGCCTCAATACGCCCCTTTCTTATAGCCTTTAGCATGGCATACACTGGTTCATCCTTTGCAAAAAGATCCATTAACAGTCCCCCCACACCAGCAGCATCCACCACCATATGATTACAAAATCTAGAGTAAGTGCAGTCGGATTCTCTTAAAACCACAGTTATCTTTCTCCATGTCCTTGTGAATCCTCCTTTACATGTTTGTTTCCATCTTATCTTCCCACCAAGATCGAGTGAAGTGTTTAGGAAAGCACATTGGGCATTTTTATTCCAGAAACTAAGCGTCCAAAGACTTCATTCTAGCCCATAGATAAGCACAGACTTCCAGCTCTACTGCTTCCTCATAAATACATTTCCTTTAAATCAGTTTAACCTCCTATAGATCTGATGACATGCACACACGGTCGCTGCTCAGAGTCTGTTATAATAAGGCTTACATGTCAACAGCGGCGCGGACTTACACTCTGTCGCTAAACAACTAAACTGTTTACAGTGCAAGCAGCCAGCATAAAGGATCCCAACCCAAACCCAAACAGAGCTGAGCCTGACGGGAGAGATGGCGATCTAGTGGCAGTCCATGGGAAGCAGCGCTACAATGTTGACTCAACAATTTACCGCAGGTTTTTTCGCTTGGCTAAATCCGTGGCAAAACAAGTAAATATCGCATGATGGCAGCTGCTACTCTCAGGTTGTGGCCTTTTGCTGATTTCATTCCTGCGGAAAATCCCTCGGCTTCAATTTTTCTCACTTTGGAGAAACTAGAATTGGTTTTACAGTCTGTGGAAGTGTGGCGACCTCAGCCCTACATAATGAACACCACACCACTGGTTTCCCCATCCAGGTTGTGAAACTTACGGTCGCGCTCGCTGTAGGTCGCGCTGTACATTAGTGTCAGCAAAACCACGAATACGTAAACATGACCCTTGGAAGCTCGCCACGTTTTACTGTTTGCTCTGCCAACATCTTCTGAATAAATAATACCGACTATTATTATGAGCTGGAAGTCCTCACTGCGCAGCATACCTGTGTTCCACCACGCCCTTTACATGCTGTTCTGATTCTTTTATATTCTCTCCACCTGCTAATTATGTGTCTGGCACAAACATGCTGGAGCTGAGCAGGCCCATGGGAACACACTGTTTAGCTGCTGCTGTAATGAGCCTCGTTGTGGATGACGTTCGAGGAGCAGAGGTTTTGCATGTTGTGTAAGTTTAATATGTAACCTTCCTCGGGTGAATTAACTTCCAACTGTGGGAAGTTACTGCGGTGCATACTGATTGACACAGAAAGTCGTTTGCAACTTTTCTTTTCTACTTTACATTAACAGTGTTATGTATTACAGCCCTTTCTACAGCACCCACACTGTGCATAATGTGTTGGGTACGGGTTGAAGTTGACACTGATCATATATTTTGGTGCAACACGGTGCCGAACGTTTCTGATTTTGGCAGAGCTGCTGCATTTTTCTCTTACCAGGCAGGTCATAACCACCCAGCTGGTTAATGTTTATGATTCCAGCTAACATTAGCTTGCATTTTACTTCTGCTAGTTCAGTATCTGCACAGGTCGGTCACATGTGTTTTGTCATACCTGTCAAACTGAACAAGACAGCTGTGAAATGCAAAAATAAGCTTTGGGCTGTGGTTACGTGCATAAGGCCCAAGTGAAATGTAAGCTGTTGTGCAGTGAGACAGTGGTATTGATATTATTGACGGACTATATCTGTTCTGTTAGACAGCAGACTGAAAGGTCTCCTGTGTTAACCAACCAGCATGGCCAGACGGTTTATATTATATACACCGATCAGCCACAACATCCTGACCACTGACAGGTGAAGTGAATAACATTGATCATATTGGTACTATGTGGTGTTCTGATGGAAAACCTTGATCAGACTTAGACACCCAAATAAACATTGTCCTACAACAAACACACTCCCTCATACAAATGGAAATCCCAAATGTCACTGGATGAAAATGCACCCCACCACATGGAAACAACATCAACCAATCAGGAACATGTGGAGGAACATGACAATGGTCCAACATGTTGATGTGACCTCCAGACTTCCTACAGCCCATTCTGATCAAGCATCAACAGGATGCAGTGGAACCAGTTGGATTGACAGAGGCCCCACTGCACAAGCCAGAGTAGCCAAAGGATCCAGTGCCCTGGTCCTGGTTCCAGACCCCATAGGACACCCTGAGAGGTCCTCTGGTCCATGCCCAATGGTTCAGAGCATTTTGGACCACATAAGGGGACCAACACAGTGTTAGGCAGGTGGTCATAGTGCTATGAATGATCGGTGTATGTCTGCTAATGCTGAACACACGTCAGATAGATAAAGATAAAGCTAGAAAAAGACAGTAAACACATTTAAGTCATGTTTATTATATGAAAACTTGCTGCCACAGTATGATAGAACCGCAAAGATGATTAAACAAATCAAGTCTGGTCGGTTTCACATACAACTATCTGCACAAAGCTGTTACTTATGGTCAATTCATGGTTTCTGAATCTCTGTGCTGACCTAACATACTGTTAGCATTTAGCAGTGGTGCTAATAAGCTTCGGTCATGGCTAATAAATGGAGCTTAGGTGATGGCAGATCCAGGTAACCAAGCCTGCTTTCAGCATTTCAGCAGTGGAGCTAACAAATTGATTTTACTACAAACAATACTACTGTAGGTTCTCAGCCTTATTGTGCATTGTAGTCGGGTAGAGTAGTATTTTAAATCCTTATTGTGTGGTTTTAATCCCTAATATGTATATGATCACACCATAAATAACACTCTTGGGTCTTAACCCTGATATTCCCAATATTTAAACTCATTATTTTGTAACGACAGTCACAATGTTTTACTGGAAAGCACTTTGGAGTAACGGCTGCCATATTAAATTTGCTATTCAAAAACCAACTGTGACTGGACTTGACTTAAATTGCAGACAGCAGACACACAGGAGGGTAAACTACAATCAATAAGCTTTTAGTTTTATTGCAATACCGCAGATAACCACTTTAAAAAACACTGGTCACTTCATCCCGGCGAGAAAATGTTGAACTTGATGCTCATGCGAATAATTTTACTGGTAAAATTCAATAACGACTTCCAAAAATGCTTCAGCTAATATTCCAAAGGTCACATTTTAAAATGAGTTTGGGGGAAGTTCAAGAACCCCATGATGGCAGTCGATTCTGACTGGCGGAAAAAAGACAGTGTTGTTAGCTATGATACATCTACCAGCTAACGTTACCACTAGCACAAGTAGCTATGGCTGATTGTTACCATGGAAACACAGCTTATAAGTTAACCTGAGGGTAGGGTGGTTTGCTTACTTTAGCGAAGATACTGTGTTGAAACTGATGTTAAACATGCATCAGGCTAATCGAAGCACAAACTTTCAGTCTCACACCGTGGACCTGGATAAAGTGACTGATGAGTTTGCTCAGTTGTCACGGAGATGTCTTGGTTGTCTTGACGTCTTTAACTAACCCCGCTGTTGTCCAGCTGCTGCCACCGATGGACTGATTTATTCTCCAAATGACGGCCAGGCAGGTCGGGTTTGTTTTCCACAGAGACTCACTCCTGGACACCTTCGCTTTACGTTACTGAGTTAAACTGGAGGATATATATTTTACACATCCCACAACAGGCAGTAACTTCTGCCACCTTGGAAGGTATAGTTGTTAATTGGCCTGAGGTGTGACATTGTGTCATATAGATACTGCTTTTGTGTTTCAATATAAGGAATACTGTGGTATGAGACGGTTGCCAAAGGGACCCCTGAAGACATCACAGACACACAGGATGTATTTGTGCAAAGCTAATTTCAGGTAATCATGTTATCCATCATGTCCTTTTGTCGTCAAGCAGAGGGAACCCGTTGCTCCGGAGACTTCATACCAGGAATATTTAGGATGCTGTGCTTCCACTCCTGTCTTCTGCCTCATTGTATCAGCAGCAACCAGACAAGACAAACATTTCCTTGCTTGGTAGGTCTTCAGCGCAGGCAGGCCGTGCTGGGGTTTGCTCCCTCTGGCCTCTGTCTGTGGTTATTAGTGTGTGTGTGTTTACTGTGCGCTGACACAGACAGATGAGCTTGTTCAGGACGAGACCGACTGGGAGAGTTCGGAAAAGCACAAGACTCAGTCTGACAGTTTATCCACCTATCTGCCGTCTATGAATCCGTCTGTTTTTCCTCGGACTCGTTGCTGCACACCCTGTGGCTTCTGTCCTGTCCGCCTGCTGTGCTCGGCTGCCACCACTGGGGGGCTGTGGGGAGTCAGCAGATTGACACATGCCAGTAAATGGTGTCTGTCTGTCTTTCCTTGATGTGACACACTGGAGCACCGTTTGATGTTTCATTCTCCAGACACAGACTTCCAATTAGCACTCCGTGATGGGCTCTTACAACACTCCCACCTACACTCACACACTCACACACACACACACACACTTACATGTGGCTGAAAAATAGGGATGCTGCGCCAGTTAAGTGAAGCGAAGGTGGGAAATCCAGTTTGAACATTGCATCTTGAGCGAGTGAGAAGATCTTTCTCTGAATGTGCTGAAGAGGCCAGAGGTCACCGAGTGTCTGTTTGCAGGGAAACAGCTGAGGTCCACCATTCATAATCTGTATCTATCATTAGTCCATCAGTGGGTCAGTGCAGTGGGATGGATGTACTTTTTTGATTGCCTGTTTCGACTGTAGACTGAAGAATATCTGTTTTTGACCACATAAGGGGGATCAACACAATATAAGAGAGGTGGTCTTAATGTTATACCTCATCGGTCTAAATCTGAATGCTGCAGCTGAGGTGAGGAAACTAAACAAGGAACTAGTAAAGCACTATTTCCCGAGATACTGTGTGTCATACATCACGTCATAAGAGGATAAGTGTGTAATATTCATCCATTTGTTCTGTTTACAGCAGTTTGTGTGCAGTACAACTACTGGAGCCTTTAGTTTGGTCAATTGCAACAACAAAAAGATGAGATTAGCAAGTCAAAATGTTACTGTGTTTAATTGGTTTATGTCCAAACTGATGGCATCCCTCAACCATTCTTTTGTGTTAAGAGGAAGTTAACAAATGTTAGCACAGAAACCTAAGCCTAGTGATCCTAATTAGGGCTAGGTGATGAGAACTTTATCATGTTATTAATCATTTTGGACCAATTTTTATCAGATAACAATGAGAAAAAAAGTTTATCTTGGATTCATCCTCTTTCGCCTATTTATCAAGGTAATTGGGTAATAAAACAATTAAAAACTCTGTCACTGTTACATATCACTATGGCTTTATCGTCCAGGCATGAACTGAACCCACATCATTATGTCGTTGTCTACAACCGGCATGCTGAGCATCGTTGTTAGCTGTTAGCATGCTGATGAAGACATTAGCTCTGTACTGAGGCCCCACCACTACAGGGCCTCAACAGTTAGCTCTCCTCCCTTCTCCTGAGCTACAGGCTACAAGCAGTTCACTTCAGTGTTTTGTGTTTGTGCTGAACAAAGAGAAGATGAGGATCTGTAGCAACCAACAACATTATTATGTTGGCTATTTTAAATGTAATACAGCCAATAATGTAATAACTTGCCAGTGATGTAATAAAGGTTTTTTAGCCAATAACGTCCATAATACTACACTTGTAAATGAGTGTTCATGTTCTATGTTGTATGTTGGAGTTAAGGTCCATTATAGAGCCAGTCCAGTCATTTAAATCCAGTTTGAAGTGAGGACTGAATCGTTTCTCCTTGAGAAATGTTTGAACAATGTTTTGATGAAATGTTTTCCAGAGAAATAAATGTGATAAATTCATTTGACAATGCAACATCCAACAGAGACACTGACATGAAATGATGAATTTACATATCTAAGCACATAAACAATATTCTAAATAAAGATTCTGTACAACGAATAATTCTCAAACTGGCTCTTACAGCCATAATTAAGGAGTGTGAGAGCTACATGGGATGTATTGATGAATGAATATGACCACTATGCATCCACTAGACCTATTTTTGATGAGCAAACTGCACAAAAACTGCAAAATAAATCTTTTATTTCCAAGAAATTCAGTCCTATTGATGTATTATTACATTATCAGCTGAAGTTATTACATGTTCAAAGGAGTTTTTTAATGCTAGGCCGTTAACGTAATAACTTATTACATTATTACATGACTGGCAGGTGTTACGTTATTGGTTGCTACAGAGTGCCATAAGATAATTAATTAGCCTTTCAAATGGTGTATATAATAACTTTTTTTTGCCAGTGGCTGCTTCAGTCTGTAACTGTTGGTGTTAAAGAAAATGACAAATGAACAAATGGATTTTTTGCAGTTTTGAAGAGAAAGTCACAGTTTGCCCAGCTGACGAACCACCGCTGCCATTTTCTCTGCTACGATTTCAACATGCACAGTGTTGTAACCTCCACAGGTGCTCTCTTTGTGCATTGTGCAAAAGCAGAAGTCTACAGTGAAAATATTCTGTTTTCATATTATCAGATCTGTCTCTAAACTCTAAATCCTCCAGATTCACATCAAGTGCACAAGCCAGTACATAGAGTTTCGTGTTGAAGAAGAAAGTTTTATTCTCACAAATACATTTTTACATTATTGTGAAATGTTGTTTTCTTATATCCCATTAGGGGTCAGAGCTCAGGGTTAGCCTTGGTACAGCACCACTGGAGCAGGAAGGGTTAAGGGCCTTGCTCAAGGGCCCAACAATGGCCGCATTGGGGTTCGATCCTCTGACCTTCTGATCAGTAGAGACTTAACCATTGCGCCACCACTGCCCCTTGTTCCTGATAATATATTTTTATGACGAGACACAATGTTTTCGAGCTCTTTCCACCTGTCTCATTCTTTTCAACTCTCTGATTTGAGCGTTAGGTTTTAGTGGTCAAAGGCCACCGCGACCCCTCGTCCATCCCGTTCCTGTGAAGGCCATTAATGAGGAACGCCTGGGGGGAACCTCTTCTTTGGACACGACGATGAACTGATTAGATTCTGGCGATCAAAGGTCACTGTGGCCTTTTTTGGCCGTAACTCAAGAATCCATGGCCTAATTATGACAAAACTGTCTAATAGGATAAAATGATGGCATTTATGCCGCAAAGGTTAAAGGTCGGCTTCATAATGCTCTGCAGGAAAACTTTCCTGGCTGTTACTATCGTTCGACACCATAACTCAGGAGCAGGAGGGGAGATGGATGTAAACTTCAACCTGACTTGTTGATGGAGCCACAAGGCAGTAAGTCTAGTCTGTGATGTGTTTAGGTATTTATCTATATGTGTGGGTCCATTTATGAGTTAATGTTCACGTCCACCATGATGCCTGCACATGTGGACAGCCTGTGATTTGCAGAGATTAATATCCAGATCGATGCTGTGCAATCCCAGAGCACATTTTCTTCCTATGTGTGTGTGTTTGCACATGTGTGTGTGCTGACAGCTCTCTCGTCTCTCAGACTGAGTTCCTGCCGCTCCTCTCTGGTCGGTTATTAAACGCGAGCGTCGGTATCTGCCTTGGCGAACTGCTGCCAGCTGCAGCCACGCTGTGCCTGGTGATGAGGTGATTCGGAGTTCAGAGGAGTGAAGAATTATATTTTCTGACGTGTTTTTCATCAAAGCGGCGAGAACAAGCAGCACGAACAGATTGTACCTTCCTCTCTCACATGAGAACCCTCACTTTCACTAATGCTGGGCCGTGTTTTCTGTTTGCAACACAAACAGAAAACCAGTCAAGGACAGGTTTTTTTTCCCAGCGGTACAGACTTTATCAAGCTGAACACTCGCTGTGCGTAACTCTGTGATGAAGTTGAGCAGAAATTTCACACAATCCTTAAAATTAAAACTTTCATCATCCATTTGGCCTCATTTTAAGCTGAACCAGTTTAACCAGCGCTACACAAGCTAGAACTGATCCATAACTTCTTTGTTTTTATGTATATGGTGGCCCACTAATCCATAGCTCTTTAAAGGATTATTTAATTGTGTGTTCTTTTATTCAATTACAACCTAAGTCATGGTTTTTATAGTTGTGGCTGTCATTCCTACTGGTAATAATAGCATTATAGACACTGGTTAACTGCTGAAATTTAGGAGCACACTGATTATTAAACCTAATAAGCGAAGCAAAACAGGCACTGAGATGATCCGACGTCCTGCAAGAAAGCAGCTCACCAACAGTCTTTTGTGGGGAAAACAATGGCAAATAATAAGAATCAATTACTCAGACTGTAGTTATGCTTCCCTTGTTGCATGGAGGGACATTACCAACACTTCACAACACTCTGGATTAAGTGAAAGGCGTCTTTCCTCATTAAACTTTATGCAGCGTTTATTTCTCATAGCAATAAGGTAATTCTTAACTTCTTTAGAGTAGAGCTGAATGCATCAGAGGGTAAAAAGTCTTTAAAGTATATAAATCCAACTTAGGTAAATACCTTTTCTAGAGCAATGGATCATGGGATGATTTAAAGCTTCTGGTACACAAAATTATAAGCAGCACGTATTCATTTAACTTTAATCGGGAAAAATAAGCTTTTAAATTCAATTTGACCTCTTTAAGGCTAAAATATGTGTGTAGATTAAATGGAAAGAAACATGTTTTTGCTGAAACTTCTGTCAGTTGTGGAAATCACTAATTAACTCTTGACGTTTCTTTAAAAGATTCTAATATTCTGCTTTATTACGTGTATGAGTAGTCCTGAGTTTAATGCAGTGAGCAGCAGAGTTCCTCCTCTGTTCTCACTGATGTAAATGCTGTGTAGTTTTCATGTGGACTGATCGCTCACTGCTTCCCTCCACAGGCTCAGTTTGACCCCGTTTGGCTGCTGTTGAATGAGTGGGGGTGTGGTTTCGATACGACGTACTATATACTATTAAAAGAACACACACACACACACAGAGACACACGTATGTTTTCAATGTAAACATCCATGTGTTTTCCAGTGACATCACACGCCAGTGTGTAAATCAACAGGCGAGTGTGTGGGTGTGTGTGTGTGCGCTGCCCTACTTCCTCAATGATCGATATTGAAAATTACACTTGAGGGCTTCCTATTCCATCCCAGTGATGAATGGGGTGGTGACCTCTGGCTCAATACACATGTATCCATGTATACATACATATATATATGCTGTATTTATGTTGTGTGTGTTAATGCGTGTGGATTGTGCATTTGTGCGTCTGTTTTTACACTTGTCTACAGTGATAAATGCATGTTTCTGTGTTCTAGTAGGCGCCTGGGTGTGTGTTTGTGTCATTCTTATCTGGAGTGTGTTTGTTTCTTTACAGAATGAAGTTCACGTGTTTATTTTTGCACGCACGATTGTTCACGGATCTTGCGCTGTTTTTCTGCGTGTACATGGACTTTTTTCATGTCGTATTTTGAGTCCAATTAGCTTAAACTGAAATAAAACTGGGCAAGTCATCAGAATATTATGAAAACTGCGATATGGCCAAGTGCAATATTGAAGTGCAGAGACGTCCTGGCCTGCAAATCATCCTGACATGAAGGAGCATGCTTGCAAAAATCTGTAATTATTTTGATAATTTTTTAATGCATCGGCAATGAAAAATGGCCATTTACACTAAAGGTATGAATCATACCTCAGTATATTTCAAAATAACTGCAGCATGATACTTTCTGCATGTTGTTTAGCCTCAACTGAAACCCTAACTGATCGTAAATCATCTGCACTTATACAGCACCTTCCTACCTTAGCGGTATCCAAAGCGCTTCACAATGTGTTTCTCATTCATCCATTCACACACCCATGGCGACTGAGCTGCCATGCTGAGCGCAACTTGAGGTTCAGCGTCTTGCCCGAGGACACTTCAACATGTGGAGGGTCTGGGGATCGAACCGCCGACCTCGTGATCAGTGGACAACCAGCTCTACCACCTGAATCACAGCCGCCCAACTGATACAGGGCAGCAAGTTGATCAATAACCAAAGAAGTGGGTGGAATTATTATTAACTTCATTTACAGAAAGTCATCAGACAGATTTCTTGATGCTTTTCTAAAAATCTCAGTTTTGCAATACCAGAGTCATGTTTTTAGCGACACTTCCTGATTTGATTAGTGAACACGTGAGGTGAGAGCCGTTACAGGACCGCCGAAACAACATTGCTTTAATTAATAAACTCCGTCTGTCGGTGATAATTATGACTGTGATGCGACTCCGGGCTGCATGAAGCATGAGCAGTGAAAGGAGCCGGTTGGCTTGCTGATGAGGTGGAGGTGTGCAGCCGGTTGTCTGCAGCTTCCTCCGGTTTCATGGCTCTCTGACAGACTTGAAACCCGTCTGTTGTCAGAAAATATTTGATGAGGAAGCCACTCCTGTGAAAACCATCCCGAATGCTTTTAAAGTTAAACTGCCAACGTAGGAAATGTGTTTTTCTTAGATATAACACAACACTGAGCTTTAAGAGAGTAACGACTGAAGCTCGTTTTAAGAGAAACTGACAGAGACGTAACAACAAGCCGCTCCATGCATACATTACTTCCTCTCATTTACATCGACGGTCCTCGGATGTGACTCTGCATTTACATTCTCACTTCAGACGTTATATAACTGATATTTTCCGGCTTCCTGTTATGTTCCTTCTCGCTACTCCAAAAGCAGAAAGGCCAGGTCAGGCTGACCCAGACTGCTCATCAATCATGTCTTTCAGCAGCCCTTCACAGGTGAAGAGAAGAGGTGGCGGCGGTGAGGAATAGAGTGCATAATGTGTCCATAATCCAAGGGAGGAGAAAACGGAAATTAAAGAGAAGGGATCCAGCGCCTATAAAGCGTATTCATCCCCTTTAGAAGTTTTCCCCTTCTGTTGCTTTGTCAGTGAATTAAAATATAAAACAGAGCACAGGTATTGTGAGTGAACAGCTGTGAACAGGTCCAGACTCAAACTCTCAGTTGGATCCAGGTCTGGGTTTTGACTCGGCCACTCCAGAACTTTCCCCTTGTTGTCTTTAGACCACGTCTGTTTTGCTGGAAACAAATCTTGCAGACTGCTCCAGGATTTCCCTAAACTTTGCTGCATTCATTTTTGTCCCTTTACCTTCATGAGCCTTCCAGGGCCTGCTGCAGACAAGCAGCCCCGAATCATGATGCTGCCACCGCCGTGCTTTACAGTGGTTTATGATGATGTTCAGTGTTTGATGTCTGATGGCCATGAAGCTCAGCTTTAGACCAAAGAACCTTCTTCCATTTGAATTTCTTTTGATGGTGAACTCTAGTTTGTGACATAATTCAGTGTTGGGAGTTGGGTGAATACTTCCTAAAGGTACTGTAAACTTCATTTTACATCCCACCAGTTGGATGACTTGTGTTAATCACAGTATGGAAACTACTATATCAGAAAGATCAGTTAAGACGCCCGAGCATTCTCCATTATTATCGCCATTATTCAGTAAAATGCCAAGCAGATGATGAAGAAGATGCCCCGAAGGATCAGCTTCAGCCCACTGACAACAGAAAAGAGTAAAAACTGGATGTACTGCTGAAAAGGTCGTGACAGAGGAGAGGAAATGAAACGAAGGCGGAGGTGGGGTGGGGTGGGGGGGGAGGAAAGGTGCGAAAGCTTGTGTCTTGTTGCGTAGCTTGTTGACAATAAGACTGCAGCGCTGATGATGGGTGACACATCGAGGGTCAGGGGTCGCGGTGACTGACAGCTCGGGCCAGGCGAGTGAGCAGCCTCCGGCCTGACAGCCGTGACAGACAGGCGGGGGGGCGACCGGTCGGCGAGCCGCTGAATGTCAGGATCAAGGACTGACAAACTGGGAGGTGTTGGTCAGCCAGTTGTGCTGGTGTGATGGTGATGATGATGAGTGAGTCCCCTTGAATAAGTAACTCCCTCTGCAGTCAATTATGTACAGATCAACATCCACGGCAGCTGTAGATCGCAGTCGTGGTGTTCTATTACTGGTAGTAGCACGAATATTAATAATAGTAATAACTTTGTTTGTATAGCAGCATTAGAAAACAAAGTTACAGAGTGTGAACTAGATAAACAACTAATAAATAAGATCCCAGGCCTGCAATAGAACAATATAAAAGAGTCAAGATGTTTTTATTATTATTATTATTATTATTACTATGTCGCACATTCAAGACAACAGCTGTTGAGTCAAAGTGGCCTCAAGTATAAATGATTATGATTGGAGTCAAGACCTAATAGCTTCATTCATGGTGTGATTTTACCTGAGCAATATTAAAACCCTACACAAAGTACATGAAACACGACTGTACCCGACCATGATGAATGCTAAAGCTGAGACCCTACAGTGTTATACATTATGGAGAACTCCCTCACCAAAGCAATATAATAGCTATGACCCTACAGTATTATAAATTATGTAACTTATCCTCATGAATGTAAATATTATGGCTAAGACCCCACAGCACTATGAATAATGGAGGTATTATTACTGCTACAGTAGTAGATGCAGCGCTAATAATAGTAATGGTAGTATTAAGGTTAGTTCATGGTTTCTATCTAAATCTTTGATGTCGATTTCATTGATGAGGGTTTTATTTTAAAGACTGCAGTCCGTAGGATGATTGCAGAAGAGGTTTCTTTACTTTATATTGAGTTAAAACAGAAGAACTCATGGAAGAACCCATCCACCAGAGTAGAGGATGGATTGTTGTTCTTCTTCATGTTCTCCATGTGCTTCTTCTTCTTCTTCTTCTTCTTCTTCTTCTTCTTCTTCTTCTTCTTCTTGATGCGATCCTTCTTGATGTGCTTCTTCTTCATGTGCTTGTTCTTGATGCTCTTCTTCTTCTTCTTCTTCATGTGCTTCTTCTTCTTAATGTACTTCATCTTCTTCTTGATGTGCCTCTTCTTCTTAAATTGCATGTGCTTCTTCTTCTTCTTCATCTTCTTCTTCTGGGACGTGTTTCAATACCCACACTACCATACTATGTAGTACGGCAGATATCAAAGTGTAATATGTCCCAATACATCGTACATCAAATGACGGATGCCCTGCTTTTATTTCTGGCCTCTCCTACTCTTACTCTTACTACAGTAATGTGTACCATCATCTCTACTATCACCTTCTGACAACAATACTAGTTCATTCGCTGTAAAGCAGTCAGTGGAAACGAGCTTAATTTGTATTTCCTTTTTTGACTGCACAGCTTGTTGCGGTGGTAACAGCAGTAGAAGTACAGGTACTAGTAGTAGCTGTTGTGGTACAATAGTAGTAGTAGTTATTATAGCGGTGGTATTAAATGCAAGCAAAGCGGACAGTCTGTCAGTCAGTTAATCTGCAGCGGTCAGATGTTGATCCTTCTGGCCTTTTTAGCCAGATGATGATGCTCTAATCCCTCCTCTGAGCCCACACACACGCATGTGCTCGTATCTTTGTGAGACGCCTGACTGACGTAAAGCATTCCCCAGACAATTACCTCAACCCTCGCAGATAAATACCCAACCTCCGGCCTTTGCCCCGATCTTAAACCGGGGTCAGCAGAGTAGCATCAGCAGAGCCGATATCGACGTTCCTGTGCTGATCTTTATTTCACTAAAATTCAACCTGGATCCCTTTTTATTAACTGTCACTGTCAGCGACGTGTTAAAATAGTGAAGTTGGAGGATGGGAACCACGCTGAAATCAAATCAGACCAGTCTGTGTTACAATGAGGACAGGCCATAAATATCCTCACTGCCACTGTCTAAAACTTGGACCTCACAAAGATAGACGTACAAACACACGCCACACGTATGCACAGAGTGGCCATAACTCAATTCATAAATCCAGATAGC
Organism: Dascyllus trimaculatus; assembly: GCA_024666655.1. Lineage (NCBI taxonomy): Eukaryota > Metazoa > Chordata > Actinopteri > Pomacentridae > Dascyllus > Dascyllus trimaculatus. The sequence continues at coordinate 33,391,184 of CM045457.1, forward strand.
CTTTGACATGAAGTCGTTACATTCAGTTTTTACATGCATATACTGTCCGCCCTCTGCCTCTATCGGTTTCACTTTAATAACCGCACTGCAACAAACTTTAGAGAGCATGTTTGTACGTTCAGTCATTAGCATTTTTATGTTGCTGAGAGGATTAGATGAACAAACAACACTGTGTATCTTACAATACAGCATGATCTGCATGAAACAGGATACACCAATCAGCCCCAACAGGTGACGTGAATAACATGGATCATATTGGTTCTATGTGGTATTCTGATGGAAAACCTTGATCAGACTTAGACACCCAAATAAACATTGTCCCACAACAAACACACTCCCTCATGCTGATGGAAATCCCAAATGTCACTGGATGAAAATGCACCCCACCACATGGAAACAACACCAACCAATCAGGAACATGTGGAGGAACATGACAATGGTCCAACATGTTGATGTGACCTCCAGACTTCCTACAGCCCATTCTGATCAAGCATCAACAGGATGCAGTGGAACCAGTTGGATTGACAGAGGCCCCACTGCACAAGTCAGAGTAGCCAAAGGATCCAGTGGTTCCAGACCCCATAGGACACCCTGAGAGGTCCTCTGGTCCATGTCCAATGGTGGTCATAATGTTATGCCTGATTGGTAGATATGAAGCACTTTGAACTACATGTGTACTATATCAGTGGTTCTCAACTGGTGGGTCGGGACCCAAAAGTGGGTCGCAAAGCCATTTTGAGAGGGTCGCAGAAGCATGGCCCCACCCAAAAAGTAGTGGTATAAAGTCTTTTATTTTAAAAGACGTGTTTCTTATGACACAGTTTGCTTTCAATAGCAGGATATTTAGTGGTGGTGACACCAGTAGTTGCCCACTGTTAACCTCTAGATCTGTCTCTGCCAGCTTATTGGAGAAAATTATGCTAAAATGTGCCAAAAATACACAAAAATGTGTTCAGAATCTGTCAAAATGGGCCAAAATATGCCCCAAACTTGGCAAAAGTGTCCAAATATACCAAAATGAGCAAATAATAAGCCAATTTTTTCCCAAGCTGAATCAAAATGTGTTGAGACTACATCCAGATAAACCTTAATTTGTTGACAGGAACAGCAAACTTCAAAAACCTGGGTTGCGACCGTTATAACTAGAGACACAGTGGGTCCTGAGGCTGGACCAGTTGAGAACCACTGGTCTATATAATCCTCAATAGTTAAAATATCTATTGATTATTGACTGTTTAAACAGGTTCTGCTTATTTGCCAGAACTCGTGGGCCACTAAGGACGTTGAAATAACTGTCGTACTGTAAGTGTGTGTGTAGCTCAGTTAATGACTAAACCGCAGTTCTCTTCTTTCTCTCGCTGTGACCTCTGTGACACTCGCTCTCCTGTTCACCTTCATGCCTTTGCTGCTGCTGTGTGTCGCTCACCCGTCCTGCTGCTGATATGCTTACAGCAGCACTCTGTCTCCTCAAAGGCAAACCATTAACAACAACACAGCTCCGTGACTCGGTGCCTGCCTGATAACCCAGCTACACCTTGTTAAACTCCCAACACACACACACACACACACACACACACACACAGACAAAAAAGAACAACTTTGCTAAAGATCAAGTGGGTCTCGATAAGGAGCTGCGATCGACCTGAGACGCCTTTAAGCAACGATCAAAGTCACACAGAAGCAGCCACAGAAGGCTCCATTTCCCACCACAAGGCTGCGCTACGACCTTTTCCTTCTGTTCACTCATGTGACTTGTTTTAAACAAGAACCATGGGCATTAATTAGGTAATTCATTGGCTAATTCAGTCTTCTGACAAGGTTTCCCAAAGGATCTTGTGACCTAAGTGGAGAATCAGCAAATTTAAAAGAGGAAAAACTGCTTTTCCATTTCCGTCATATCAAATCCACATCTTTTAATTTTGTTATCTTGTTTACCATAAATGCACGATGGATGCAACCAGCTGACAGTGGTAGAAATACATTATGATCACCTGCCTAATATTGTGTTGGTCCCCATTAATGCTCTGAACCATTGGACCAGAGGACCTCTCAGGGGGTCCTATGGGGTCTGGAACCACTGGATCCTTTGGCTACTCTGGCTTGTGCAGTGGGGCCTCTGTCAATCCAACTGGTTCCACTGCATCCTGTTGATGCTTGATCAGAATGGGCTGTAGGAAGTCTGGAGGTCACATCAACATGTTGGACCATTGTCATGTTCCTCCACATGTTCCTGATTGGTTGATGTTGTTTCCATGTGGTGGGGTGCATTTTCATCCAGTGACATTTGGGATTTCCATCAGCATGAGGGAGTGTGTTTGTTGTGGGACAATGTTTATTTGGGTGTCTAAGTCTGATCAAGGTTTTCCATCAGAACACCACATAGTACCAATAAGATCAATGTTATTCACTTCACCTGTCAGTTTTCATGACGTTGGGGCTGATCGGTGTAAGTGTTAATGTGAATTTTTGTTCGCTATTTTTCTAGAATTTTGGTTAAATTTTGCACTACTTTTTAATATAAATTATCCTAATGAAATCCAGTACCGACGTGAGGCAATAAGCAAAGGGAAGCCTTCGGGGCTGAAAAGTGAGCCACTCTTAAAGTTAACAAAACTGCAGTTCCTTGAATGGCCACTTGAGGCTGGCTCCAAAAGCAGTCAGTGTCTAAAATGAAATGTTAATACCTAAATAATTTGAGTTTCATGTGTTCACTAGGAATGTGCATCACACATATACAGATAAAATCCATCTTGACACCACGCTGAGCTTCAAAACCATTGTTTATGAACCTGTGGGTGAACTGTCCATCTTTATATATAAAAGCTGTAGTGAGGCCTTGTGTTCAACTGTCTGTTTCTTTAGTAAGGTTGCTGGAGCCGGTCGAGGTCAGATCTCTGTTCTACCAAACAAAACTGTGAATGAGGGGCCAGCTGCAAAGCTTGAAGAGTCACAAATAGTTTCTGAAAATGTATTATATTTTAGCCAAAAATGACAGAAGTCAATTTGCACCAAGGTTCTGGGCTCAATAAACAAGTCAAATAACCAGAACTAAACTATGATAACTGAATAACCTGGTGAACCAACTGTACACACTGAACAAAACTCAGACCAGACTTAATGGATTTAGAACAGAAGGATTGCCTCATCAAATTATGCACACACAATGGGGGAAAACATAAAACACCAACACCTAAACTAACTTCAAAGACAACAGCGCAGTTCGTCTGCTGATCACAATGACAACATTAAACAAATCCAAAAGTATCTTAAATACCAAACCTTAATTAAATGAATCAAACAAAATACACTGAACAAAAATATAAACTCTCCATGTGAAATATTGATGCCACATGAAGTGCACCACCCAAAGTGAGCGTATACTGTCTGGTACTTGTACAAAATGGATGTTTCTCTTGATTAGTTCCCAAATTTGAGTCCACCACTGCCTCAGTGATGCATTAATTCCATTCAGTCCATGGGTGTGGCATATCCAGACGCTGCTCCAACACAATGAGCAGTACTCAGACACTCCTTATACTGGGGACAATAAAAGGCCACCCCAACATGTCACATGTTGACCAAAGCAGCAACGCCTCAGATGACTCCAGTCATGAGGGAACGTGTCATTGGCATGTTGGAAACAGGAATGTCCACCAGAGCGGTCGCTGTGCAGCTGAATGTTCACTATCAGACGACAGGACGTTTGAGAGTTGGTTTCCAACAGACGGGCAGTACTGCAAATCCACCTCATCCACGTCGGCCACGTGTGACCACCCCAGCACAGGATGGACACATCCGGCTTGTTCACTTGTGGGATGGTCTCAGACCAGCGACACGTACAGCAGATGAAACCTTTGGTCTGACAACAGACGCATCACACCAACATGCCAATGACACGTTCCCTCATGACCGGAGTCATCTGAGGCATTGATGCTTTGTTAAAATGTGACATTTTACACTTGGCATGACATCATGTATTTAAGAATGCTGCTTCTTTGACTGATATTTTGCCAGAACCCAGTTGGATGCTGCTGCAGAAGCATGAATACCTATACTATATATACATCTTATAGTACCAATAAAACAAACAAACAAAAAGAATTAGTACAAGTAAATAAACATTACTTAATATAACATTGAATAAGCAAAAGTAACCTAAATGTGAATGCAACCAATAGAACTAATGCTGAATAAACCATGAGCTTGTTGTTTGTATTGTCAGTAATGTGTTGTGTGCAATATGGGTGTCAAAAAGCATCCAACCTAAAAAAGTGTTGTATTTTATGGGGTCACTGACTTCTTCTCTGGTTGTGTGGCTGACAGTGTGGCCATCGCACTGTGAAAACCGTCCCTTAATGTTCCCGGCTTTGTGCACTAAGTCATTGTCTCGCTGAAAGAAGGAAAGACCATTTCCCAGACTTATTTTCCTTCACCCTGACAAAAGAATAGAAATATGTCAGCAGTGTCCACACACTTTAATCTGTGCTCTGTCACTGTCTCTAGTCCGAAACACCATCATCTCGACTGAACTTTCAAAAAGTTTGATTGCATGTTGAAGCCTTGAGTCCTGCTGTTGCATTGTTAAATCAGGGTTTGCTAGCGCTGAGAGTTTCCATCATGTGACCTGCTGCATGTGTGTGTGTGTGGATAGTGTGTATGTGGCAGTCTAGTGGCTACCAGCAGAGTTATTGATGCCGGTGACCTTCAGGCCCTGAAATGACGGCCGTCTACTCAATAATAGATTGGACTGCTCATATGGGGAAAACTGTGTGCGAGTGTGTGCGTTCGCCCATGTGTGAGTTTGCGAAAGAGAAAGAAAATGACAGATATATTGCTGTTTATAAGCACGTTTGTGAGAGTGTGTGTGTGGAAATGACTTTGAATCCCTGTATGTGTGCATTTACCTGCCCTGTATATTTTGCAGCATCCGCAGTGTGAGTGAGGAGGTGCACAGGGAGTTCACGGCTACCTTACACGAGCTGCATATTTTTCTCTCCACAGGAGGTGCAGGGAAACTGAAGAGGCAGGGAGAGCGATGCACGGGGAGGGGATGGAGATGCGAGGGCGCGGATGCAAAAGGAGACGAGGAGGAGCTGAATCGGTAAAAAACAAAGAAAGAGGTGGGATCATGAGCAGCAGGTAAAGTGAGCAAAAGGAACACAGTGTTCCTGATCAGAGGAAGCAAAGTTGAATAGCTGCTGAGGTCATTTGTTGCAGAAATTGGATGTGCTTCATGATGTGGGTGTAACTAATACCCAACCAGCCATCAATCCACCTCACGATTTAACTCCCTAGAAGTAATACTTATTTGGCAGCCTTGTTTTAGTGGCTAAATGAATCTTTAACACATGGAAAAAGTTTGAATGTGAATCACTGTGCTAGCGTTTTAGTTTCATTAGTCATCCTTGTGATTTGTTGTGTTGTGGGGAAGGTCGTTGTATTTAGACCCATTAGGTCACCACAACCACTACTAGTGTAAGGCCAGTGTTACACTCTCCATGTCTGAGAACAGATGATGGTCCGCAAGTTTTCTTTGCAGAGCCCTTTGCTCACACCTCTGTGCAGCCCAAAATTTGCACCTGCATGGCAACCTGCTACAAGGGCAGTAGTGTGCACGCTTGGAATATGTAAATATGACCTCCTTAAAAGTAGGAAAATAGCAACAACTATGCATCCATGGGTGTCCACAGCTATCTGTGTGCGCATCCACAAGAGAGTATAATCAAGGTCCACTGTTATATTAGAAAGTAACTAAAGACAGGGAAGCTACACCGATCAGGCATAACATTATGACCACCTGCCTAATATTGTGTTGGTCCCCCTTATATGGTCCAAAATGCTCTGAACCATTGGACCAGAGGACCTCTCAGGGGGTCCTATGGGGTCTAGAACCACTGGACCCTTTGGCTACTCTGGCTTGTGCAGTGGGGCCTCTGTCAATCCAACTTGTTCCACTGCATCTTGTTGATGCTTGATCAGAATGGGCTGTAGGAAGTCTGGAGGTCACATCAACATGTTGGACCATTGTCATGTTCCTCCACATGTTCCTGATTGGTTGGTGTTGTTTCCATGTGGTGGGGTGCATTTTCATCCAGTGACATTTGGGATTTCCATCAGCATGAGGGAGTGTGTTTGTTGTGGGACAATGTTTATTTGGGTGTCTAAGTCTGATCAAGGTTTTCCATCAGAACACCTCATAGTATCAATATGATCAATGTGATTCACTTCACCTGTCAGTGGTTTTAATGTTGTGGCTGATCGGTGTATGTTCTTACTCATGTGAAACAACTAGCTACAACTCACTTCATCATATTCTGGCAATCAATTGTTTTGATTTACTGACTAACAGGTAAAATAGATCTGAGCAATCTGTTACTAATCCTCTTACATGCACACATGCTGTACTGACAATACAGCACTAAAATATAAGACCTGGGAGGCTTTGACTGCTTACTTCCATCCAATCTCTACAACAGATGTGGTGAGTGTAAAGGTGAGATGGTCCATAGTCAGATGGGATGCAGTTATGAGAACATGACACAGGCTAAAGATGTGATTTTCCCTCAATTGCTGTGAGTCAGGAAGATCTCAGCCTTCTAGAAATAGGCAAAATGAATTTCCATCGTGATGCTTCTGGGATCAGCATTAGGGACAGGTTGAGGAGGTTATGGATGCCTCCTTGGTGCATCTCTGTGAAGACGCCGTATTCCAGTCACGTCAAAGTGGGAGGACACCCTGGGGCCGGCCCAGAAATGCTGGAAGGGTTATATATCCCATCTGGTATGGCAGTGCTCTTGGACACCCCAGGAGGAGGAAGTATGTGATTGAGTCGTGCCTTTTTTGATTTCCATCCCTACATGTTATTGCCAAGGGTGTGTGAAAGTCGCCGCAGTCATTTGTAAGTTGCAGGTAGTCATGCAACACTCTGTATAATGTGAGATTATTTGCCATGGCAAAAAGCAGGCTTCTCCTTTTGATTCTTTTTGTACTTATGGAACTTGGGATCCTCAATTTTCTGCATGAGGTAAGATGTTTAGTGAAACACACAGAGTCTACTTTTTGACGGAAAAGCTTTCTCAGCACGGGAAATGAATTGAATTTCGTGCTACTGTTCATCTCTATTTGTCGCTGTCAGTCTGAATTGGGCGTAGGAGGAACGGAAAGGGAAAAAAAAAGCAGGTGATGGAGAGCTGAGGTGAAGAAAAAGAGAAAGAGGAGGAGGAGGTGAAGAGGAAAAGCAGGGCTGCTGTGTAGGTATTAGTCATCTGAGATTTACAGTGAAGTTCTGCTTTGCTGTGTGAGTCACTGCTCCACTGGAGACGAGATAGAGAGGGATAAATAAGCAATACCAGCACCTAAATGGCGCTGAGAGTCTCTACAGCTCAAACTCCACAGTAAGTGAGAGACAGATGAAGGGAAAGATGAAATATTTAGTGTAATAAAGTTCAGCCATAATGGAAACAGCCTCACAGAGGTGAGGAAAGAGAGACATAAAGGGAGAGAGGCTCAATGCAAGAAATGCTGCGTAGCTGTCACGCTCATGCTGACACATTGTTGAAAGCAAATACAGTAAAGGTCTCTCATACATCAAGGCTCCATCACTACAAGTGCAGGTGTGCGGCAGCATTTTCAAACCCACAGGTCCCCAGAAATTACAGATACTTGATTGAATAACCAGGAAATGTCAAAATACAAGACCTTTCTAACCATCAGAGCCCAAATAGGTTTGTTTTTTTAGTCTGTTTAATAACTTAAAACTACAAACACATTTTAATTACAAAGATGTAAAAACAAAGAACTCTTCCATCTGGGGAATCATTTTTACTGTTTTTATTCACTGAAGTTGCCTGATTATTCATTTATGCAAATGAGCATGAATGAATCTTTGTGTTCTCTGCATTACTGCAACATGTTAGTTCAGATAAATGGGGAGATCAGTGCCTTTGTGTGTGTCTCACCGTTCGAACCCCTTCGGTCAGGGATCTGTGTGCCTTTCATGCCTGAAATATGAACTCACTTGAGATTGCAGAGGACACAGCAGCAGCCCCGTGCCTCTGTACTGTATGTGCGTTTGCCTCTGTATGTGTGCATGCAGCAGTACTGCAGCAAAATCCAATCAGTATTGCTGTAGCACAAGTTACCACTGTCTCCATTAGCAATGCAGGGCTTCCACACATGAACATAGCATTTTATCTGTGGACCAGAATTTCAACATCATCATTAAATATTAAAAAAGTTCATCTTGCAGCAGCTCAAGGAGGGATCATGCCAAGACGCTGATTTCACTTTTTCTAGAATTGGACTTTTCACTTTTAAATTTGGGTCTGACTATTTGTTACAAGCACAGCCTGCAAGCAAGTGTCAGTAAGTACCAAGAATAGCTGCGTTGGTCCAAAGCGCAAAACACATTATTTCGATCACGTTCTTTTCAGGAGCTCTACTCAGGCTGAGACTCGTCGCTGCAGCACCATCGAAAACATCTTTTTGTGTTTGTTGCTGTATTTTAACTAGAGCTGGGAGATACACCTGAGAAACTGTCATGGTAAAATGTCTTCCAGCAGTCAGAATTGGCAAATTTTAATGACTCAAAAGGTTTCAAAAAGCCCAGCAGCAGAAAGATTTATTTTCAATTTAGCCACCTTGTAGTGAATTTAGCACTTAGCCTGTTTATCAAGGCACGCCGGTACTAAATTTAATATTGACAAAGCAATGAGAAACACATGAGGGTAATGGAATCCTCTCACCTTGATACACATTAAATGAAGAAACCACCTACAACATCGAGAAGGTTAATGCTCCTAGCGGTAGGCCATAACTGGATGTCACCGGATGGAGGCTCCTCACCGGCCTTCACGCACCCTGACGCCAAGTCCATCAGCCCTCAGAGCAGACTGCTGGAGGACACAGGGTCGTGGATGCATTTACTGTAAATCCATCTGCAGCCTCCACCAGGGGAGGTCTATGGAAGGGTGAGGAAATGCCCGGGTGCCTGCAGACTAGCATGCCTCGGGAGACCTGCACAGAGGCTGACGGGGACAGCGACAGACGGGGAAGGGGCTCCATTGTCCACCATGATGGGCTGTTTGTTGGCATTTTTGATGTTTTTTGCATTTTGTGCTTCTGTTATGAGCTTTTAAGGCCGTTTGAATCGCATGCATTTAAGTAAAACTGTCAAGCATTCTATCGAAGTGTCTGTCGCCAGTAGATGTGGCTATTGTTTTATCACCCAGGCATAATTTAACCAAAACCATCACCTTTTTCCAGACATAACCAAGTGGATTTGGTGCCTGAATGCAACCAAGACTGAAAACAGCGACTGCAAAACAATGGGTTCCTGGTTAAAGACTTGGTTCCCTTTATATGTGCAGTAAACGTGAAACACACTAGCGAGTCGTGTGACTTGGACACAGGCCAAAAAAAACAGAGGCATCCTACAATTTTATAGCCTTTATTGTGAAACTAATAGGGGTGTAAATCACAGGTTACATCCCGACATGATGCTGTGTCAACACCACATCACCAAGTCGGCCCAGGGCACCATTTGCTTTGATTCGATTTGATTCAGGGGCCTGTGATCGATATGAGATGATGTTTGCCCGTTCGCACAATAAATTGCATTTGTATTGTCAACTTGCAAAAAGCGACTAAAGTTTCATGAGCTGTGGAAAACAGAAAATTGATGGGCGTGAACTTAAGATGAAAAACAATCAATTCCTTTTGAAACGAATAAAATAAACCCGTTCCCTATCAGTACACTTTACTTTCTTTGACGGCCGTTCATTACGAAACAATAACATCTGTCACTTAGAACCAACTCACTAACAACTAACGAGGTCACCACTGAATTTATACTTGTGAGAGCAAATGCAGTACAGTCTCCTAGAATCATAGACTGGCGATCCATCCCTCTGAGGAAACACAGCGTTAATCCACATCCGCTTTTCGAATCCACATCAAAATAAGACGTTTTAGAACAAAGCAAATGTAAACAAATCGCTCTTCCGCGTGGCAGATCTATTGGACAGAGTGGAGCGAATATCTTCAACGTCCATATTCTGGCTGCTTGCCATGATCTGCCTGCAGTCCAAGCTGCGCGCCATAGACATGCCATGGGATTTTCAAAATAAGGGCGCACTTACATCGACATATCGATCTATTTTTACACCTCGAGATGGTGTGAAACTGCACAGCAAGCAGTTTATTTAGGATCAAAATAAAAACTGATCTGTGCAAACTCTGTAAAGTGCAATTTCCTGACGGTGGAAATGTGCATAAAAGCGCTGGTGGACAGAGCAGGAGGCACAACTCATTCTGACCATCCGTCACCCGGGAACCAGAGAAGAGGTGCGCCCCAATTAGACTGACATTAGATTGACAGGTGTGTTTGCAGCACCAAGGTCAGATGGTGAGACGGGAAACTGGGCGTGATGTGGGAAGCGGGATATAGTTTGGTCACTGGTTGGGAAGCGTGTGTGTGTGGCGAGGTGCTAAGAGTGCTGCCACGACTACAAAGGCATGTTATGGGTTGCAGCTTCATTTTAAGATCACTGGAGCATCTGACCTCTCATACTAATCCACCTGCTAACACACACACACACACATACATGCACACACATGTACACACACATGCTCACAGCCAATTTAAAATATCTGTAATAGAGATTCTGAAGAGGTTGTAAGAGGTTATGCCAAAACCTTGGAGGCCTCCTGCTCTCTTTAGCTCGGGCCAGGCTCCGTCGACAGTCAGCAACAACTGCAGACCTCGGAGTGCGAACAGGAATGTGTGGCGAGGGAGAGAAGGTCAGAAGTGGAGGACAGGGTCAGGCTTGGCCCCGTCCTAAAAACAAACAGTGTAGTGTTAGCATTGATTCTGCAGGAGAAAATAAATTAAGGAGAGCAAATGTGGGGAATGTGCTGTGAATGTTACTTCCTATTTCGTATGCGCTAGCAGTTGTGCTCCTATAAGGTCAGTTTTGCAGTGAAGCCATGTTGTTTGGGATATAAGAAGTGTACTGTCAATATCCAACGCTGTCTTACTTGGTTTATCATTTAACTTCAGACTGGTTGACATCATCAGGAGAAGAAGCTTCCTTTGTTGCATGGTGGGAAGCCATCTGTCAGCAAAGTAGAGGTGTGGTCATGTTGTAGTTCTGTAGGGCCCACCTGGGTCTGGTCTATGAAGTGTATAAATAGACAGATTTAGTGATGTGTGACATCATCCATTAGTTTGCACTGGATCCAGTTTCACAGGACAGAACGTGTTAATTTAAAATAAAAAGGCTGTAAAACTGTAAAATTACGAGATGCACATAAAAAGAGCAACAAAGGCTGTATTTGTAGATTGAAGGGGTTTTGGGGACAGTTAAACAAACACAGGACTTTCATTAAGGAGACTGAAGTTCAGGTCCCATGTTGGACAATTCTCCATTTGTATTATGTTCATATTTTCCTGCATTTACAGTCGCAGTTTATTTCTATTTTCAGGCAGTTTGTTTATGTCTACTCTACAAAAACACTTAATACTTACTAATACTTCATTTTAGGCTAGGTTTATGAAAGATCCTGGTTTGGGTTGAAACACACTGTAAAAAAAAAAGCAGCCAAAAAAAAAAACACCAGTGAAAATCTGTCAGAAAGGTTGCCAAAAGAAAATGCGTTAAAAAACTGCAAAATACTGGAACAGTCAGAAACAGTAAAAAACAGAAAAGAAAGAAGAAAAAGGGCAAATAGCAGAAAATAGCAATAAAATAATCACATTTCTTTGCGGATAGAAATATACTAAAACAGATGCACAATGCAGATTTGATATATAGATTTATCCACCAGTAAAGTTGTGGTAGAATAGTCTGATGGATATATAGATATATAGATACATAAGTATATAGATAGATACATACATAGATACATTGATACATAGCTAGATAGATACATAGGTATATAGACTGATACACAGATACATGCATAGATACATAGATACTTACATAGATGATACATAGATACATAGGTGGATGGATGGATGGACTGATGGATGGATGGACAGATGGATGGATGGATGGATGGACGGACGGATGGATGGATGGACAGATGGATGGATGGATGGATGGATGATGGATGGATGGATGGATGGATGGATGATGGATAGATGGATGGATGGACAGATGGACAGATGGAGATGGATGGATGGATGATGGATGGGTGGATGGATGGATGGATGGATGGATGGATGGATGGACAGATGGACAGATGTAGATGGATGGATGGATGATGGATGGGTGGATGGATGGATGGATGGATGGACTGATGGATGGATGGATGATGGATGGGTGGATGGATGGATGGATGGACTGATGGATGGATGGACGGATGGATGGATGGATGGATGGATGGATGGATGGATGGATGGATGGATGAATGGATGGACGGACGGATGGACAGATGGATGGATGGATAGATGGATGGATGTACTGATGGATGGATGGACAGATGGATGGATGGACAGATGGATGGATGGATGGACGGATGGATGGATGGATGGACGGATGGATGGACAGATGGATGGATGGATGGACAGATGGATGGATGGATGGACAGATGGATGGATGGATGGACGGATGGATGGACAGATGGATGGATGGATGGACAGATGGATGGATGATAGACGGACGGACGGACAGATGGATGGATGGATGGATTGATGGATGGATGGATGGATGGACGGATGGATGGACAGATGGATGGATGGATGGATGATGGATGGATGGATGGATGATAGACGGACGGACGGACAGATGGATGGACAGATGAATGGATAGATGGATGGATGGATGGATGGATGGATGGATGGATGGATGGATGGATGGATGGATGGACGGACGGATGGACGGACAGACGGACGGAGAGACAGATGGATGGATGGATACTTTATTCAAGCCTTTGGAGAAATTCAAGTGTGCAAATGTTCCACCAAGATAAGTTCCCTTGTTGCCATGTTGCAGGGACACCACCACTACATCCTGGGCTTAGCACTGCTCAAGTCATTGTCATTAGTTTTAAAGAAATACAGACAAGCTGGGGCATTTTTTCCCTATAGCTGAATGATAATGAGGTGCAGACTGACCATTCTCCAGCACTGACACAGACGCTTTCAGAGACTATAGTGATAGGGCAAAAAAAATTCCCAACAGAAAATGTCTGACAAAAGAGCCGGCAGGGTCAGCAGCCTCATATCTACTGATATAACTGGGCGCAGCGACTAAACCGAACCAAAAATCAACTTAAGATATGCGTGTTAGCAGCACCGGGTCACACCAGCATTTATAACAGCAGAACCCCTCAGTGAATTCAGCTGTTTTAATAGAATCGCTGTGATCGGGTGGAAGGACTGGATGGATGGAGATGGAGGGTCCAGAAATTACTACCGGCAGTGTTGTACCATCAATTTTTAAACCCCGCTTTGCTTGAATGGTCTGCAGTCCGTGGTGCGTGGTGTGTTGTCGAGCATCTGCTAAATACGAAGTGAAGCATGATACACACCACACACTGCACACTTCCAGATAAGAAAGGGAGAAATAAAATGACCCAGAACCAAGAGAGGAGATAATTATGTTCCGATAAAACTGCACCAGAGGAACTGAATCAGGAGGCGGAAAAATGAAACAATGTAGTTTCATTATATAACAGAAGACGTAATCATCTTTAACAGATCCTCAAGTTCCGCACAGATTCACTGGTTTGATTCTAAAATGCATTATTCTCTCATTATCAGTCCGTCCATTCAGATTTGTTTGTCTTTCCTCTTTTCTCCATATCACACCAACACTTGTGCCGCCTCTTGCCCACAGTGAAGGTGCAACTTCCTGCAGTCCGGCCTGAGTCATGCAACCGCCGAGTCGAAGCTCTTAAAACCGAGACGTCCATTAACACGCCGGACGGGGGGTTCGCTGCTAAAAAAAGGGATGCGCTGGTTTGGGATCATCTGAGTGTCATGTTCCTCCTACTATCTAAAGCTCACCTTTCTCTAATTAGATATTTAACAGTTTCACCCGCGGTGTGAGAGCAACAACGAAAGGAGCCTGAATTATCCTGGAAAGAATCGCGGTATAAATAGCAACAGGATTATTTACACAGCGTGCCATTTAGTACGGGGATGGCATTGTTGGTCCGGATTGAAATATCTTGACAAATACTAGATGGGTTGAATTTGGAACAGATATTAGGGTTCAGTTAAGCCACGGTCTACCAGTGGCTTACATCTTGACATATACTGAATTGCAGTGAAGCTGGTTTGGGCATTCGTATCCCTTAAAGCTGAGGTAGGCAGTCGCCCTTTACTTATAGCTTCACACAGGATTTGAACACTGCTCTCTATCTTACTCCTGAAGGTGCAGAAGTCTAGTTTTCTGTCCGACCACTGGAAATACAATGCGCTAAAAGGGTAACATAAAGTTTTTGCCCAATGATGCCTAATAAATACAGCCTACCTTAGCTTTAACTTTCATTCTTGTGCCATCACCAGGTCAAACTCTCAGTACTTTGTCAGACAGAGTCGGCATCTTGGCGTTAGACTAATAGTGTTGTTTGAATTTAGGCTGGTTTATGGATGAAAGAGTAAAATCCAACTACGCTAAGAGGCTTTTTCATTTCTTTAAAAATGTGTTAAATGCACATTAAACAGTCCCTCCAGGAATTTGCGATGCTGCGATCGCAACAATTAACGCAAATTCAACCAGTCTCGCGACCTTGCAGTTTTGTCCAATCACCGCGACTTTTCCGCAATTTTGTCCCGCCTCCCGTGAGTTCCACCAATCACAGCAGTCCCCAAACGTAATGCACGTACGTCACCGAATTCACTTCCTTGTTTATGGTTTGAAGATGCAGCTATGTGCCAAAGTAACGTCTCTCACTTACCAACAAAAATTACTGCTAAAGACCTGCAAAACAATTCCCTGATGTTCTTCACCAAAGCGGAGCTAAACTGTTTTCACCCCGTGGAATATTGAGGTGGAACACAAACCAAAACCATCCACTGACAAACACTTTTCTACCGTAAACATATCAGGAGAATGGGTGAAACCAGCGGACCACAGACCAGACAAACCACCGTGATGAAGCTGTTGCATCCAGATCTGTGGCAGCACTGAAACAATGAAGGTCAGTTAGATTCATTAACTGACGTGACGAGCTGTGAGCGTGTGTGTGTGAACACGCGTGTGCCAGGATGTGGAATTAACTTTTTAAACTTTTAAAATTTTTAATGAATTATACCAAAAAAAGGACAAAAATGCAACTTTTGTACAATTTTTTTACCGTCTCCCGCAATTTCATCGCAACAATTATGCTTAAAACATCACAATTTTTTAGAAAAGCTGCTGCGAATTCAGGCATTTTAGGAGCAACAATCTGGAAAAACACCCAAGAAATCCTGGAGGGACTGAATAAAGACCTCCTTCATTCTAATTTACATTTCTTCTATTGTCAACATGCACATATGGTGTTTTTTCATTCGCTGGAGGACACATCATGGCGTCTTCCTTACTGTGGAATCATGTGCACTGACCTTAACTGAGGCCAGTGAGGTCTGCAGTTCTTTTGATGTTGGATTCTTTTGTGACTCCTGGATTAAATATTGATGCTCTTGGAGAAATGCTGGCCGCTGGTCCACTCCTGGGAAGGTTCCCCTCTGGTCTGTGCTTCTCCATTTGTGGATAAAGTCTCTCACTGTGCTTCTCTGGAGTCCCAGAGCCTCAGCAATGGCTTTGTAACCTTACAGACTGGTAAATGTCAGTGACTTTCTTCCTCATCTGTTCTTGGATCTCTTTAGAACGTGGCATCATGTGCTGCTTTTTCAGACCCTTTAGCTGCTTCACAAAACCAGACAGGTTCTATTTAGTGATGTTTAGATCCAACAAGCCTGGCAGTGATCATATGTGGATGTGGATGGTGGAACTGAACCCAACTGAAAAAAGAGTTTGGTAGATTGGTAGCAAAGGGGGCAATTACTTTTTCACATAGGGCAGAATGGGCTGGACAACATTTTTCCTTGTGCTTTCTTGGGTTATCTTTGTCTTACATTAAAATTAGTTTGATGATCTGGAACATTTAAGTGTGACAAATATGCAAAATAGAAGATCTGTATGGGGGGGCAAATACTTTTTATGGTACTGTATAAACCTTTTTGACGTACATACTTCAAAATGAGGATAAGGATGTCATGGAAGCGAGGCTAATTACTACCAAAGTGCTACAGCTTCTCCTGCTGATCAGAAGTGGACCTTTGAGTAAAACAACTGTTGCTTACTCTCGAGTCATTCGGTGGATTCTGCCAGTCATAACCTCAACACACTGATGTGGTTACAGGGCAAAATGTGGTTACTGCAAACACAAGAACACAGAAGTAGCTTTCACCATCCGGTTCTTCTTTGGAGACACACACTCATTGCTCATGCTGCCGCTGAAAGGGTCAAATGTCCGTTTACAGGTTCAGATACTGGGTGCAGGTTTCCTGGGTTGGGCAGAGTTAGCGGTTAATATATCTGATAAATGATGCAGGGGGCAGATTATTCTCATCTTCCACCTTGTTCCACCCAGGAGAACATAGAGTCTTCCCTTCCATTATCTCCCTCCATCATTTCCTTCTCTCGCTTCTTTTCTTTGATACTTCGGTGTTTTTCTTTCTTTTTGATTTTTTTTTTGTTTCTTTTTCTCCCTTATCTTTTCTTCCACCACCACTATCTTCGCTCGCCAGTCTCCTCCCTTCGTCTGGCAGTTGCATTATCATTCTCAGCTAGAGAATAGTGTGTGTGTGTGTGTGTGTGTGTGTGTGTGTGTGTGCGCACGCTGTATTTCTATCATACCACAGGGAGCAGCCGCTGGTGTCCTCTCTCTTTTGTGGCTCACTGCTATTTACAGAGTGTATCACATGAGCACAATGACACACACAAACACACACACACACACACACACACTTATCGCACACACAGTGACCTTCACACACCTGCATGCGCACACCAATTCACACTCGCGCACACTGACACCGACACTGAAATTTGCTTACACTCATGCAGACAAATACACACCAGCTACACACAAAAAAGACACAACACGGCTAGGGCAGCATTCAGAACACACACACTCACTCACTCACTCACACACACACACACACACACACACACACACACACACGGTGTTTAAACCATAAACAAATGCCACCAGCATGCATAACAGCCTCTTTTCTGTGGGACCTACGAACTCCTACTTTTTAAATTCCAGTTCTCTGCATTCTCCATTGAAATTTTACAGAATGAACATGAGCCATTGGAGCTTAAAGGTTTGTAAAAGTAAAACCAATATTGGCCTCAAGACAAGATTTCTTAGCAGGTTAGACGTTTCTTTGCAGATAGGTTTCATCTGGGAGGTGCATCTCTCTGCCCATCTGCTCTCCTCACCTCCGCTCAAGTAATTCAATGTCAGACCACTTCTTCTTGTCAGTTTGCTCTTTGCCAGTCATCATTATGAGATGCATGTTTAGTGCTACACACACAACACGCACTTCTTTGGAGAGCTTCTGCTTAATGTCAGGTGTTAAACTCTTTATACGGAAGTGTGCATGTGAAGAAGGCACGTGCGATACACTGACAGGTGAAGTAAATAACATTGATTATCTCGTTACAATGCAGCTGTCGAGGGCCGGGATGTATCGGGCGGCAAATGAACAGTCAGTTCTTGAATTTAATGTGCTGGAAGCAGGAAAACTGGGTCAGATCATCTTCAGAATGGCAGGTGTTGGGTCAGCGCCAACCAAAAGTGGTCCAAAAAAGGACAACTGGTTAACTGGCAAAGGGGTCATGGATGCCCAAGTCTAATTGATGCATGTGGGGAATGAAGGTTGACCGGTGTGGTTCGATCACACAGAAGAGCTACTGTAGCCCAAACTGCTGAAAACCTTAATGCTGCTGGGATAGAAAGATATAGAAAGGAGCACTGCAGCATGCTGCAGATCAATCAGGGTGTCCATGCAGATACATGTCAACTATAGTTAGCATCTGAGAGTCAGCACTGGAACTTGGAGCAATGGAAGGAGGTCTCCTGGTCCAATTAATCACTTTTTCTGTTACATCATGTGGCCTGCAGGTGTGTGTTGTTTATTATTCTTTAAGCGATGTCCTGCTGGGAAACCTTAGATCCTGCCATTCATGTGTAAACACAGATCAGCCACAACATCCTGACCACTGACAGGTGAAGTGAATAACATGGATCATGTTGGTACTATGTGGTGTTCTGATGGAAAACCTTGATCAGACTTAGACACCCAAATAAACATTGACCCACAACAAACACACTCCCTCATGCTGATGGAAATCCCAAATGTCACTGGATGAAAATGCACCCCACCACATGGAAACAACACCAACCAATCAGGAACATGTGGAGGAACATGACAATGGTCCAACATGTTGATGTGACCTCCAGACTTCCTACAGCCCATTCTGATCAAGCATCAACAGGATGCAGTGGAACAAGTTTAATTGACAGAGGCCCCACTGCACAAGCCAGAGTACCCAAAGGATCCAGTGGTTCCAGACCCCATAGGAGACCCTGAGAGGTTCTCTGGTCCATGCCCAATGGTTCAGAGTATTTTTGACCACATAGTGACCAAGACAATATTAGGCAGGTGGTCATGATGTTATGCCTTGTTGTTGTATGTCTGTTGTCAGGGCCCTGTAAAGATTCTTCAACCAGGTCATTGTATATCCAAGTCCTAAAACAAAGGCAACACTGGATTTGCTTGAGTTTCTTGAAGATGTTCCACCTCTCATTTGAAAGGCTTCTTTGGTGCCTTACTTTGACATGTAGCACCTAAACACTGTTGCAGAACTCATGCACCCCTTCATGGCAGCAGGACTTCCTGATGGCCTCTTTCAGCAGTTCAAATGCTCCTTGCCACTCTACAGACCTTGTTACCTCCGCCAAGCAGGTTATGTGATGGTCGGCGTTGGTTTGTTTGTTTGTTTGTGTGCAAAATAACTCGAAAAGTTATGGACAGATTTGCCTGAAATTTTTCAGGGAGTATGTGAAATGGGACAATTAAGAAATGATGAAGTTTTGGAACTGATCTGGATCACTGTCCCGATCCAGGAAATTACACTTTAATGTAAGTGTAACTGGGTGGACAATTAAATGCGGTTTATTCTAAAAGCCACCAAAGGACACTCTTGTTTTTGGGTAAACCCCTCTGACCCCTCTTACCACATAAGATTTTGAGTCTCCACACGACAGACAGCGACAATGACAGAGTTCTCTTCCCTTCCTGAGCGACATACGCACGGTTGGGCTGGAATTCTTATCTCCGGTTGTCTAACAAGCTGGGAGGCTGTTAGGAGCTGCCGCGCTAGAAGCTGCGCCTGTTCATTAGGTCGGATGGGGTGAAGGCCGCATTGTTGGTAGGACATTTGAACTGTCTGTGATTACATTTGTATCTGTAACGTTCCATAGTAAATATGTGAATTGGGAGATTGTGTTGGGGGTGGACTGAAGCTCCTTGGTGGAGGTATGAGCTCTCTGAGGGCTTTTCTAGTTCAGGAATGACTTGAGGAACTTGACAAATATTTCAAGCTGCTGACTCGATCTTTGGCTTCCTCATATCTCAGTCACATTGAGCATCCGTAGGATGTGCTGAACAAACAAGTCTGATCCGTGGAGGTTCCACCTGACAACTTCCAGGACTTAAAGGATCTGCTGCATCTAATACTACTGGACACCTTCAGAGTTCTGTGGAGTCAAGACAACGATGGGTCAGAGAGGAGAACCTACACAATATCTGGGAGGTAGTTTACTGGTCCTGTCTAATATCTACACATTACAAAACAGTTCCAATACACATTTAAATGCTGATACACTCCAGACTTTCTGTGGGCTCCGTCATGACTGAGTGTGTGTGTGTGTGGTGTTACCTGGGAGCTGTCTTCAGGCTGTTCTCTGAAGCCACTCCAGCTGGCAGACAGAAATGGAGAGAGAAGACACGAGGGACAAAAAAAAATGGTGAACTCAAGAAGCAAGGGAACAAAATGCAAATGGAAAGAAAAACAGAAAGAAATGAAATTGAAAAGACAAACCACATAGTTGTCTTTCTCTTGCAATGATTTCCTGTTTACTAGGAGGAGATTGAAAGGGCATCTTCTCTGCTGTGGAGTTTATAAAAAGATAAATAAAACAAACTTTGTCACTGTGGCTCAGGTGGTAGAGTGGGTTGTCCACTGATCGCAAGGTTGGTGGTTCGATCCTCGGCCCCTCCACATCCCGAAGTGTCCACTGAACCCAAAGCTGCTCCCAACGGCAGGCACCTTGCATGGAAGTTCTGTCACCATTGGTGTGTAAATCTGTGAATTAAAAACGCATTGTAAAGCCATTTGAGTACCACTAAGGTAGAATGGCGTTATATACACCGCCACATGACAATGGAACATGACAATGGTCCAACATGTTGATGTGACCTCCAGACTTCCTACAGCCCATTCTGATCAAGCATCAACAAGATGCAGTGGAACAAGTTGGATTGACAGAGGCCCCACTGCACAAGCCAGAGTAGCCAAAGGATCCAGTGGCAACGTCCTGGTTCCAGACCCCATAGGACACCCTGAGAGGTCCTCTGGTCCATGATTACCAATGGTTCAGAGCATTTTTGAGCACATAAGGGGGACCAACACAGTACTAGGCAGGTGGTCATAATGTTATGAATGATCAGTGTAAGTGCGGACCATCTACTGACCATCTGTTTTTCTAAACCATAATATTTTGGAACAATTCACGTTTAAATTACAGACAATAACTATTAAAAATGCAGAAAAAAATAAAGTTACATGGAAAACCGGCAAAAACCATACATAATGGTCACATCAACAATCTGTATTATAATACACGGCAATTCATTCTTTTACATCGTATAGCTGTAAAATTACACGCTTCTACTACATTTAAATCAGCAAAAAAAATCATAATTTTACTGATATATGTCAGTATTTCCAACATTTCTTCCAGTTTGTTAAACATTGCAATATTCCACCATTTTTAACCGTATTTTTTTGCAGTTTTTTCATGCTTTTTACAGTGTATTGCCGTGTCTGTAAAAGCCTAAACTGCACTTGGCTATAGGGTTGCAGGGAAATATGTTTTTAGGTGTCTTTCGTTGAGTGAACTGACCCCGTCAACTTTCATGCTGGTGCCGTTCGCCCCTTTGCCCGAGGGCCCGAGTCTCCCATGCAGCCTATCGGCCCCCAGATCCATACATCCACCCACGGCCCCTCCTCTACACCTGCCAGGGGTTAAAGGAAGCGTTAGGACTTTTGTTTTTCTCCACTTCGGCGGCGGCGTCCGTGAGTGTGTGTTCACGTTAAACAAGCAGAGCCAGACTTAACCTTTACACCGCGTTATGAAAACACAGGAGGTGGGGGCTGCAGCGCGTCCGTCTTTTTTCTGCACGCCTGTGTGGCCGTTCAGTGCGTGTCTGGGTGTCTGCGTGAGCGTGTGTTGTGGTGGTTGGCCGCCTGTGGGGAAGACTGGAGGCGTTCTTGTTTTGAATTCCTCCAAGCCAACTGTCATAATAGAGTTGCATGGGAGCAATACACTGAGAGTGAGAGGGGAGGTGGAGGAGAGGAAAACTACCCCGCCGACGTAACAACTTCTCCTTGTCAGTGGATTTGGAAATGATTTATGTTTATGTTGACGCGCTGTATCTCAACTGCAAATTATCTCACCACGATATCACATCCTACAACATCATTTATTGTTAATTATAAATTAATTTAAGTATAATTATATGACAATCCAAGATGTTTTCTGCACATAAACACTCGTACATTCACATTATATCACAACCTGCCATCTGTCTCCACTCACTGAACCATTTGCACTACTGTACACCTCAACAAGCTGTCACTATGTTGCACTACAGCCAGTGTACATGGGCTGATTTTAATTCGTTTTATTTAACCTTTATTTAGTGACTCCCATTGAGATTGCAGATCTCTTTCTCAAGGGAGCCCTGGCCAAGTCATCAGCAGCACCGAGCTGCAATTACATACAGAAAACATCAAACATGCATATATTATGAAACATACATGCATTATGCTGTAGTTTGATCCTTCTTTTTAATGTATGGAACTAATAGAGAAATGTCTTTTCAGTTCCTCTGTATGTCCTGGATATATGGAGAGAAACTGACAATAAAAACCAATCTAACAACCTAAATAATATCCTTCAAATAGAGTTTCAAATACAAGCTTTTAAAAGGTAATTTCACCAAAAGTCATCACAATAACTGTTTCAACATTGCTTTGAGCACTGGAAAAAATCATAGTTTTGTTTGTAACTCTATTTTCTTAAACAATTTATTTTAAACAGTCTGTTTTGTCTTTTAAAAAAATCAATTTTCCCTGTTTTGTTAAATTGCAGACAGTAAAACAGGCCAAAACTGTCAATAACATCCCCTCAAAATGCTGTTAGAACTATTATTTTACAGTTTTTTTTTTCTGTGTTTTGTTAAATTCTAGGTAATACTTAGTAAAATCACATGACAGTAAAAAAAAAGAACAAATAACTGAACAGGCTTTACATTGGATGACTGTGAAATCATAATGTTTTACTGTATTTAAATCAACTAGAAATAATATTTTGAAGATATATGCTGTTACATTCACTTTTCCACATTTTTTTTAATGTTATTTTTTTGGCAGTCTTGTTGCCTCAATACAAAAGGAGGCAAATATAATTCTCTGCAGTGGTCGCATCCTTGAAAAAATACATGGAATAATTCAACAGCACCGTCTTTCCAAACACAATATAGATGTCCACAGAGCATGTTGGTAGTTTTCAAAGCTGATCCTCGTCTTGAAAGAAAAATCCCATTTAATGTTGGTCAGTAAAATCTGTGGAATTACAGACCATTCTGCATACGTTATGTACTCAGTGTCGCTACAGCATGAGGTTCAATGTATTCTGATGTTGCTATTTACTTGTTAGTCTTTGAAATCAATGTTTTAATGACGTGAGCACAAATTCAGTGTCATTGTATCTGCATGCAGAGCCGGCTTGACCCAATGTGACACCCTTAGCGAGACTTTATATAGCGCCCCCCTCCATCGGCAATTTACATACAACAGAAATCAAATAGCGTTGTTGTGTAGTAATATTAACTGGGCATTGCTTTACATTTTAATCAGTGAGAGCTTCTCTATTTTAAGAGTTAATAGTAATAACTAGTTTTAATAGAACTATATTGAAGGTGAAATTTTCCCCGATTTTGTGGCGCCCCCTGGAGGCCATGGCACCCTTAGCATTTGCCTCTATTGCCTAATGGGCGAGTGATAATGAAAACATCAGTATTGTTATAAACCGATCAGGCATAACATTACGACCGAATGCCTAATATTGTGTTGGTCCCCCTTATGTGGTCTAAAATGCTCTGAACCATTGGACATGGACCAGAGGACCTCTCAGGGGGTCCTATGGGGTCTGGAACCACTGGATCCTTTGGGTACTCTGGCTTGTGCAGTGGGGCCTCTGTCAATCCAACTGGTTCCACTGCATCCTGTTGATGCTTGATCAGAATGGGCTGTAGGAAGTCTGGAGGTCACATCAACATGTTGGACCATTGTCATGTTCCTCCACATGTTCCTGATTGGTTGGTGTTGTTTCCATGTGGTGGGGTGCATTTTCATCCAGTGACATTTGGGATTTCCATCAGCATGAGGGAGTGTGTTTGTTGTGGGACCATGTTTATTTGGGTGTCTAAGTCTGATCAAGGTTTTCCATCAGAACACCACATAGTACCAACATGATCCATGTTATTCACTTCACCTGCGATGGTCAGAATGTTGGGGCTGATCGGTGTGTACGAAAATAAGGATTTGTGTACGTTTGTTTTGTTTTTTTGCTTGATTTTTTTGTGAATCCACCTTTTATAGTTTCAGTGGGATGAATAAAATCAAGCATCTGAAGGTTTAAACTAAAGAAAAAGGTGCGCCCACAGTATCGAACATTAAACCTCAGTTTGCCACGTTTGTTTACCAGGTTTAACCTCTGACAGAAGAGACCCTGAGAAACACTTTATGAATCCTTGTGTGCTCTAAATACACTCTCTTTTCTTGTACAATAGAAAAAGACGTCTATGTAGTAATTTGCAGTCATGTTAATGTCCTTTAAAATCCCCTCTGTGGCGATGAGGGTCAGCGTTTCATTAGGTAGTATATACCACCCCGTGCGGTACAAATTAACACGTGGGGGATGGGGAATGGGACTCGGACTCCTTGTCCTGCCCTTCCAAATTACACATGGAATATCCTCATCATTATTTTCCCCATCAGTAAATCCCCTCCTGGTTGTGGGTATGCATATTAACTCATCAGAGGAAGCCTTGGAGGGTGGCGGCGGCCTCCCGCTGACCCTCGTTAGGCTCGATGTGATACAAACAAGAGTTCAAATGGAATTACATGCGATGCGGCCGCACCGCAAGCAAACGAAAGGGCAACGGGAAGTCAAAAGAGGTGTTGTACTGTTTGGAGGGAGGTCAGTGGTGGTTACATGAGTCATGCCCCAGAGACTGTCCATACAGCACTATCAACTTAAGGCATCATAAAACAACGAGATAAGTTCAGAATCATTGTAAAATATGGCTTTCAGTATCAGCCTCATGAGACATTTACATTTTATCCAACTGCACAAGAAATCAACAAGTTAGAGCCAAATTAAAACTGGGACTAATCCTCTTTGAGAGCCATTAGGAGCTCTGTAAGGATGCTATGCTCTCAATGCTTAAGACTAACTGACTTATTGAACTACATCAAGGTAAAGTAACGCAGACTAAATTAAACTTTCTGCTGATGCTAAAATATTCCTGATTAAACCAAACTGGACGCCAGAAATGAATGAACAGGAGTTAAATCTAACCGGACTGGTTCAGCGACAGCCCGAAGAAAAGATCCTTCAATGTGAGTCGTGACAGCGTCTGCTCAAGGCAGGTTGTTAAATCTTGCCCTCAAATGGTCGAACTGACCGAATTCAGCAGCAGCTACCTTTAACTGACCCGTGTGCTCGTGACACAAAAGTCTTTTTCTTTTCTGTCAGCGTAGCGTATTGGAAAAGTGCTCCAGTGACTTTTTATTCAACTTCTTTCTTTCAGTGCCAAGTAGAGTCCAGCTCCAGTTCCCTACAGCTCCATGATACAGTTTGCTTTTCTTCTCTGACCCTCCATGCTTGTTGTGCATCCTTGGTCTTATGGTTATGTTTTTCTCTACACCTAAACGAAAGGCCGGCACACACTACAGGATTTTTCAAACCTTCACAGATTTAGAGACCACACACTTGAAGATAACAAAAGACAGATCGCACAAGATTTCTCTCTTCTGATCTTATAGTGTGGTGTTCACTACAGGGCTCACTAACCGATTCTTCAGCAGACTATCAGGTTCTTCACGCTCAGTATTCCAAATCTGGCGTAGTTACTACGTACGTTACTACGGCGTTCCTTTTTTCAGTAACCAGTAATCTAATTGATTAATCTTCCCATCATTATAACGTCATCACCGTTGCTGCCAAAAATGCGGCACATTACTAGAATTGAAGCTGTGTTTTCATCAGACCATTTAGATCAGTGGTTCTCAACTGGTCCAGCCTCAGGACCCACTGTGTCTCTATTAATAACGGTCGCGACCCAGATTTTTGGAGTTTGCTGCTACTGTTAACAAATTAAGGTTTATTTGGGTGTAGTCTCAACGCATTTTGACACAACTTCAGAATATTTGGGCTTATTTTTTGCTCATTTTGGTATATTTGGAAACTTTTGCCAAGTTTTGGGCATATTTTGGCCCATTTTGACAGATTCTGAGCACATTTTGGTTCATTTTTGGCACATTTTAGCATAAATTTCTCCAATAAGCTGGCAGAGACAGATCTAGAGGGTAATAGTGGGCAACTACTGGTGTCACCACCACTAAATATCCTACTATTGAAAGCAAACTGTGTCATAAGAAACAAGTCCTTCAAAATAAAAGACTTTATCCCGGTACTTTTTTGAGGAGGGGGGCCATGCTTCTGCGACCCTCTAAAAGTGGCTTCATGACCCACTTTTGGGTCCCGACCCACCAGTTGAGAACCACTTATCTAGATCTCTGAGCCGAGGGGCAGAGATTCTTTAGGGTTGTCAAAATTGATGCGTTAGTGCGGATTAATCCATCATCATGATTAATCTGATTAATTTTTTTAGCGGCGGTAACTCTACTTGTTTGTTTTTACTTCCTCTTTCGTCAGTCAGCTGAGTCAGCTCGCGTTCTGATTGGCTTAAATCCGGTACACGTGACATCACACACTGAGCGTCCTCGGCTGCTCTCGGAGGAAACCCCCACACACTACAGGGTTTATAGTCGCAAATATTAACATGTTCATTATCTACGATCTCTCCTTCCGAGACCTTCTGAGCGGATCGGACCGGACAAAATCGCTCTTAACACACCACACCACAGGAAAATCAGACACGATGTTGTTTGCAAACATCTGACAATCGGGCCTTTGCTGGGTTTGATGGTAAGGAAGGATCGGGACAAATATCGGCCCGATTATCCTGTAGTGTGAACCGGCCTTTAGGAAGTCCTGATGATTCTATGAGAGAACTGTTATGTGTCTTCACTTCTGCTTCTTAAAAACTAGATTGCTATACAACTCGACTTCTCATTTCTGTTTTGGAAGTTTTATTTTGAAACAATGCCGATGCTTTGACCAAGTTGGTGGGTGAAGGAGACTAAGATTGGCTCATTCTTAGTCGTAACAGAACAAGATTTACACCATCTACTGGTGTAGTATGGCCTACATGTCAAAGAAAAGCCGATAAGCAAATGTCAGTGGATGAAGTGATGTTGAACGAACTGTGTCCTAATGCTAATCAGTAGTGCAATTAGTGGAGTGCCCCTTTAAGAAACATACAGGATGGATTTCTTGAAAACTGGTGAATTGATTTAGGATCAAAAAAGGCGAGAGGCTGATTTTACAAGTGTTTTCAAACATTCCTTGAAGCTAAACGTCACTGAATTACATGAAACCAGCTCCACTCTGTGACTGCGGCTACCTCTCCTCTGTAAGAGCATCGATCCAGAATAAAGCACTCCAGAGGAAGCTGATGTGTCCTTGAGATGGCCTTTGTACCAGTCAAATTAGATGGAGGCTTATTATGACCTTTCATGCACACTCACACACACACACACACACACACGTGCACGCACACGACCAGTCCAGCTTGCATACCAATGGACGACGAAACCTAAGCAGGCCCGCAATCAGCCACATCTACACACACACACACTCCCAGGTAGGCAGGAACACACAGGGACACACACTCGCAGTCACGTGTAATACCAGCGCTGATCAATAGCAGCGCTAATGGGAACTTGCGACAAAGCCACAGGATCAAAACCAACACACACACACACACACACACGCTGCATGACTCCTGACATGCATGCGCTGCAGATATATGTGAACACACACTTTTAGTTTTACTGTAACTCGATAGCGAAAGAGCGCGACTCCGCTTTAAAGTCACAGCTCTGCTCCTGCTGTGCTAAAATGCAAATGTTGCCTAGAGGACAACCGACCCCTGCACACACACACACACACACACACACACACACAGAGTGCAACACCAGTGGAATGCCGGCCGCTCATGTGGAACCAGCTGACCTTCGACCGCTGATACTTGTCCTTGAGTCACATGAGAGGAGGGGGGACACACGCAGCAATGAGCGAATGACAGAGTGTGCACGGGCGAATGCAAAACTGCAGCGCGTTTAAATCCTGCACGTATTGTGTGTGTGTGTGTGCGTCCACATCAATAGCTGACGTGCTGTATCGCCACATTACCTGAAAACACAGAGCGCGCCTGCTTCCTGTTACATTATTTTTTAGCGTCACGTGACAGGAACATAAATTCACAGAGGTTCGCTCCCACATGTCAGATATTTGTCGGCCCTCTCCGTAGTTCAGCAGGGAAAGCTCTTGTGCACATGTAAAAAGGAGATTAAACGAATAACCCCACTGCAAACTGTATTTTATTGTCAAGTTATATTTTGCGTTATGGTAAAAAATGCCGTGTGAAGCATGTATATGTTTTGGGGGGGGTTGTGTAGAAGTCTATGTACAGTCAGTGATTGTGTGCTGACAGATCCTTTTCCCACCATTCACTAAGAGTCCTCTGGTTGACCTCTGATCCTCTCAACCCAGAGAGATTAAAGCCTGATGGAGGAATGGAAGGGAAGAGAGAGAGGGAGAGGCCTTCTTCATCCTCCTTTACCTTCGACATCTCCTCCTATTTGTCCTTCCTCCGCCGCTATTTATCTCCATTCCCCCTCTTTCCACCCCATCTTTACCCTTTTTCCTTGAACATCTCTACATCTGTTTCTCCTCGACGACACCCCTTCTCCAATCTCTCTTCATTCCCTTCACCTTCCTTTCCCCTTCTCCTCCTCCTCTCTCCTCCTCCTCCCCCCTTCTCTCCTATGGTAATTTCCTTAACACAGCTCTTCATCCTCCACAAATCTTTATTCACCTCTTTCCTCTCCCCTTCTTCATCTTTCCTATTTTCGCTGCTCCGGCTGTTTATTGACTGCGTCGCCTTACCTCCTCTCCTTCCCCTTGTCCTCTGACCATCAGAAGAATGGAATAAAAGTGTGCTGGAAAAGCAGGTGTAGCTAAACTGAACCAGATTTAGTCTAATCTGGATGGTCGACTCATCCGAACTGAATGGAAAATGAACTTTCACATTGTGTGTGTGTGTGTGTGGATGTGAGGGAGTGAGTCAGTGTGTGGCCTCATGTTGATTTATGGGCTGTAAACCTTGTGTACCTTCAGTTTTAGTCAACAGTGTTTTTGTAGCACTTAATCAGCCTCATGTAAATTCACAAGAGGCTCCACAAATCAATACAGCACACACACCCAGCAGGATGCTTCTCCTCTGTCTTTGGGTTCGCTTTTATAATTTACTTCTAGCATTTCAAGGACCTTTGGTTATTGATGATAGACATAAATAAATAACACATTTTTTATAGTTTTACATGCTCTTTCAATGAGACATCCACCAATCAGCCACAACTTTAAAACCACTGACAGGTGAAGTGAATAACATGGATCATATTGGTACTATGTGGTGTTCTGATGGAAAACCTTGATCAGACTTAGACACCCAAATAAACATAATCCCACAACAAACACACTCCCTCATGCTGATGGAAATCCCACATGTCACTGGATGAAAATGCACCCCACCACATGGAAACAACATCAACCAATCAGGAACATGTGGAGGAACATGACAATGGTCCAACATGTTGATGTGACCTCCAGACTTCCTACAGCCCATTCTGATCAAGCATCAACAGGATGCAGTGGAACCAGTTGGATTGACAGAGGCCCCACTGCACAAGCCAGAGTAGCCAAAGGATCCAGTGGTTCCAGACCCCATAGGACCCCCTGAGAGGTCCTCTGGTCCAATGGTTCAGAGCATTATAGACCACATAAGGAGGACCAACACAATATTAGTCAGGTGGTCAGGATGTCACGCCTGATCGGTGAATGTCTTTGAGGGTACAGTTAGAGTCTTGTCACAAAGTCACTTCCAGAAGCCTGAGAGAAGTCAATTTTAGAAGTGGCATGATTGCAAACAAATTGAACACAAAGATTGATGTAGAAACATGACAAAGTGTGTGTTTGAGCAAGTGTGTTAACCTTAAGTGCATTGCTTGTTCGTTGTTGTGTGTTTGTACCACATCAGGATTGCATGTCGATCAACAAACAACCTGCTCCTCTCATCAATGCTGCATTTTTGCAGTGAAGAAATGTTGAAAATGGAAAATATTAAATGCTGTAGTGGACAGAGGGACACAGTCAACACACTGCAGGTTCTTTAGAGAGAGACGTGACAACGAGAGTGTGACCGTCACAGTCGTCTCCTTAGTTTTTCCTTTGTGTCTCTAAGTGTTTTCTTTCCCCCTCTATCTCCCCGCTCCTTTCACTTTCTTCTAGTTTTATTCTGGTATTATTTACCTTGTGTATCCTGCCCTGTCTTTCTGTTTCCCCTCCTCTGTGGTTGCCTGCCTCGCCTCATTCATTTCACCTGTGTTCAATTAGTCCCAGTGTATTTATACCCCGATGCTTCCTCTTGTCGGTTGTCAGTTCGACTGTGCTCGTCCTTGTCTGTGGTTTCCATCCATGTTCTTTATGCCTGGCTTTCCAGTGTTTTTATGTCCTGCATTTGGTTCTTGCTTCTCTGGATATCGGAACACGGAGCAGTATGAGCTGCAGTTGGTTTAAGAAAGATGATGGCTTGGACTGGAACTGTCCACGTTGATGCCAGCTGAGCTCACACGACAGGAGTGTTGGGGTGATTTACCCTCAGCCCTAAAACAATCAGAGGACAAATCTGATCTGGGATTGTGGTTTTATCGTTGTTGCACCACAGTCTCCATTCTCTTTCCATCTGTTTCCCCATGAGAACATTCGAGGTGGTGCTCTGATTGCTCCCTCTGGCATGCTAGTCTGAATATTGTCTTGTAGTGTGATGCGGCTTGATTTTCAAATCTTGTAGGGTGTGCATTTCTAAGACTAGTCAGTCCCTCCAGGATTTCTTGGATGTTTTTCCAGATTGTTGCTCTTAAAATGCCTGAATTCGCGGGAGCTTTTCTAAAAAATTGCGATGTTTTAAGCGTATTTGTTGCAATGAAATTGTGGGAGACAGTAAAAAATTGCTAAAAAGTTGCATTTTTTCTTTGTTTTGTATGATTCATTAAAAATTTTAAAAGTTTCAAAAGTTAATTTCACATCCTGGCACACGCGTGTTCACACACACACACTAACAGCTCGTCACGTCAGTTAATGAATCTAACTGACCTTCATTGTTTCAGTGCTGCCACAGATCTGGATGCAACAGCTTCATCACGGTGGTTTGTCTGGTCTGTGGTCCACTGGTTTCACCCTTTCTCCTGATATGTTTACGGTAGAAAAGTGTTTGTCAGTGGATGGTTTTGGTTTGTGTTCCACCTCGATATTCCACGGGGTGAAAACAGTTTAGCTCCGCTTTGGTGAAGAACATCAGGGAATTGTTTTGCATTAGTTTTTGTTGCATCTGTATCTTCAAACCATGAACAAGGAAGTGAATGCGGTGACATACGTGCATTACTGGGGACTGCTGTGATTGGTGGAACTCACGGGAGGCGGGACAAAATTGCGGAAAAGTCGCGGTGATTGGACGAAATTGCAAGGTCGCGCAGAATTCATGGAGATTGGTTGAATTTGCGTTAATTGTTGCGATCGCAACATCGCAAATTCCTGGAGGGACTAACTAGTGAATTTCCTCCTCATGCAGGTTTTTAAACTCCTCTCGTGTGAACCTGACGTTAGCCGTGACGTTCAAATCAACACCCAACAACTATCGTATTTGCTCCTGCAGCTGTTTCAGTTCTACATCTAGATAAGAAAATGAAAGTCAACATACTTTACTCTGGTACGGACTCACTCACCCCTCTGTGAAATCAATATCCAGCATTTATTTGACCTTTTATAGCCCACACTGAGCCCTATCTCCTCCGCCAGTGGAACGCGTCAGTCTCACTAAGAGCTGCAGCACTGAATGCCTTGCTCAAAGGTGCTTATTGAGCTTGTTATAAATCTCTTTCCAGCATGAGGAGAGGCTGATAGCTTATCAGAGGACAAGGTCTTAAATGTCAGCTGAAGGTGCTCCAGAACTCCTGATAATATAATCAGGGGATGTGATGACAAAAACTAACTTTGCTTAAGCGAGGTGGCAACGTGGCCTTTTCAAGAGCTAAACTACATACAGGCCTAAATGTCATTACCAGCGCTCTAATTAGTAGGCAAATAGGGCAGAGTGATCGTGTTGCTGTCAGATTTTTAACGGAAAAATAAAACCCCAGAGCTCTAACATGGAGAGTCGGAGATGTTACATGAGCTCTTGGATATGCAAAAAGAGCCGTCCCATGGCGCAAACTCACCGTCTTTGTTGTTGATTGGGTTCAGAATCACTTCAAGTCAAGTCCAGTCGTCTGCTTTTGACACAGTAACATTCACACATGATGTCGCAATCATGCATTAGACAGCATTCAGGCTGTTAACGACCCTCTAGGAAAACACCTCCAGAGGGCCGCCTTAGTTTGGGCTTGTTGCTGCAGGGATATGATTAGGTAATAAAACGCAAACCAAGAAGTTCACTTTTAAGATGGTGCACAACAGGTTATACGACTTTAATACAAGATTTTGCAACTCTGGAAAGTTAAAACAAGTAGCAGTTATTGGCAGTACTTTTAATAATAATAATAATGCATTGGTTTTATACAGCGCTTTTCTAGGCACTCAGAGATGCTCTACATTGCATCATCATTCACTCCATACTCCATGGTGCTAAGTTATGTATGTAGCCACAGCTGTCCTGGGGTAGACTGACGGAGGCCAGGCTGCTCCATCAGCCCCTCCGACCACCACCAACCACTCACTCTCACACTGCATCCACCCAGGCTTCCTGGTGTTCCCTCATGGTCTCCCATCCAGGTACTGACCAGGCCCAACCCCGCTTAGCTTCTGAGATCTGATGGGATCGGGCATCCGTATATTTTGACACCACACAGCAGCAAAACTACACTGTAAATGTTTTTTTCTTTTGCAGTTTTTAACCGTAATCTTTCTTCTTCTTCTTTTTTCTGTTATTTGACAGGAAATATTAAATTATAGATAATAACCAGTAAAATTGCAGAAAAGGTCTTGATTTGCATGTTAACCATATGAAAACAGGCCAGAACTGTAAAAAATGTTCACATTGAGAAATTTGTATTTTTATAATTGGGAATTTGTTTTTTAACAATGTGTGACCTTTAAATTTTACTTTTTTCTATCCTTTAAGTTTTTTTTTAACTGTTTTTAAATCAGCAAAAATATCATTTTTTGAACAGATATTTGCTGTGATAGCAAATCAAATTTTGTCCATCACAATAGAAAAATGATAAACAGTTTTTTATCTTTTTATTGAACTTTTTATAGATTTTTCCTGTTTTGTTAAATTACAGATAATAACTGTTAAAATCACAGAATAAAGTATTCATCTACATGCTGACTGTCAAAAATAAATAAATAATAATATAATGATAATAATAATAATAATAATAATAATAATAATAATAATAATAATAATAATAGTAATAAAAACAGGCCAAAACTTTTAACAGTTTTTTTTTTGTTTGTTTGCTTTGCTTTGGTTTTATATTTTAACCATATTCCTCTGTTAAACCTTTTTTTCTGGCACTCATGCAGCCAGATTTCCTTATTTTTTTCAGATTTGTTTTTACATCACAAGATACACATTTATTTATTTATTTATTTATTTATTTATTTTTCCTTTGAGCATTCTCCCAGGCGTACATGCTTGTACAGGTTTAACTGGCCAGTGCACTGAGCCGCTTGATGACATTGTGCACTGCTGTATAAGCTGATGCTCTGCAGTGCCAAAACTATGTTTGGACAAACTGCTGAGCAAAGACTCAAGTGTGGGGAAAGCTTCAAGCAATCTAGTTGTGGCCTGTGAAGTGTAATTCGACTGTTTCTGCAGGTTAAGGGGTTCATGCCTTCCCCGATCAACCACACTCTGCTGTCATGCGGTGAGGCTGGACTGGCTGAAGGAGTCATCGTGGCGACATGTTTCCTCATTAGATGGTTTCTCTTCACATGTCATCACTTCAGTATTCCTGTCAATGAAAGGCTTCTGTTGATGTTGGAATGCTTTGTGTTTAGTCTGATAGCGGTCACAGATTATTTATTTACCACTTCCAAACACATCAGCTATCATCACGCTGATGTTGAAGACTTCCCTCTCTGATCGTCTGGCATGGGAGCCACTTTGGTGTGTGAAGGTTTAACTTCACAGCTTCAGGGGAGTCATTCTGTAAAATATGTGATGAAACCTGCCGTTCGCTGCTGCAAGGCACCTGAAAGGATTTCATCACTCTGGCTTTCGTGCCGTGCAGGACTAAATGCCGCTTCTCAGGCTTTCCCACCCCGACGTGAAGGAAACTCTGACAGAACAGCGCTGCAGCTCTGTGGATTCAATTTTATGGTATCAGAGAGAGCACAGTAAATATCAGGTCAAATTCAAAGATGCTTGAAAGGAACAACTCTTGTCTCTGCTTTTCATAAATAGACTTTACATTCCTCGCTGTCCCATGTACCTGCTGACCCCTGTTTTTAAAGTCCCTGGGGTAAACGGGGACACAGGAGCTGATGAATGGGGCCACAGCGCAATCGAAGAAGTTCAAGTTCAGATCCGTCAATTGCGCTGCTCTTTCTGCCTGCAGAGCGCATATGATCAGAATGCAAAGAGGGCGTCGGCTGTCCGAACTGCATCGCCTCCAGCCGGCAGCAGTAGGGTCAGAGATCAGAACCACACGGAGGTTACACATTCCACCTTAAATGTCGTGGTATTGTTGGGGTGCGGTGGCTTTAATCTTTGACCTGCCGGCTCATGGTCGCTCGTTGCTTTGATGATGTAAAGTGTTGATAAGCTGCTTTGAAGTCTGGCGCTAAATAGAGTTGCATCCATTTTTCTGTATCGGAGTAAAAATCTGAAACCCAGGCACTGATTTTATTGATGGTGAATTTCAAGCTCCTTTTTAAGTGTCGTTAACAATCCGCTGATCCAAATAAATATATATTTATTTTGTTTTGTTGTTTGGAAGATTTTGTAAAATATTGCAAAATTGGGGGTCAGCCCTATGTTCCCACTTTCTTATATTCCCACATCCCTATGTTCCCACATCCCTATGTTCCCACAGCCCTTCGTTCCGACAGCCCTATGTTCCCACATCCCTATGTTCCCACATCCCTATGTTCCCACATCCCTATATTCCGACATCCCTGTGTTCCCACATCCCTATGTTCCCACATCCCTATATTCCGACATCCCTATATTCCCACAGCCCTCTGTTCCCACATCCCTATGTTCCCACATCCCTATATTCCGACATCCCTGTGTTCCCACAGCCCTATGTTCCCACATCCCTATGTTTCCACATCCCTATATTCCCACAGCCCTATGTTCCCACATCCCTATATTCCCACATCCCTCTGTTCCCACATCTCTCTGTTCCCACAGCCCTTCGTTCCCACATCCCTATGTTCCCACATGTGTCACATTTCTAAGACTCTGTTTACATGAAGTGAAAACTATTTCCACGTGGTTCGTCGCTCCACAGCAACCCCATGTTGGAGTAGCGGCGTTGAGCTCGAGAGAGTTTGAAAGCCAGCTCTCTCCTTCAAATCGCCAGCTGTGGGATTGAGTGGCGAACCCCTAACTACCAGGGGAGAAATGTGGGAACTGTGGGAACATAGGGCCGTGGGAACATAGGGATGTGGGAACATAGGGATGTGAGAACACAGGGATGTGGGAACATAGGCACACTCCTGTAAATTGTTAGAGCGGCTCTTCGTGCTTCCATATATCACCATCTGAATTTGAACCAACTCCATAGATTATTAAGGGTTAATAATTCAGTAATACCAAAATATGCTTCCATAAAAATGAATTGTATTGATATAAAGCTGGTCGATATGACTCCGTAAAAAGCAGCTGAGTTTGAATTTAATTTGTTACCCTCATGTATATGATCGGGGTGGACGAAATATTAGGAACACTGTTAAATGCAATGTAAAAACAAAAGCCTACCACCACCACTTACCTCCAGCATGACCTCAGTAATGAACATAAGGAAGATTTACCAACATCTTTTTGACAACTTCAACCACTGCTGCATTTTTTTCAACATGGAAAAATCTTTTGAAAAACTATTTAACCATTTTTAAAGTTTTATATCACGACACATCCTTAGAATGAAGGAAAAGAAACACAACAGGTGAAATACTTGGTCCAAAAGAGAGAGCTGGAGGGTTAGTGGGAGAAAATCATGTTAGATCGATGGTTAGTCTTACAGTATTAATTTTATTTAACTAGAAATGTTGCAGTGATACAGTCCAGAGCCTGGGGTGACGGATCATGTGGGGTTCTTCTACACTCAGTCACATGGTTTGGTGTTACGAGACACCTTCAAACAGATGTAATTTCACACCTGTGGGTCATGAGGGTTACAGAAAGTCTTTCTACCGTTCACCTCCTCTGAAACTCTCCTGTTCGCCCCATATGGCTGCACTGCACACTTGTGTTTGCAGAATAACCAGGCTTACTTCGTCATCCAAAAATAATCTGGCTGATGTGAATTGCATGCAAGATTTTAAATGGATTACCTAAGGGCCGATTAAAAAAGTTCAGACTGTTCCTTGTGCACGCTATCATGGTTACAGAGGTTTTTGTGAGCAGTGGGCAATGCCGTTATCGATGCCTAGAACATGGGAAAACAGCAACGGAGACCCTTGAAATGCTTCAGACCTCCTACAGAGATGAAGCTTTGAAGCAGCCAAGATGTTTAGAGTGTTTTAGAAAGGGCTGAGGTGGAGCAACCATCCACAAGCAAAACCACAAAAACTGCTGAAGGTATTAAAGAGATTGTGCATCAGGATTGTCCGATAACCATCAGTAGTAGTATTTGAAACACTTCAGGATGTCCTCACATCCCCTTAAAACATGCACCACACTGCTGCCATTTCTGCAGCTTGTGTCCAGGATCCCGACATCCGAGCTGAAGTTAAGTTTATTTATATAGCACCTTTCACAGCACAGTTATGTGGTAAATGCTTTACAGAGGAAATCAACATTAGCACTTAAAAACAACGAAAGAGGAAATTAAAACAAAGCAACAGTAGATTCAGGATAAATAGTCATATTAAAAACCTGAATCATAGTAGGCGTGACAAAGGCCAGTTCAAATAAAAAAGTCTTCAGTTGCTTTTTAAAAGCATCAACTGGGACCGCATGACGAAGGTCTATAGGTGGGGCATTCCACAGGGTCGGGGCCACCACTTCAAAGGCACCATCACCTTTTGTTCTTAGTTTAGTGCAGGGCGCTACCAATAGACTTTCTTCAGAGGATCTAAGTGACCTGGAGGGTATGTAAGGTTGGAGCAGCTGAGAAATGTAAGCAGGTGCCCGACTGTGTATGGCTGTGTATGTGGACACAAGAGTCTTAAAAGGGATCCTGAACCTAACAGGGAGCTGATGTAGAGAATATCCACCGATCAGCCACAACATCCTGACCACTGACAGGTGAAGTGAATAACACTGATCATATTGGTACTATGTTGTGTTCTGATGGAAAACCTTGATCAGACTTAGACACCCAAATAAACATGGTCCCACAACAAACACACTCCCTCATGCTGATGGAAATCCCAAATGTCACTGGATGAAAATGCACCCCACCACATGGAAACAACACCAACCAATCAGGAACATGTGGAGGAACATGACAATGGTCCAACATGTTGATGTGACCTCCAGACTTCCTACAGCCCATTCTGATCAAGCATCAACAGGATGCAGTGGAACCAGTTGGATTGACAGAGGCCCCACTGCACAAGCCAGAGTAGCCAAAGGATCCAGTGGTTCCAGACCCCATAGGACACCCTGAGAGGTCCTCTGGTCCAATGGTTCATTAAATGAATTATTGAGGCAGGTGAAGAGAGAACTACAGTGGTCTAAACTTCATTTCTAACAGCGGCTGGGATATGAGGGACCTGAGTTTGGCGATATTTCTTAAATGAAAGAAACAAGTGTGAACTACTGAATTTATATGTTTTACAAAGTGCATTGACTGATCAAATGTGACACCAAGCTTTCTGAGACTGCTCTGTACAGTGAAAGACAGGGATCCCGTACATTCAGCCACCTTAGAGGTGAAAGTCTTTGAGGATCTCCATTAACAGAACCTGAATGAACCAAACTTTTTGGGATCATCACTGGTGATGATAGTTGGATCTACAACAACCAAGAACATTATCATCATTTTATTTGATATTCACAGGACTGTAGAAAGTAAATTTCCCCCCCAATGTCGGACTTTTAATGCAGATTTCTATTATAATATCAAAAGATGCCTGATGGAGAGTATTTGGTGCATGAGACCTGAACTGTGGAACGATGGCAATTGTTCGCTCCATCATGACAACATGCCTGTAACAGTTCATTGAAAACCTGTGAGTTTTCTACCCAAACCCACACAATCACTGCTCCCCACCAGCTCCTACCCCTCAGTGAGTTCTTCCACATACCCAAGATAAAATTCAAATTGAACGGTCGCCGATTTGAGACTATTGCAGATGGTGCTTGACGTACTCAGAGAGCTGAACTTCCAGGTAGTAACGGGTCGGTGTATGACTGCAAAGACGTTACTCTGAAGGAGATAACTAACATCTTTAAGTCAGATGCAGTTTTTGGGGTTAATAGCCACAGTCTCAGAACTTTTTGATCAACACTCATATCCTTTAGAAGTAAACTGAAGAGCATTGTGTTTGGATTATGAAGCTTTCATATATGATAGATCATTACAGATTACTGTGAGTCAGTAACTAACAGAAAGGGAAGCCCTGCAACCGCCTCATAACCATTAAAATACAAAAGGGAACTATTTAA
Source organism: Dascyllus trimaculatus (assembly GCA_024666655.1). Taxonomy (NCBI): domain Eukaryota; kingdom Metazoa; phylum Chordata; class Actinopteri; family Pomacentridae; genus Dascyllus; species Dascyllus trimaculatus. The sequence goes on from CM045457.1 coordinate 33,429,795, forward strand.
AGTGAACTCATCACAACTTCTTTTCCCACTGTGGGAAAGTGAGACAACATAATGACTATACATACTTTTACTTGGATTGCTATAACACTATGCCAAGAAGAGTTCCAACTAAGACGACAAAAGCAACAACCTGATCTTATTTTTGTGTTTTTGGCCTCCATTCCTCTGACGTTAAATGCCATGGTAGCATTTTTGGCCTGTATGCATCCATACATTATTCAGTCCCTCCAGGATTTCGCGGGCGTTTTTCAAGATTGTTGCATCTTAAAATGCTTGAATTCGCGAAATACGCTTAAAACATGTGATGTTTTAAGCGTATTTGTTGCGATGAAATTGCGGGAGACGGTAAAAAATTGTCCAAAAGTTGCATTTTTTTCTTTGTTTTGTATAATTCATTAAAAATTTAAAAGTTTAAAAAGTTAATTTCACATCCTGGCACACGCGTGTTCACACACACACGCTCACAGCTCGTCACGTCAGTTAATGAATCTAACTGACCTTCATTGTTTCAGTGCTGCCACAGATCTGGATGCAACAGCTTCATCACGGTGGTTTGTCTGGTCTGTGGTCCGCTGGTTTCACCCATTCTCCTGATATGTTTACGGTAGAAAAGTGTTTGTCAGTGGATGGTTTTGGTTTGTGTTCCACCTCAATATTCCACGGGGTGAAAACAGTTTAGCTCCGCTTTGGTGAAGAACATCAGGGAATTGTTTTGCAGTAGTTTTTGTTGCATACGTATCTGTATCTTCAAACCATAAACAAGGAAGTGAATCCGGTGATGTACGTGCATTACTGGGGACTGCTGTGATTGGTGGAACTCACGGGAGGCGGGACAAAGTTGCGGAAAAGTCGCTGTGATTGGACAAAATTGCAAGGTCACGCAGAATTCATGGAGATTGGTTCAATTTGCATTAAATGTTGCGATCGCAGCATCGCAAATTCCTGGAGGGACTGATTAAGGCACGTGAACAAAGGAAGACTTTAATAATGGAACCAGACCATTAGTTGCACATTTCATAATAATAATGATGAATAATACAGGTTTATAAGAGTGTAATTTTGGATAGTTGTGGATGACACATATTAGCCTTTTAGCTTGAGCTTGTTATTTGAAGGAGCTCTAAACTGGGTTAAAGACTGTTCTGTCTGAAAGCACCACACATCCGTCTCACTGCTCTTCGGCGTCAGTCTTTTATTCTGGGGTGAAACAGATGTTCTGGAGATGGTCCATTTTCTGCTAAACTACCTGCTACAATCAGGTTAAGAATTAATGTTTGGAAGAAGTAGGCCACGTGGCTTAGGAATCAGGCTCAGGTGGTTTCATATTTACATTGCCAGTGGCCTACATATTCCTCTAATCAGAGCTGCATGTGTGTGCTAGTGCAGGAGGTCAAAGCTGAACCAGTAGATAGCCCTGTCCTTTAATGGGAGGTAATAATTTTACTACCAGTTTAGCAACCGGTGTTTCTTATCTGCAGGAGACAGCATCGTAAATCCAGTGATTAAAATACTATCATGAATAAAGGGCAGCATTACAACACAACAGCTAAACAGAATTCAACTTTGCATCACTTCACATTTAGTTCAAACCACTGTCAAAAAGCATTTATGAGTTTTGAGCACCATAAACATACAGTATCCAACATCTTCAGGTCAGTGAAGACAAAGTCTGTGCTGCTTATAACTTCCAGCTCTGATACCAGTGGTACCAGCTCAGCACTGTGTCTGATAACGCCCCAACAGGCCGAAGATCAAACCTACAAACCGAGGCGGATCTAATCATTAAAGCAGCTGCTGAAGACGTTACTGCCAACACTGGAGGAGAGTTTAAAGGGTCGCGGTGACATTTTGAATTTTACTCTAAATGAGCTCCTTCAAATCGGCCTTGATGAAAACTCTGATCTCATAATTGGCCGCTGGTGTCTTAAACAAGCTTCCATCGAACTATCATTGTTTGTGAATGAGGAAGAGGATGAAAGGAAATGACTGACGTGGTTTATTAGCAGCTACTTGACACATGGGACATTTATTTTTTTTAAATTTACTTTATGCATTTATTGTTTGCACACTACATGATAATTGTTCATTTGGGACACAAGAAACAACTTTTTAACTGCTTTGTCTGCCAGTGGGAGTGAAGCAGAAGTACTGTTGCTATGGTTACTTTCCGTTTAACATTCTTTGCAATGCTGAACTACAGTGTTGATTAAACTGTTTTTGATGTCATATTTTAAACCACAGCAGACACGTACAGCACTGTAGGGTTTTAACAGGCCACTTAGGAGTGTGTTTTTACTTTTTATTTGTCACTTTAAAGCTAAAATATGCAGCGTCTTCCACTAACATTTTATTTAATATCTGTTAAAAGTCTCATTAAATCAAGTGCTCTGATAATTACAAGACAATAATCTGTCGTCTGTGGCAGTCACAGGCTGTTTTAATGCACTCGCTTCACATGAGATGATTGGGTGACCTACCTACACATCGCAAGAAGTAAACAGCAGACAGCACTGGAATGGCCGACACAGTTCCACCTACACCTGCAACACATTGCTGCTAAACTGCTAAACAAACCCCTCAGTGCTCTTTATGGCCGCCATCCTCCTCCAGTTTCATTAATCAGGTTTTGGAGTTGCCGAGTCAAAGTTTAATCCAGTTGAGATGCTGAAAACATCTCCTGCGAAACAAAGTCATTGACGTCCATCAGTCTGGAGGGTTACAAAGCCATTGCTGAGGCTCTGGGACTCCAGAGAAGCACAGTGAGAGACTTTATCCACTAATGGAGGAACATGGAACAGTGGTGGACCTTCCCAGGAGTGGACCAACCACCAACATTTCTCCAAGAGCATCCATATCTAATCCAGGAGTCACAGAAGAACCCAGAGGAACATCCAAAGACCTGCAGACCTCACTGGCCTCAGTTAAGGTCCGTCTACATGATTCCACAATGAGGAAGACTCTGGGGGGAAATGGATCCATGGAGAGTTGAAGGATCAAACCACTACTGACCAAAAAGAACACAAAGGTTCATCTGGATGAGCTCCAAGACTTCTGGATAACATCCTGTGGACTGATGAGTCAAAGGTGGAACTTTTAGAAGACATGGGTCCCGTTACATCTGGTGTAAAGCTGATACTGCATTCCACCAGAAGAACATCTACCAACAGTGGAACATGGTGGTGGTAGTGTGATGGTTGGAGGACCTGGACCACTTGTCATCACTGATGGAGCCATGAATTCTGCTCTCTATCAGAAAATCCTCCTGGAGAATCTCCACCATCAGTTCATGACCTGAAGCTCAACACTAATGGTTCATGCAGCAAGACAAAGACCCAAAGACCACAAGCAAGTCCACCTCTGAGGAAGAACTGAATGAAGGTTCTGGAGTGGCCGAGTCGAAGTCTGGGCTTGAATCCAACTGAGATGCTGGTTCAAGACCTTAAAAGGACAGTTGATGATGGAAAACCATCTAATGTGACCCAATTAAGACTATTCTACCTAGAAGACTGGACCACTGATCACAAGCTGTAACCAACATTTAACAGCAGTTGTTGCTGTCAAGGGACCAACCAGTTATTAGGGTTCAGGGGGGCAATTACTTTTTTTTACAGGGTTAGAGTTAGGGTTAAAAACTACATGTTGTGCTTTGTGGGTTATCTCTGTCTAATATTCAATAAATACAAATATTAGTTGATGATCTGGAACATTTAAGTGTATGGGGGCAAATGCTTTGTCACGGCACTATACAGCAGTCTATAGTGGCTTTAACTGGTATTTTAACTTGTGTTTTATCAACATCCTCATGGATTAGTCCTCCAGCTGTTCTCAAACATCGATGTATTCTGGAGGAGTGGCTTTGGAGGGAAAGCTGAACGGAGTGGTTGGGTTTAGTTTCGGTTGTATCCTTTAGAAAACAGTTAATGCTCGCTGGTTTCTACAGTCTTGCGTACTCTATCTTTGGCATGTTTTGATTCATTTCATGATAGGCTTTCCCTCTCACAAGCAACATATATAACAGTCTTCTTTGATGTAGAATGGCAGTAGCAGTAGCTCAGCAGTAAGCATTATCATCATCATCATTTTGTTTGGTAACATCTGTTGAGTCACGCCATGGTCATTTTTGCACTTTGATTTTGGCTTTCATTGCATGTTGAGATCCTTACCAGTAAGTAGTGCTGATTTCATGTGGATTTTTTAAGATCAAGGCAGCTTTGAATAGGTGGGGCTTCTGGGGAATCTCTGGAAGGGTTGGCCATGGAGAACTAAAGTACACTGCAGCTTCTGCATCTAGAATATCCCACTGACAGTTGTACATTTTTAATAACTAAACATGCATCTGCCAGGGTAGGTCTGATCTGTAAACCCTTCACATCACATACTAATCTGACCAACATCGATCCTGACCATCACCCCACAACAAAACTCTCCTCTGGTAGTCAGGAGCTGTGAAACTGGAGTAAATCAGCCCCAAACCTCCTGTAGTCTGAACCCTGCATTATAATATACAGCAAGGGAAGTAAGTCTTGATCGCCTCAACATTTTTCTCTGTGAATATATTTCTGATGGGGCTGCTGACATGAAACTTTCACCAGACGTCGGTGACAACCCAAGTAATCCGCACATACGTTATGTGTAATAAAGTGGAATGACACAGGGAAGAAGCATTGGACACTCCTGCTGAAATGCATTTAATACTTAGTAGAAAAGCCTTTGTTGGTCATGACAGTTTCAAGACACGTCTGTGGAGATCCTCAGTCGTCCAGGTCATTGTCATCCTCATGGTTTCAATCGTAGCATCTGGACTTGCTTGAGTTTCTCGAAGACGTTTCGCCTCTCTTCCAAGAGGCTTCATCGGTTCTAAACTAAATGGTTGGGAGTTCCAGACTTTTATACCGTATTTTCTGCACTATAAGGCCACTTAAAAGCCTTTAATTTTCTCAAAAATCGATGGTGCGCCCTTCAATCCAGTGCACCTTATGTGTGCACTGAGTTCCAGTCGCTCCGTTTCATTGACTGTCGGACCATTTCCCACCGACATAGCTACGTAAAGTATGTACACTAAGTATGCTGGCAGTGATAAACCAAGGTGTCTGACTAAGGTATCTGCTTTGACTGTTGTACGATATTTCGCGAAAGCCGGCATCATTGCTGAACAGCCACCCGGCAACGAGACTGACTCCGACAATGACGAGAGAAAACCCGGCATGCTTGATGGTGAAAATGCCCAGCTGTTCAATTCAGATACAGAAGATGAAGACTTTGAAGGGTTTGTGACAGAAGATTGATCAAAAAATAATGTGAGTGTATTTGTAAATACGGTACGTAGTAGAATAAAGTTCAACAAACTCACTGTTTTACTTCCGTTTTCTTATTTTAGCATGCGCCTTTGAACCCGGTACGCCTTATGTATGGCTTAAGTACAGAAATAGACCCGTAATTGAGACTGTGTCTTATAATCCGGTGCCTTAAGGTGCGGAAAATACGGTACTCTTCAGGAGCCATTAACACCTGGCCACAAAGGGCCCTAACGAACTCCATTGTGAGAGGGAAGGACCTAATGACTTGCATGATAAGGGGAGGGGCAACAAACACCCAGCAGACTTAAGCTTCATTAATGGTTCCTGAAGAGTATAAAAATCTGGAACTTCCAACCAGTCAGTGTAGAGCTGATGAAACCTCTTGGATGGGAGGTGGAACGTCTTGGAGAAACTCAAGCAAGTCCAGATGTTACGACTGAAACCACGAGGACAGCTTCAAGACGCCTCTTGTGTAAAGAAGCTAGTCGGATGCGTTGCTCAGGTGTGATTTTTGCCCATTCTTCCACACAAACTGTCTTCGAATCTTGAAGGTTCTCTTCTGTGAATTCTGATCTTCAGTTCTTTCCATAGATTTTCAGTTGGATTCAAGTCGGGTTTCAAAACTCCTGTAGTCTAAAACCAGGATTAACTTGATTAACTTGAAAGTTGAGAAAACGAAGAGAGCGATGGCGATGTATGGATGTACGTTAAACCAAGTCACTCTGACGTCAGTGGTTGAAGTTTCTCTGTACAGTCTGCTTTATAGATTATTGTTTAACTTCATCACTTAGTTTGTGAGATCATTAAGGTTTCTTGTTGCCACTGACTTTTCTTTGACCCTGAAGAAAGGCTAAATAAGGGATTGCATTGAGTTGCCAGAGCTGGTTGACCAGGAGTAAAGGTAAATATTAATAAGGTGCCATTTCTTGTTACATGCAGCGTCAAAGAAACAGTTTCCTTTTTCCTCCAGTGCAGCCAGTCACTTTTGACCGATGCTTGAATGAACGAAAAATGACTTTCCTGACTTCTACAGTAACAAATGATCCTCATATTGAAAGCAGAGACAAGACGACCCCTATGAACCCTGCCCTGCCCATTCGGAGCACATCACACCTGGAGAAAAGCGTCGGTTTTGCAGCTCTTTCCGGTTAAAAATCTGTAAATAAGCGGTGAAAGTGGCGACCGGCGGCCTCGAGGTCAGAAAATACGTAACACCGCTAAAAGCCGGCAACACCGACGGCGCTCCCGTGTCTCCGAGCAACGGGTTCTTTCAGTATCGGCTTGATAAGAAGAGCAGAGAAGAGTGAACTGAACTTAACCCCCCCTTCGGTAATGACTGTGTGAAGCTCTGCAGCCACTCTGTGCACTTTCCTTCCAGAGTGCCTTGTAGCAGTCGGCCCCAGCGGGAATCAAACCTCCATGGCTGCTGGCGCTTTTGCTTTTCACAGAAGGTGAGAGAGTCGGATTCTTTTTTCCTCAGTGTTCACGAAAAATGTAAAAAGGGCTGGCCCGAAATATTGTGTTCGGAAAGTGTCCTCACCTTCTGCGGACTGAGGTGAAGCTCGACGGTGGGACTCCATTTGTTTCAGGCTTTAATGCAGACGATGTGCCGACACGTGAATTCATGCTGTGTGTCTGCAACCTCAAGCCGTACAAAAGAAACCGCCTTCACGTGCTGCTTTGTAAGGTCGCGCTCATATTCCAGCTTCTATTTAATCTGTCCAGGTCTGCATGGGAGAAAAATCCTTCGTCTTTTCTCTTCGTTTCTTTTCAATTTGATATTTTTTTTCGCGTAATGTCAATGTCAGCTCTTTCTCTCTTTTATTCTCAACATGGTCACTCTCTTCTTCCTCCCTTTGCTCTCTCCTGATTGTGCTTTTACCTCCCTCTCTCTCTCTGTCTCTAACCCAGTTTCTTTTTTTCTCCCCTCTCAGCATCTTCTGGTTGTTCCCACGTGTGTGTGTGTGTGTGTGTGTGTGTGTGTGTGTTTGTTTGTTTGAGTGAGCAAGCGAAGGCCTGAGCTGAGGGCTTGGAACATTTTGGATGGATTTACTAGGTTATTTGAGGATTTCCTCTCCCTTGACTTGTATGTGTGTGTATGTGTGTGCGTGTGCATGTGTGCTTGTGTGTATGTGTGTGTGTGTGGTCTTGTGTGTTCTGAGGTAATTATGGGAGATTTCTCCCTCACTGGATCGAGTGAGGAGCAGGTGCCATAGGAATGCTCTCTCTCGCTCTCATTTTGCAGCTTTCTTCCTTTCTTCTTTTTGTATCATTTATTGCTTTCACTCCCACTATTTATCCTTCTCTCTCTCTCTCTGCCTCCCCCCTCTTTCTCCCTCTCTCTCCCCTTTTTATAGTAGTATTCAGGCTATTAGATCATACCACTGTGTTTCCTGCACTCATGCATGTAATCTAAGTGCTCAGATAGCAAATTCACGGTCATATAAAGTCATAAACGCATGAGCTAAATAGTTGGTTAATACTAAATCCACTTTACCGCACTTAGATTTCATTATGCGAAAGTCTGATCCCAGTCTGCAGGGTGCATTGTAAATTACAGCTTATGAACTGTGGCATATTTTCAGCTATCCAGCAGCATGTTGTACACTTTGTGCAGCCGCCTCCACCATCTGCAACAGTAGAACTAAAGTCGGGTATAGTTTGCCTTTTCACGACTCTCGATTCTTTGACTTTCGGATGCTTACAGTGACCAGATCAGTAAAATCCTGCTGTTAAATTCAAGGTTTCAAGGATTCGAGGTTCTTTATCGTCATACCAGCACACATATTCCCATGAGGTGGCACGAAATTGGCACTTGGGTCCTGGTTGTAAGTCATAAAAGGTAAAAAATAAGAAAAATAAAGACAGATAAGTGAATACAAGCAATATATACAAGTGTCTACCAGTGGTAAACGCATTATTGCAGAGTAAGTAATAATAATCTAATTTTTTTAATGTCAGCAAAACAGGCAGAGGAGACTTTAATCTGAGCTGAGTACTTTAACCTTTAACACCATCGTGCATTTTAAACGTTTACTTAAGATAACATCATCTCTATCAAAGTAAACAAAGACTTAATAATTGATATCGTTGCTATGTTTTCTAACAAATGAAGTTCACACGCCCCCACCCTGACAATGCATCTCCTTTAACCTACTCAGATTTTTACTCACTGTGGGCTCATTTTTCACTGCAGTATAAAACATTGCACTTCCGTCTGAAACAGCACAACCACGGCCAGAAGCAGACACAACTCAGAAATGTCTTTTGGGCACTGTGACAAAGTTAGAATGCCAAAAATTGTTAAAAAAAAAATAAAAAAAGTTTATTTTACAGAAATAAAAGAATCCTGGAATCAACATGTACAACATTTATTCAAGTGCTCACAGGTTTTCCTTTTTAAAAATAGGATTATAGGTATGGGTGGCTCGGTGGTTAGTAGCGTCGCCTCACAGCTAGAAGATCCCCGGTTCGTGTCCCGGTTAGGACGCCTGGGATCTTTCTGTGTGGAGTTTGCATGTTCTCACTGGGTTTTCTCCAGGTTCTCCAGCTTCCTCCCACAGTCCCAAAACATGCTGAGGTTAACTGATGATTCTAAATTGTCCGATGTTGTGAATGTGAGTGTGCTTGGTTGTCTGTCTCTATGTGTAGCCCTGCGATAGACTGGCGGCCTGCCTTCGCCCGAGTCGTCTGGGATAGACTCCAGCCCCCCGCGACTCTACAGAGGATTAAGTGGTGTACAGATGATGGATGGATGACATTATAGGTATTTCAGCACCTATATTTTTATTACTTGTCTCCTCTCTGCTCTGTTTTGCTGCTGTTCACCTGAAAAGTCCCTGAATTTTTGTCATTTTTTTTGTTTTAAACAGAATGTGGTTCATACCAACAGTACATTTTTGGCAATTTTTAAAAAGCAAGACATGTAGAATTGAGTAATTTTGATAAAACATGCCACTTTTAAGCTTGGATTTGGCTCTTTTCCAAACGAAACTAAAACAAACACGTTGTCTGATGATTCTTTCTGTTTTTACACTTTCAGGCTATGATAAATGGTACAGTTTGGACAGTTTCCTAAAGATAAATGCTGAGTGAAGTTGGTTCAGACACTGATGAGCAAAATTAAAAAATGAACTTCCTCAATAAGTCGTTTGGAATCTGCCCTTTGGAACTGCTCCTAAAGTAGAACCACTTCTCGATGCCCTACCCTAAGTCAGACGCTGAAGCATTAAGCAAAACATGAACTCATCTGTAATAAAGTCCTATAATGATCTAATCACATGGTAATATAACAATAATGGGTCATATTCCTGCACCAAACAGGCATGTCTGTGGACCAAAGCTTTCAGTGAAGGGGAAAATGGAAGAAAAGAAGTCTTCTGCTTCAAATGGCCTAACATTTGAAAATGCACTAACCTGCAGCAGTACAGTCGCTGTGCTACTTTCCATGAGGACAAAAAGACACTTCGGTTTGCGGTACTGCACAAGTGTGCCATTAAGCCATCAGTGTGGACGGCTGTATCGGACACTGAAGTGCATCCACTCTGTCAGGATCTGAACATTCTTCTCTTAGCGGGAGGCGAACGTGGATTCTGTTTGGAGACATTTGAGTGGCAGTTTGTTTGATGCCTGTACATACAAACACGAGTATGTCTTTTATTTCATTTGAAACCCATAACAGGAAGTCGTGCAGGCTAATGAGCTCGTTTGACAGGTTGATAGGAGTGTGTGTCAGCTCCACTGTGGGTCTAAAGCCTTTGTGTCTGTAGCTTTTAATAACTGCAATCTGTGGTGACTCAGAAGGACCTGAGCTGGGCGGTCGACACATCCAGTGTAGACTAGGGGAACACTGGGGACACCGCATGTTCTGGGTTAATGTTTTGTGCCTTATAAAAAAAGTAAAGTCTTATTTCATCGTGTGTCATAGAACTGAAAACCCCCCATACACAGCAGTGCTTCTTCCTGGGTTGGAGAGTTTATTTATTGTACGTCTACACATGTCATCTATATGCTGAGGTGTTGATGCGGGTCTATATATGTAAGGTAAATTAAGGCCTTGTCCACAAGTAGCCGGGTATCTCACAAAACAAAGATATGTTTCTATCATTTGTCCTGTCATCCACACGAAAACGCAGATTTACCACATTAAAAATGATTCTGTTAAAAGCCTCCGACCAAAGTAAAGATGTGTGAATTCTCCGTTTATGCGTCCGCATGTGGACGTCAATAACCGGAGTTTTGCGTTTCTAAACGTCACTGCCTGCGACAAAATATGTTCATACGTCACATATGCGACCTGTGTTTACATTGGTAAACAGTATGGACGCCCTGACAAGGTTTTGGGGCTGTTTCTTGTACAGGCGCTTTTTTCTTGCTTGTTTTTACAGCCCAGATTCTGCTTCACATTCAAAAACACAGGCGAAGGACGACGTTAAGGACGGTTATTTTCCATCACTTTGCCAGAAGTTTACTCTGATTGGATAGGATTTGCGGAACTACTGCCACCTAGAGGTCTGGCGTGCTTATGAATGTGCTTAAAACGCACTAATGAGGTAAGATGTGGATGAATTATTTTCTAAAAACGAGGTGGTGTGTACGTAAATGTTTTTTCTAGACGGAGGGGGCAGGATATGCGGTTTCACAAAAACCCGGCTACGAGTGGACGAGGTCTCAGAAAAGATTGAAATAAAGCAGCTATGAAAAATGGAAACATGGATTACACCTTTGCAAGGCACTACAAGGAAAGTACAGCAGCCTCACTATTAAGAGTGGGGTGGAAATATTATGAATCAGGTATCCATAAAGGGAAAGCATTTTGAATATACAGTATAATCTCAACTCCTTTGAGCTGTATGATTTGAATAAGGCATTACACTGGAGTCCCTTTTCGTAGCTTGTGCCCCAAATGTGTTTCTATTGGATTCAGGTCAGGCGACACACTTGGCCAGGCCATAGTTTTCACTTTTTTTCTTCTTCTAGAAACTCTTGTCTGATTCTGGCAGTGGACTTTGGATCGTTATCATGCTGGAATATTCCTCCCCTGCCAAGCTCCTCTTGTCAGCCGGTGTTCTGGTGTACTGACAGCATCCACGGTTCCATCTGTGAATGTCACCTCAGCCCCGTATCATCGCCCTCCGACCTCCGTGCTTCACTGTCAGGACTGTGCTTTCACTGTGGTATATCCGACCGGGTTCAAACATGCTGGACCCCATCTGAGCTCCCAATATCCCGATTTCATTCAGGTGTGTTCGACTGCAAAGTTTCGTCCTGCATTTTTTGGGTGATGTTATGAACTCTCCTGCTCACTGCCTGAGTAGCTGGAGTTGTTTTAAAAAGATGACCTCTAATTAGTGTTATAATGGCTTGATTACTGCTGAAGCTGCATTTCCCCTGATTTCTTTATTGGTTGCTTACAGGCGGCTGCGGCTCAGGTGGTAGAGCGGCCCCCCCGCATGCCGAAGTGTCCTTGGGCAAGACTCTGAACCCCAAGTTGCTCCAAATGGTAGATTAGCGCCTTGCATGGAAGTCTGTCGCCATTGGTCTGTGAATGGGTGAATGAGAAACACATTGTAAAGCGCTTTGAGTACCACTAAGGTAGAATGCCGCTATATACTGTAAGTGCACACCATTTAACATCTGATATTTCTGTCTCTTTACCCATCTTTGTGAAGACTAACAATCGGTCCTTTGGGAATTCTTTTCCACATGGAGCCATGATGCAGGCATGCAGACAGACACAGCAAGTCCAGAACTGAAAATGTTTTAAAACCATCGTCGTGCAGTTGAATGGAACAACAGGTTTATTCCATTTTCTAAGTTGTATGTCTTTGATCACGGGTGTATTCACCTGCCATCAGGGATAAAGCCGCAGCAGCCGAGTCTAGTTGAAGATGGCTGTGGCTGAGGAGAGCCCACAGTTGGAACCCTTCTGCAGGTGAAGGCTCGTCAGTCTTCGTTGCCCCACTCAGGCGAGGTGTGCAGGTTAAGGGGCGAAACACCTGCGAACCTGAGATTCCTGCTGACGACGCAGGAGGGTTTCCAACGATGTGGATGCTCCAAGGAACACCATCTCAGGAGAAGATCTGCATCCCCATGGCTAGCGTAGTTCCTGCAGCTTGTGGCAAAGCATCTCTGATGTTTACTTCACCTTCAACTTCTGCTGCAGCAAAGTGCAAACTTTGTATTTTCATAACAGGAGATAATCCACCGTTAAACTTAGGAATTATGCAGTTATTGAGAAAAATTTGGGTCGTTTGATTTAAAGTGATATTGCACAGGGATGTACTCACATCTGCTTTGGAAAGGTGTTCACTTATAGTGTATAGTACTCTCTCACACACTCACACACACTAATCCTCCGCATGTTTCTACTCTGATTCTTATGGAAATGTATGCGCTCCGGATCGACTCATCCTCTGTGGTATTTCAAATGGAGTAGCTGGATTTGATACTCCTACATCGCTTGTGTGCCATTACCGTATGGAAATGGAAGTTTAATGTTTATATCTGACTTTGTAAGGCAGAATCATAGTCGCCATTTACATTTAAATTTGCACCAGAGAATTACAGTTGCTGTAAAGGAGGAGTACTTTAATATTGGGGGGTGTCAAGCAGTTGGACCTCCGACTAATCAGCCCTTGACTGTCTGAGGACCCCCCTGATGGCAATTAAGCACAGAGCAAATCCGGTTTACTGTCCTTTCATCATGTTCGTGTCTTTCGTTTCCCAACACATTCACCCTTCCTTCACAAAGATGACTCACCTCTCTCTCTTTCTGTGTTTCCCACTCTTTCTCTTTCTCTGTTTTCATCTCCTCATCCTCAACTCTCCCTCCTTCCCTTCTTTCCTCCCCCTCTCTCAGATTGAGCTGATGTTCTGGGGCCTGTCCAACAACGGCTGTGTCTATTGGTTGACTTGAGTGTGTTCATTAACAATCCACATCTGCACCTCCCTCACATGCCTCTCTCACCACCTCTTATTCCACTTCAAATGGCCTTCGGTGGCATTAGTTCTTCATAACCGCTGCAGAACGCACGCACTCACGATCTCCGCTCTGTTCTGTCGTCGCCTTGATGTGAGCGTGCGTTTGTGTGTGCGCCTCATGAATCCAGTGATACATTTCAGAAATGCTCTCTCCCTCCCTATCTCCACGTGACTCGGGGATTATTTCTCTCAACCAAAATAAAGCTGAGCGAGAGAGAGAGAAGCAGAAAGAGAGGGAGGTAAGGAAATAGGAGGGAGAGACACAGCGAGAGAGAGAGAGAGAGAGCTGTAGTCCGAAGGGGGAAACCTTGAGGAGAAAGCCGAGAGAACGGAGCCGGAGAGATAAAGGGAGATGGGAGGAAAATAAGCAACCGTGTAAATTTTTAAAATCCCAAACATCTCGAAATCGGAGGAACTTATGAGTCATAGAGTTACATGGAAGCTTCAGGCTCACGGAGCAGTCACGTTAATCAGTGCACTGGTTGTAAAGTACACATCCTTGTCATTATCAGGATGCAAAAACAGTGTTAGCAGTTCATTTTCATCATGACTTTGCACAAATACGTACATTTTTTGTGGCTGTTTATCCAACTTTACTCTGTTACCACACTGTTAAAACTCCATTTTCTTCAATTACAGGTAATAACTAGCAAAAGCACAGATAAATAAGTATTAATTTGCATGTTAACTGCAAACAATTTCAAGAAAAAGTTATCTTTGGCCTATTTAGGGGGAACTATTTATTTAGTAACCTCTGTTTAACCAGGACTGAGATCAAGAGCCTCTTTTTCAAGGGAGTCCTGGCCAACATAGACAGCAGCAAACACAAAACACAGTTACAAAAACGGTTAAAACACAAGCAAAAGACAAATAAAAAAGTACAGTTAAGGTACAGATGTAGGTGTGGGCAGTAGACCGAGTATTGCCTTATATATGAGACTAGAAAAGCACTCAGAGAGCTCAGACCTCCACCAAGGAGCTTCAGTCCACCCCCAACACAATCTCCCAATTCACATATTTTGGATGGAACGTTACAGATACCAATGTAATTACAGACAGTTCAAATGTCCTACCAACAATGCGGCCTTCACCCCACCCGACCTAATGAACAGACGCTGCCTCTAGCGCGGCAGCTCCTAACAGCCTCCCGGCTTCTTAGACAACTGGAGATAAGAATGCCGGCCCAACCGTGCGTATGTCACCAGGAAGGAAAGAGAAGTCCGTCACTGTCGCTGTCTGTCGCATGGAGACCCAAAATCTCATGTGGTCAGAGGGGGTTACCCCAAAAACAAGAGTGCCCTCTGGTGGCTTTTAGAGTAAACCACATTTAATTGTCCACCCGGTTGCAATTAAATGTGGTTTAAAAAACATTCCTGGATCCAGACGGTGATCCGGATCAGTCCCAATATTTCATTATTTGTTCCTTGTCCCATTTCACAGATTTCCTGAGAATTTCATCCAAATCTGTCCATTACTTTTTGAGTTATTTTGCACACAAACAAACAAACAAACAAACCAACGCCAGCCATCACATAACCTCCTTGGCAGAGGTAAATATGCCAGTGACGAACCCTTGGGTAGCTAGAGTTGGCCATCCCGCCTGACAGGATAACTCGCAGTTGTGTGTTGACTCTTTACTATTCCTAACGAACTTCAGAGAAGCATGATAGACGGTGTCAACCATTAGCAGACTTTGAGCAGAAGCATTCATGTACAAAAGATCTCCGTAATCCAACACATGATAGGGGCACTGGTGGACTACTGGTTTGTGAAGCAAACTTGTAACAGGTGGGTCGCCAGTTCGAGTCCTTGTTCTAGCAACAGGTTGAGGTGGGAAGTGAGCATGACCACTTGTCCCAGTCACCACCACTGTGGGGCCTTGAGCAAGGCCCTTAACCCCTGACTGCTCCCCGGGTGCTGCACCGCGGCAGCCCACCGCTCCTAGTACGTATAGTTAAGGTTAACTATGAATAGGATGGGTCAAATGCAGAGAAGGAATTTGCCCAAGGGGGTCAATAAAGGTTAGATAGACATGACTTTTCTTGTTTCGAAAATAAAAACCCAATTTTAGCTATGAGTTGCCAGTGGTGGCTTAGCTTCCTTTGTCCATCGTCTAACACAGATGCAGAACCAGAAAGGCCACTGAGAAAACTGGGGAAATGTCCAAAAAAGAGCAGCACTAGCATCATCTCTGCTCCCAAACAAATGGGTGCATGGTTTGCAAAAATTACGCTCATCATCTCTGTAAAACTAACCACCTTAAGCGTTCATCCTACTGTCCTTCTCGCTGTAAATATCAACAGAACATGAATTTTAAACGCATGATATTTGTCAGGTAGAAATCAGTGTGTGCTGCTAAGGCATCGCCTCACACACACCTCGAGCTTTTGGAAACAGCAGCGTGTGTGATTTTTTTTTTTTTTGATGTAGCAGCATAACAACATGCAACATCATAATGCACAGCAGAATCCCTGCAGTCACTCTGGATTACATCACTCTCTGCACACACACACACACACACACGTTCAGGGAAAACAGCATCTCCATACACGCCTGCCTGTGTATTCATGTGTAATAACATGTTCTGTAAGCGCGAGTGTGTGAATGCTGTTTGGGTGCTGCATATGTATTTATTTACAGTATAATTGCATGTGTGTGCACCATATGTTGTCATGCCTGTGAGCTTGATCTGTGTGTGTGTGTGTAAGTGTGTACTGAATGCATGCTTGTTTTTGTTCTCTGACTTGTCTTAACTAACTTAGACACCCAAATAAACATCATCCCACAACAAACACACTCCCTCATGCTGATGGAAATCCCAAATATCACTGGATGAAAATGCACCCCACCACATGGAAACAACATCAACCAATCAGGAACATGTGGAGGAACATGACAATGGTCCAACATGTTGATGTGACCTCCAGACTTCCTACAGCCCATTCTGATCAAACATCAACAGGATGCAGTGGAACAAGTTGGATTGACAGAGGCCCCACTGCACAAGCCAGAGCACCCAAAGGATCCAGTGCCCTGGTCCTGGTTCCAGACCCCATAGGACCCCCTGAGAGGTCCTCTGGTCCATGATTCCCAATGGTTCAGAGCATTTTGGATCACACAATATAATGTTAGGCCTGATCAGTGTATGTTACAATACGACACAGTTTGCATATTTAATTCAGATTCGCTCATCTCAAACTGAAATATTTGTCTGTTTTGCTTCTCACTGACCAATATCATCCAATCTGCTTCATTAAATTTAATTGAACTTAATAGTTGTGTCCCGGTGATGAGGTCAAAATCATGCATTCATTGGATAGGAAGCCGAGTTTCTTTAGATGTCTTGGCTGAACTTACTCTGCCCCTTCAAATGAGACGCCCACCTTACAGAGATGTAAGATGATAATGTCCTCACACACATATAGATTACACAGGGCCGCCATGTGGTTACTTGTATATGTACGTGTTTGTGTGTGTGTGCAAGTATTTTTACATCTGTATGTTTGTGTGTGTGTGCAGCACTCTAACTCATGAGTCATGTTCTATTCCTGTGTCTCATGCCGAGGAATGTGTCCAGCACTTACCTTCATGTACAAAACACACCAGAGTCCTTACGCGACCAGCTGTTCAGGGGAGCCCTCTGATTGGTCGAAGCGAGGCTAATGAGCTAAAGAGGTGTGGCTGCCCTTTAACTAGCTAGATCGCCATGGTAACTGATGCTGGAGGAAGTCCTGCTCAGAGTTTTGGATTTAAATCGACTGTAACGCGCACCAACCTCTCACCAGATCTTTTCCTAATATTCTTCCCGAGCAATACAGATCCTCAGCTGGGGGAATATGTTCAATCTGCAAATCTGTTGAGCCGTACGTTAATAATCCCGCCGAATAAAGCCGCGGCACAGTTACAGTAGCGGGAAACTGTACGCGGCCTTTTGGAAGATTCAATCAATTAACTTCCATTTGATTTTGCCGAAAGTCTGAAGTGATTTCCCAAATCCTTCTTTTTGGGACAGGGACCTGAATGCACTCGTTGAGTTTTCGTGTTTAAATGAATGCTAGAGCTCTAAAGTGCAGGAGATGTGTTCAAAGAAAGGTGCCTACTTCTGATGTGACCCCTATTACTAGACTGTTGGGGCGGCTGCGGCTCAGGCGGTAGGGCGGGTTGTCCACTGATCGCAAGGTTGGCGGTTCGATCCCCGGTCCCTCCGCATGCTGAAGTGTCCTTGGGCAAGACACTGAATCCGAAGTTGCTCCCAATGGCAGATTAGTGCCTTGCATGGCAGCTCAGTCGCTATTGGAGTGTAAATGGGTGAATGCGAAACAGATTGTAAAGGGTTTTGGAACCACTAAGGTAGAAAAAAGCGCTCTGTAAGTGCAGACCATATACCATTTACCATTATCTCTGGGGTTTTAGAGATAAAGAAAGTCTGGCTTTGTCAAACTTGCTTCGTACTACAGTCAAGGTCTCTAAAAATATTACTGCAAAGTGCATCACGAACGACCTAAAACCTCTGTGCGGGAAAAACCCCTGGCCTAATCCCAACCTAAAACCGAACCCGAATACTTACCTTCGAGCGTCTTTCGCTGCAGCACACAGCAGAGTTCACAGAGTGCATCGTCTCATCTGTCTCTCTGTACTATTCTCAGGGTGACAGAGGTTACACAACAGAACCCCCCCTTAAAATGTTGAACATGCATGCAAGGGCACATATTTACATAAACATGATAAAATGTCAACTTTATTAAATGTGTCCTTCATCACAAACGGCTTTCTCAAAGAGGAAAACTTCGGAGTTGGAGTGTTAGTTTTAGAAATAGCTACGTAGCTTTGATCCTACAAACGCTCTATGTGATGCATTTTATCCTAAAGCGGCCGTGTATTTATCCAACATCCCTACTTTTCATGTCTGACGGTTTTCTCCTCCCACTTTTTGCAGTTTTGCCTTCTTCCATTAGGTCAGTGGTGTCAAACATAAGGCCCGCGGGCCAA
This sequence comes from Dascyllus trimaculatus, assembly GCA_024666655.1. Classification (NCBI taxonomy): domain Eukaryota; kingdom Metazoa; phylum Chordata; class Actinopteri; family Pomacentridae; genus Dascyllus; species Dascyllus trimaculatus. Next base: position 33,448,064 of record CM045457.1, read on the forward strand.
AAGCGGCCCACCAGAGGGTCCAATCTGGCTGTAATGGCCATTTTGTTTTTTGATACATCTGTGAATGTGTGTTGGACACTAATTAGTCCACAAGAGGGTGTAATTGGTTTCAGTCATCAGTGTACGTATTTAAGTAAGGACCTTTGTTGCATCAGGTGTTGCTTGACGGTAGAGAGCACAAATGGTTTCTGATCACAACGCCGCGCCGCTGACTGTAAAGTTTGAGTTGTGGATGATTTAATTTATGGGCTTTTGGTTGGACTCAAATGGGTGAGTAAATAAAAGAAACATACTATTCAAGAAGTCGGACATTTTAACATCGAATCACAGTGCAGACGTAGGCAGTGAGCACGACAGTCACTAGCCTTCAGTAACCCGTTGAGGTAGCTTCAAGCGTCGGGCTTAGCTCCTATACTGGCCTTCGTAATGACTTTGCAAAGTGTACAAATTACTGAGAGGACATTAACTGCAAATTGCACGTTTGTAAAACTGTAAATTTAAAATAACTTCTAGGTCTCGACAAGCTGTTTTGATCGTAAAGTCAAATACTGTATTGTTCAGTTCCAGATACCTGTGACTGAATGTTTTGTGCCTTTATAGATACACTGTAAGCTGTAATGCACATGTGTAAATGATAAACTGAGGCATAATATTGTTGAAATTGCATTTATTTTTCTTTTAATTTAACAAAAATAAGTGCATAAGCATTTAAGAATGTACTTTTTTGCACTAAAACAAAGGGAAAACGTTGGATTTGTCGTTATTTATAGGTTACTGTGCTGTGATTTTACTGTTCTGGCCCACTTGAGATCAACTTGGGTTGTATGTGGCCCCCTGAAGTAAAATGAGTTTGACACCCCTGCTTTAGGTAATTAATTGGTTCATTTATTCTTCAGCTAGTCCAGAATGGCTTTCATTCATTCGTTGAGCAGTTAGGTTGTTGATTGATTAGATGTCATTCACCCAACAATCCATCCATCCATTATCTATACATCACTTAATCCTCTGTAGGGGGGTTGGAGCTTGTCCCAGCTGAGTCAGGATCAAGGCAGGGGACACCCTGGACAGGTCGCCAGTCCATCACAGGGCTACACATATAGAGACAGACAACCAAGCAAGCTCACATCCACACCTACGGACAATTTAGAATCATCAATTAACTGTGAGAGGAAGTACCCGGTGAGAACCCACAGGGAGAACATGCAAACTCCACACAGAAAGATCCCAGGCGTCTTAACCGGGACGTGAACCGGGGATCTTCTAGCTGTGAGGCGACGGTGCTTACTAATGCACATGGTCTGCAGTAGTGTGTGTGGCCTCAGTATGTAAATACCACCTACTGTGCATGTATAGAAGCAGATTTATTAATTCACAAGAAAAGAATCAAAGATTAAAGTGAAGAGCAGCAATAGAATCTCAGATTCTGCCTCAGTTAACAAAAGACGTTGAAGTTCTTGTAATTGCTGGCCTATTAACAAGTAATTATAATGATGTTTATTCATCTCAGATAATCCCAGAACGATCTCAGGCTGAGGCCGGGATGCAAACCGAGGATCTTGTAGCTCTAGAGCCATTTTCAGCTAATTTCTCTATTTCCTAGACCCTTTTTTCCCAAACCCTCAGTCTCAGTCTCTTTTTACTTCCCTGCTACATGTTTATTCTCCTTCCACTGCAGCACACTGTCTACTTTCTTCTAATAGCAGCTCTTCTGTCTCAGCTCGACCCACGTGTGCTCAGGGCGAGGCAGACCTCAGTCACTCCTTTGTTTCAGGCAGGTTCTTGTAGGTTTGACCTCCAGTCTGCTAAAAAATTTCCAAGGAAGTAAACAAGGAAGTTGATATGAGCCATTGTAATGATTTACAGTTAGTCAGATTACAGGTTCTTCCTCGGAAAGGGACTGGGAGCGTATAAACACTGATTGTTAGTAGAAAAGCAACTGTCTATTGCAGTAAACTTTGAATGATAGCAGATTATGGTGCAGCGTTGCTACAACAATGTTACGTCCACACAGCAACGCAGGCTGTACCATGTACCTCCATGCATTTATGTAAGAATTTTAGTACAGATGTAGGAAACCTTCATGCACTCCAAAACAGAAATATTTAGCCTAACGTAAAAACACCTACGAGGTTATGGTCAGAAGACTCGGGTCAGTTTTGTAATCTGCTCATACAGTAAATGAAGGATTCTCCCACGTGTATTGCATATTTCATTACTGTCAGGAATGTCAGTCTTTCAAAATGACAGTGAAACATGCCCCGCTCCTCCCTAATGAGCTGCTGACCACAAAAAATAATCCAGAGTTTTACAATCCCAGAATTTTAGAGCAGAGTTTTTGCTGTCAAAAAGGCAATTCTTACTATTTAAGGGATGTTCTGAGGACACTACTTCTAGAGTGTCATCAGCACCTCCAAGTCCGAGGCCGTGGTTCTCTGCTGGAAACTGGTGGATTGCTCCCTCCGGGTTGGAGCAGAGTTGCTTCCCCAAGTGAAGGAGTTCAAGTATCTCGGGATCTTGTTCACGAGTGACGGGAAAATGGAGTGTGAGATGGACAGACGGCTTGGTGCGGCATAAGCAGTGATGCGGGCGTTGTACCGGACCGTCAATGGTGAAGACGGAGCTGAGTCGCAAGGTGAAGCTCTTCATTTACCAGTCCTTCTACGTTCCAACCCTCACCTATGGTCATGAGCCGTGGGTAGTGACCGAAAGAATGGAATCGCGAGTATAAGCAGCCAAAATGAGCTTCCTCCGTAGGGTGTCTGGGCGCAGCCTTAGAGATAGGGTGAGAAGCTGGACATCCGGTGGGAGCTCGGAGTAGAGCCACTGGTCCTTCGTGTCAAAAGAAGCCAGTTGAGGTGGTTTGGACATCTGATCCGGATGCCTCCGGAGAGACTTCCTTTGGAGGTTTTCCGAGCACATCTGCCTGGGAGGAGACCCCGGGGTAGACCCAGAACCCGCTGGTGGGATTGTGTATCTCATCTGGTCTGGGAACGCCTCGGGATCCACCAGGAAGAGAAGAAAGCGTTGCTGAGGGGACGGACAACGGATGGATGGATGGTTGGATGGATGGATGGATGGATGGATGGATGGATGGATGGATGGTTGGATGGATGGATGGATGGATGGATGGATGGATGGATGATGGATGGTTGGATGGATGGATGGATGGATGGATGGATGGATGGATGATGGATGGTTGGATGGTTGGATGGATGGTTGGATGGATGGATGGATGGTTGGATGAATGGATGGATGGATGGATGGATGGATGGATGATGGAAGGTTGGATGATGGATGGATGGTTGGATGGATGGTTGGATGGATGGATGGATGGATGGATGGATGGATGGATGGATGGATGGATGGTTGGATGGATGGTTGGATGGATGGTTGGATGGATGGTTGGATGGATGGTTGGATGGATGGATGGATGGATGGATGGATGGATGGATGGATGGATGGATGGTTGGATGGATGGACTGCTACCACAACACTACTGCTATATATTGATTTGTTTAATTTTATTTTGCATCAGAAACACCAACCAAAGCAGCACCCCCCGAGGCTTATGGAAGAAATCTCACTTTAATATGCATCATAGGTAAATAGAAAAGCCATGAATCCGCAAAAATAAAGTCAGTAAACAACCAATAAATGTTTTAATGTAATGAGGGTATATGTGCTTTAGTGTGTGTGTATAAATGTGTGTACTAAAGCACACTGGTGCTTATTCAACCCCTTATAAAAGAGAGAAAAGTTGTAATCACATATAAGATCAGTTGGGTTTGATCCATCAGAAATCACTGATACGGATACAAACTTCATAGACATTGAAGACGTTAATAAGAATCTCCTTTCTCTTCTGTGAGGTCCCTGTTGGCTGTTTATCTTGTTGGTCTATTTTGCTAACTGTCACTGTCATCCTGACTCGTTACTCCTAAAACATGCAGATTACTTTTGTAGAAGAAACACATGCAGCGACTGAAAAAGGCAGCCGAAACAAGCGTCCACGCTTCCAGGCGGAGGTGTGAACTAATAGCCGCCAATATGAAAAGGATTCAGCGTGATTGCCTCGGAAAACGAGCGCACCGAGGAAGAAAGTAAAAAAGAAAATTCAGCAGCCAGACAGAAAGTGAGCTTGGCTCCCCGAAGTACTGATATCTGGAAGTGTGGTCAGATTTCACTCCCACAAACTGGGAAAGGCTGTTCTTTCATGTGACTTCTGAGAAAAATCACACGTCTACAGCAACAGAGGATGGTTAGTGATCATTTGCACTCAGATTTTACTACTTCATAGAGTAATTATGCTAAAAATATCGCTGCAGCACTGTTTGCCAGTATTCTGTTGAACGTGTTTGGACGTTCAGAGTGGTAGCTCAGTCCGATCAACTGACTGGAGACTGTTAGAAATATTTAAATGTGTTCAGTTGAAGTCTCCAGAACGAAACAAGGTCTGAAGCTCCAAACTTTTGCTGTCTGAAAAATAGATAAAGGAAGAAGTTCAACACTTGTTTTTCTAATTCCCATTGTGGACTTCAGGAGAGCCAGGAAAGTGACCAGACTCATCTGTGCAATAAGAACCTTACCTGAACACTGCACTCCCACTATTTGCACTATTTTATATGATCAGTCCGTAAGAGTATTTTTATTTTTCTTTTATCTATTTTTATTCTTATTTGCATAGCTGCTAATTGTCGTGTTCCTCCATACAAATTTCGTTGTACTTCTGCACAACGACAATAAAGTCTCTTTATCTTTTTATCTTTATCAAATGTTCCAACTGCATTCCTACATTCCTGACTATATGAAACTTGATAAGAAGTTTAATAGTAGGTCAGATTAAACAGACAAACCACCACCTTTATGGCATGAAAACAGCATAATATGGTGCTGCATGCTTTTTTCAAAGACCCTCCAGCAACCAATAATGTAATAAGTTATTACGTTAACAGCCTAGCATTAAAAAAGATCCTTTGAAAATGTAATAACTGCAGCCGATAATACATCAATAGGACTGCATTTCTTGGAATTAAAAGATTTATTTTGCTTTTTCCGTGCAGTTTGTTCATCAAAAATAGGTCTAGTGGATGCATAGTGGTAATATTCATTCATTAATACGTCCCATTTAGCTCTCACTCTCCTTAATTATGGCTGTTGGAGCCAATCTGAGATTATTTGTCGTTTTTTAGAATATTATTTATTTTGCTTAGATTTGTAAATTCATCATTTCATGTCAGTGTCTCTGTTGGATGTTGTGTTGTCAAATGAATTTACCACATTTTTTCTTGGAAAACATTTCATTCAAACTTTGTTCAAACATTTCTCAAGGAGAAACGATTCAGTCCTCACTTCAAACTGGATTTAAAGAACTGGACTGGCTCTATGATGGCACTTAACTCCAATATACAACACAGAACATCGACACTCAAATGTAGTATTATGAACATTATTGTCTCAATACGGAGCCCCTAAAGGGACATGGGCGGAAAAAAAATTAAAATGTAAGTTTCTCATGCGCACGAGATAATTCCCTGTTTCTACACACAGCAGTTCATCTTGGTGTGTTTGTCTGAAAATGATAATACAGGAAAGATATTCACAGATTGGGACTTCCGGCATCAATAACTCATTAGCGATACGTTGTCAAAACATAATCGATGCCTCTTTCCATCGTTGTCAGGTAGACAATGTGCTACAAGCCCAGCTTTATCAACAGTAGCTGTCTTTCAGGCTGCACAAATAACATTGGTGTCTATGAGCAGCCGGCTGTACGGCAAGTGCACAGGGACCGTCTGCAAATTGCAAAACTGCTGCAACAGTGTAGAGAGACACCACACAAATATTCAATAACATCACCCTGATACACTGTAGTGTCACCAGAATCACTGCAGCCATCGACTGGCTCCTGTTGATCAGACCACAACACTTGGTTTGAGACACATGTAGATATAAAAATCATACCGTCTGCAAAATTGCAATTTGCAGATGTTCCCTGTGCACTCGTCGCCCAGCCGGCTGCTCATAGACACCAATGTTATTAGTGCAGCCTGAAAGACAGCTACTGTTGATAAAGCTGGGCTTGTAGCACATGGTGATGTTCTGACAACGTATCGCTAATGAGTTATTGATGCCGGAAGTTCGCGAGATAGTTTTGTGTGCGCACGAGGAACTTACATTTTAATTTTTTTCTGCCAATGTACCTTTAGGGGCTCCATAGCTCAAACCCTTTATTACATTATTGGCTTTATTACATTTAAAATGACCAAAACTATTACATCACTAGTTACTACAGACCCACTATGATCCTGTGTCATGTTTCATCTGCAGAATGAGTTTCTGCTTTGGACATCTGTGAACTTTACTTTGTGATACCGGGTAGTTTTACAGTCTTAGAGCAGAGTCTCAGGTGAGCTGGTGTGCTTGAGCTGCAGCGAGTGGGGAGAAGAGGACCAGGGAGCAACAGTGTAGAGTTACTATCTATTATCTAAGCCATTATAAGGCAGGAGGGGATTATTCCATGAAAAAAAAGACACATTTTAGGGGTTTAATCATTCATTCTTCACTCGTCTGTTCACTTAGAAATGGATATGTGAGCTTTCAACTGTCTACAGTAAGAGAAATAAGGAACTTTCTCTCTGAGGATTTCACACATAACCAACACTTGTTTCCAAATGCTCAGATTGCGTCCTGCAGCTGCCAAACACTCATAAATATGCAAAACTTCTCATCTTGGTTCGGGATTACGAGTTCAGCAGTGGTTCAGATTAAATGAAATAGCCCTCCGATTCGATGTGCTGCTGTTTCATCCCATTTCACACAGAATGCACTAAATATTTTATACTTCGGAGTTTCTCACAGCAGCATAGAGACGCTAAAAGAATCACTTTAACAGCCTGCCTAAAGCTTTTCTATATGTTAATAAAAACATCATTTTTATGGCAATGTCTGGTAAATTCCTTTCCTTTAATACATGTTTTAAATATTTATCACCGTCTTAAATTAAAATCACAAAATGCTTTTTTATCCCATGTTATTTCTTTAGTGTTGTGAACCCTGAAATGCCCCTGTAGGATGTAGGTCGCATGTGTGTGTGTGCATGTGTGTGTGTTTGTGTGTGTGTGCACTCATTAGCGTGTGTCCCCTTCATGGGCTGAAGAGCAGAAGTTGCCTTGAACAGACATCGGCCCATTGAAACATCAGCGGCAAGAATGCGACGCATCCAACGCAGAGTACACACATGCTGCTTTGAGTCAGCCTCACACACTCACAGCTGACTGGATGCACACACACACACACACACACACACACACACGCTGACCTGCGCACACATCAACACAAAGGTGTACCCTCCTCTTTGTGGTTAACTCCTTTCTTGCGTGTTGTTGTACACACACACACACACACACATAGTTCAGATGAGTCAGTGTTTGCACATTTTTTCTCACACTCAAAGACATAAACACTTACTATAAATGCATACACACACACACACAAACACACACTGGACTTTCGCCACACATGCCGTACTCACACATGAGCTCTTGGCCAATACAGTAACACCCTGGTCACACCTACACGCTCCCATTAACATGCTCAGATGACAAACTAAAAGCAACTTTCAGCTGATCGACTTTACTCTTAACAGCAAACTGCCGTAAAGATGGCTCCATATTTACTCCCAGTTCTATATCCGTGTCATTGTCAGTGTCTCTGAGGCGGCGTGCCCATGACGAGTCTCGTTTCCCTTCAGCTAATAGCACGGAAAGCGTCTCATTGTACGACGTTGGCTCTTGCCAGTAAATCCTAATTACGCAGAGTGCTGCATGTGCATAAACACAGTTCTGCATTATACGATATAACTTTAGCCTTTAATCCCACGGCCTGCATTTGGTTATCCTTTGACTTTTGCTGTGAACTTTAGTAGTGGGTACAGTGTTTGCATGAGGCAGCTAGAAAAACCTTAACGACCAGTCTTCTCAAGCAGCCACCACTTGTACTCAGATCTGATCAACGCGCTCCTGATCAGGTGGATTCAAGTGTTAATCATCTCAATAAAGATGAAGTAGGAAGACCGAAGATATGATTTATGGCTTAAGAGGTTATTAAAATATAAAGTCATAGAAAGATACTGAAAATTCAAGACAACTCAACTGCACTCTTACGTTTTGAGACGAAATGTAGTTTCACCAATTTATGTGTGTTTGTGACAAAGATGTTTCAAATCAATATACACTGATCTAACATCATGACCACCTGCCTAATATTGTGTTGGTCCCCCTTATGTGGTCTGAACCATTGGACCAGAGAACCTCTCAGGGGTCCTATGGGGTCTGGAACCACTGGATCCTTTGGCTACTCTGGCTTGTGCAGTGGGGCCTCTGTCAATCCAACTTGTTCCACTGCATCCTGTTGATGCTTGATCAGAATGGGCTGTAGGAAGTCTGGAGGTCACATCAACATGTTGGACCATTGTCATGTTCCTCCACATGTTCCTGATTGGTTGGTGTTGTTTCCCTGTGGTGGGGTGCATTTTCATCCAGTGACATTTGGGATTTCCATCAGCATGAGGGAGTGTGTTTGTTGTGGGACAGTGTTTATTTAGGGGTCTACGTCTCATCAACGTTTTCCATCAGAACACCACATAGTACCAATATGATCCATGATATTCACTTCACCTGTCAGTGGTTTTAATGTTGTGGCTGATGTATCTTTGCTCACTGATGCTCCTTGTTAGCCAGCCAACCATATATTAGACAGAGGATTCATCAAACTGATAAACTAGAAAATGGATGCGTCGTTTCAGAAATGTTGATAAAAGGTCGTATTTCCAGCAAGTAAAGCTGATTTTTGGTGCAGAGTCATTTTCAGTTGATTTGGTTTCAATTTACGTTTGTTTGTTGAGGTGAGGTAGCCTTTAGGAAGGTGGCTTCAACAACACGGACGCGGCACACAATGCTCAATCATAAAACCTGTCAGTCAATCAGACCCAACAAGGTCAGAAGGTTTGGAATTGGATCTCCAATTCTGCTGGTGTTGATGCCTCTCTGATTGAGCTTCACTGGATCACCGACTCACATCACCGCCGCAGAGCTATTTCTATTACATCTCTACATAATGAAAGTAATAAGAGTAAAAAGACGTCCTAATGAGGCGGGTTTAATGAGCGTAGCCCTGGTTTAAATTCTCTTGGCGGCACTAGATTTGCTAAAAAAATTGGGGTCCTGGACTTAATGGGATTTAAAAAAAAGCTTGATAACAGCTAATGAGAATTGGTTTAAAGAGACAACTGACTATTTTTACAAGACTCCCATCCCTACCTCTGGACAAGCAATGAAAGTTTTCAGCAAAGTAATTTGGGAAGAAATCAGCTGCCGTCCATTTAAAACCTCAAGGTTAAAATGTTTCTTTAGATGTAATTTAGACTTTAAAGCAATAAAGAACTTTTCAGTAACTACTGATGCTAGTTTTCTGGTTCTGTGTGCTCAGTGGATTCCTTAAAATGTAAGTGCAGTCAGTAAAGGACTGTGCAGGGAATGAGCAATGCAGGATACATGATTGTGTAGTCTGCTGAAGAAGCTACTGTCCTGTGGTTGTTGGTGATCAGCGGCTGGCTGTGAGTCGGTCAATGGAGTGAAATGTGTTTTAGTTCTCAGTTAGCCTGAATTCGCTGTTGAATGAGTCAAGAAAATGTAATGTAAACATCCATAGGCGAAGATTAACCCCCGAGCATGCACACACACACACACACACACTTAATGTCTCCTCCCCCAACAGTCAAACGACATCTACACGACTGTAAACATCAGCTTCTTCCCACATGCCCCTGCAGCTTATCCGTCCATCTGTCTTCTTTCCACTTTGTCACTCTTTCTTAACTTGTTGTGTTCGACTCTGCCTTTTCTTTCCCCCTCCGTTTGCATGTGTGAGCGGCGGCCGACACCCAATCAATATTCCTTACGGGCTCAGGACGAGCGGCACGATTCGACTCACGTCCTTCCCCTCTAACAGCCGTGACAAAGCAAACAGCGGAATATGGATCGGTACCGCCGCTGTCCACCTGCTGCAGGGCGTGCTGTGTTGACTAAAAAGCTAACATCTGAGAAACTGCGCTTTACTCGTTATATGTCATACAAACCGGCCACAAAAGCCTCATAATCCATGTGAGTCACGCCCGCAGCGGTGTCACGGATTGAATTCAGCAAAGTTGTGGACGGTCGTAGGTTTTCCTCATGCATAAATACAAAACCAAAGGGACTACAAGACGCCAGCCATGCTCCCTGTTTATCATAAGAGTCGGCACAGTGACTATTAATCCTATGGTTTTTTTAGTTTTTCTTGCTTGTCACCCTATAATTCAGGCTTGTGGATGCCTGCTGCGGGTTGTAATGGTCATTATTACACAAAGAAAGGTCGCAACTCTTGAAAATTAACTATTTTTTTGGAAAATGCTACCATTTCCAAATATAAAATGTTGTTTCAAGTTTAAAAATATGAGCGGAACAGATTCTGATTTTCAACTAACGTTTTCTTGATTACATGTACTGTGTTGTGTCATCACTTGGCTTAGCTGGGTTGGTTTACAGTACATCTAAGCTTCAACACTGGGCATTTGTGTGCCCAGGTATAGCTGAAGCAAGGGATTGGATGCCTTGTTGTAAAAAGCATCCAACCCCTTGCTTCAGGGTTACATAAAGGATTACATAGTTCTAATTCTGGGCAATCTTCTCGAAGCATCCCTAGTCGTGGAACTTGAAGCCCCTACAAGTGTGCTTAGCTGGCGTGATCGAAACCCGTTGGTCGAAGTAGGAAGTGGACACCAGGTCATCTCCAGGTTTCTTCTTCACTGCTCGATTGTTCGCTTTCAGTGTCGGCATACAATGTGTGAGTTGGACCTCTTTGCCACTGGTGTCGACAGCTCTTCCCTTCTCGTCCAGAATCAGAGGAGTCGCCTCTTTGCCTCCTTGATTTCTACTTCCGGTGGAGCGATTCCCATGGCGTGCAGATTAGCCAGAGCCACCAGGTTGTCAGGTCCAGCGTTCCCCAGAGCTCCCAGTATGCCAGGCTTCATGGCTAACTGGGACTGGATGTGGACATGCAGCTCGGTGGCCTTTCGGACCTTCTCGATGGCGTCGTTCAAGAAGCTGGGGGCCTGGGTCAGTTGAACGTGGCAGTGCTGGTTGAATTAGCAGTTAGCAGTAGCATTTAGCAGCTAGCTAAATGGTAGCATTGACACTGGTCACTATCTGGAGCATCTCCTAAACAGGCCTGGGTCAGTTGAACGTGGCAGTGCTGGTTGGATTGTGTAGGAGCAGTGTGAACTGGCACTAGGGGGGGGTGGATCTGGGACACCAGAGTTCACCTCCTAGCCTCCTGGAGGTGTCGTGGGACTAAGTAGGAGAAACAGCGTTGAAGGGAGGTTTCCACCTGATGACCCCCAGAGATGTGTTGGGAATCACTGGTAGGTATAGAGACAGATCAGGGATCCTAGGTCCTTCATGGAGGATGGATCCTTTCTTTTAGATTAATACTTAAGACATCAAAACTATGAAAGAATACATATGGAATTATGCAGTAAACAACAAAGTGTTAAACAAATCAGAATATGTTTTAAAGTCTTTAAAGTAGGCCCCTTTTGCTTTGATGACATCTTTGCACACTCTTCTCTCGATCAGCTTCATGAAGTCGTCTCCTGGAATGGTTTTGAATTAACAGGTGTGCCTTGTCGAGAGTCAGTTTGTGGAATTACTTGCCTTCTTAATGTGTTTGAGACCATCAGTTGTGTTGTGCAGAGGTGGGGTTAGCACACAGGGGATAGCCCTGTTTGACGACTGTTGTAATCCATAGTATGGCGAGAACCATTCAACTAAGTAAAGAGAAGCAACAGTCCATCATGACTTTAAGACATGAAGGTCAGCTGATCCGGAAAAATTTAAGGAACTTTGAATGTATCCTCAAAACCATCAAATGCTATGATGGAACTGGGTCTAATGAGGACCACCCCAGGAAAGGAAGACCAAGAGTTAAGTTCATTAGAGTTACCAGCCTAAGGAACCCCAAATGAACACCACCCCAGATTAGAACCCACATAAATTCTTCACAGAGTTCAGGTAGCAGACAAATCTCAACATCAGCTGTTCAGGGGAGACTGCGTGAATCAGACCTTAGGGTGGAAATGCTGTAAAGAAGCCACACAACAAGAAGAAGAGAAAGACAAGGAATGGACATTAGACCAGTGGAGATCTGTACTTTGGTCTGATGAGGCCAAATGTGAGACGTTTGGTTCCAACCGCCGTGTCTTTGCAAGACATAGAGAAGGTGAGAAAACAGTCTGTTGTGTAAAGCTGTCTTTTAATTTCATTTAAATTTGTTCGTCAGTTGAACTCTTATTTATTTGACCTTAAACATCTATTTCAACACAGCTAATGTGGCCAACATTTGTTTGTTGACTGTAGTTCAGATGCGCTATGAACACCCCAGTTCGTGCACCTGGTTTCGTGTGGTTTGCATGGCCTGTAATATGTCTCAATGTATTGTGTTGTCTGTTACTTGATACCTGCATGACACGTTTTTTTCTCAAAGTCTCTATAAGAACCCTGCCCTCAAGCTATTTTCTTCCATAATATATTGCGAAACAGCATGAGTCAAGCGACTGAATCATAGAGCTGCATGATGATGATCCTGAATCAGAGGAATTACAAAACGCTGTGCCTAAATACACTTTTCCTGACAGAGAAACTGCACGCCAAAAAGATTTGATAGTGCATCCACGGTTGCAAATGGAAATAACACTTTGCCATTTGATAACGAGCAGACAGCCCGGCCTCTCAGGGCGACGTCTGCAGCACTTCGATGGTCGTTATGTGCACAGCTGCAAACACACCGAGACCTTTTCGACCGCGTCGCCCAAACTCTTATTTCAGATTAAAAATAGTGCAGAAACACCCTTGCTGATAGACCGTTGCTCACTCGGAGAGGAACGTCTGAGTGTTTTCCAGTCCGCCGCCGCACCTCTCCCTCTCTGCTGGAGGCTGAATCCATTTTCTGCCTTTCTGAGTGTTTGCTTTTGGTCCATTTGCTCCTCTCCTCTCCTTCTGGGTGTCCCATCGTCCCACCTCTCCATTCTCTTTTGCCCCTCTCCCACACCTCGTTTTTTGTTTGTTTCTTTTTTTTTTTACGACGAGCTGTAATGTTGCCGTCTTGTTTCTCAGGAGGTCAAGGGGGACCTCTGCTCCGGGATGTTAGGTCACCACGCTGCAGCGTAGTTGGCCATTTGGTCTCGGTATAAATAGAGCTGTGACCTCTAGCTGAGGCCCCCACCTGCCGTGCCTTGACTCTTTGCTCCTCTACCTTATATAGATTTGCCTCGTTTTGCTCATTTCTTTGCGTAAAAAGACACGATTGCACAGGGATTCTAAGATTGCAGTCCAGTTCTGCTTTGCAGTGGAGCTACATTCACAATCATGCAGTGTGTATGTTAAATTCACGAAGTCAGTACAAGAGGTTCATGTAGTGCAAAGAAAAGTGGCCTAATTGATGGTTAATAGGCATGAAATTAGTTTGTTTTTCATTTAACTATACATTTTCCTCGCAAGTATTCTTCCTTCAAACAATGCAGTGCAAAGATGACCTCCTAATTCATGGCGAGGAGCCTTGCGCCGTCATTTGAGCAAGTGGGCTGGCAGCAAGGAGCGTCTGAGGGGCCACAGTGGAGAGGCTCAACAAACCAAACTGCCAACCAGATTTAGCAGCTGAACCTGGATGAGTGACTCTGACAGACAGCGTGGGGTGAGAACACAGAGGAAGGAGGCTGCGGTTGATTACTGTCGCGGCACCGAAGCATATTTTAACTAGAAACCTATTTGAAGATCGGAGAACGTGAGGCAATTCCGGGATTGTTTGTTAATGTGTTTCTTTGATTTACATTTGTTGTTCTGTGCTGTGCTGCCTGCGCCGTCCTAAACAATGCAAATTCATCTCATTAGAGATAAATCATGAAAACAAAAACAGAGGAGGAAAGATAGGCGGAGGGCGGCGTTGACAGGCGAGGGAGCAAACACTCGGGGAGAACGCAAGAGAGAGGGAAATAGAAGGAGGTAGAGTAACACAGAGGGAGGCAGGAAAGAATAGGAGTGAGAAATCGAGAGGAGAGAGAGAGAGGGATGTGGATGAAGAGCCGAAAATGGAGCAGAGCCGAATGGAGAGCACGGAAAAAGAAAGAGCGAGGGAAGAGGCCAGAGCATCAGCAGAGAGCGAGATCAGAGTTGAGCGAGCACAGAGAGAGAGAGAGTGTTGAGTCATGTGACGGAGCAGCACGTGTCGGCCGGCAGTGTCAGCTCTCCCTCTCCTCCCTCGCTCTTCATTCCTTCCACTCAGATACAAGAGGTCCTCTCAGCCAATCAGAGGCTCGGCGCTGCACAGCCTCTCTGCCTCCACCTCTCTGTGTTTGACTGTGTCGCTCTTTTGCTGACACACTCGCTCTGTTCTCCCCATCCATCTCCCTCCACGAATGTCAGAATCGCAACGTGTGATAGTGTGTTTGACGCTCCGACGCACGGCCCATATTACTCCTGCATGTCAGCGAGTATCACCTCCAGCTCTTAAAAAGATCAATCCATGTCAGTTCAGGAAATATGCTGCTGCACTGGATCTGATTTTGTTTTACTTATTTGTTGTTGGGGACCCAAAACTAAACTCTGTGAAATATTTTGCAAAATTTAATAAATTTTCAGATCTGGAGATTTTTGCATTTCACCATCAACATGTCAAGTACAAGAAAAGGAAAAAGATGAAAATCTAGCAGGAAGAATGTCGGAAAAATATGATATAGAATTCTGAAATGATGAAAAACTGTTAAGAAAAAGGTGAAAATAGCATCAAAAATCTGCATAAGAACAATATTTGTAGTGAAAACTGCAATTTTCCCGTCACACACACAAAAACCCCCAAAAATAATTGTAAAAATACACATTTTAATGTGGATATTATGCACAGTTTTGGCCTTGTAATGAAAATACCTGTACATAATGATATTTTTGCTGTTTTGAATGGTGTATAAATACAGTCAATCATTGTAAAAGAACAAATTATGAATATATATTGGTTTTTGATGTGGATGTTATTCACTGTTTTGACCTATTTTTTTGCAATAGACTTGTACATTTTATTTTATTTTTTCTATGATCTGCAAGGTAACTTTTTTTTCTGTATCACGAAATTTGGTGAAGACACAAGATCCATCCTACATGATGCACAGATCCAGATGACTGAATGGCTCCAGCAGAGTCCAAATGTCAAATTATCACCTCCGCCAAGGAGGTCATGTGATGGCCAGCGTTTGGTTGTTTGTTTGTTTGTTTGTTTGTTTGTTTAAGTGCAAAATAACTCCAAAGATTATAGATGGATTTGGATGACATTTTCAGGAAATGTGTGAAATGGAACAAGGAACAAATGATGACATTTTGGGACTGATCCGGATCATCGTCTGGATCCAGGATTTTTTTTAAATGCAAGTGTAACTGGGTGGACAATTAATGTGGTTTACTCTAAAAGCCACCAGAGGGCACTCTTGTTTTTGGGGTAACCCCCTCTGACCACATGACATTTTGGGTCTCCATGCGACAGACAACAACAATGACGGACTTCTCTTTCCTTCCTGAGCGACATACGCACGGTTGGACCGGCATTCTTATCTCCGGTTGTCTAAGAAGCTGGGAGGCTGTTAGGAGCTGCTGCGCTAGACGCCGCACCTGTTCATTAGGTCGGATGGGGTGAAGGCTGCATTGTGGGTAGGACATTTGAACTGTCTGTAATTACATTTGTATCTGTAACGTTCCATAGAAAATATGTGAATTGGGAGATTGTGTTGGGGGTGGACTGAAGCTCCTTGGCGGAGGTATGAGCTCTCTGAGTGCTTTTCTAGTTGGTCCTTGTAAATAAAGAACCAGTAATTCCTCTTATTCAAACTAGGGCTGAAGGCTTGCTCCAGTATGTTTATAGAAGTATCCATATTTCCTACTAAAAAGAGAGTCTTTGTTTGACATTTCACCAACTTTAAAGACATTTACCGTCAGTATAAGTACATGTGTGGCAAGTTATGGCTGCAGTTTGTTGCTATTCTGTCTTGTTAAAATGGAAATTTGGACCACAAAACTGGAGTGCATAGCGGCTTATATCTTGTCATTATAGGTGCAAAGCTACACATTGCTTCCATGTTGTCCTCATATTAAACTTAAACAACATATAGGGCTTATTTTACCTTATAGAATGTCTCTTTACATACACTTGAAGTGAACAGACTCTTGCTCTGGTTGAGAGGAGACACAGCTATCCTGGGAATCACACCAAGTCACCAGACTCACGTTGGAAGTCCACGATCTGAAGCACGGTGTGTTGACGAGAGCAGAGGTCTGTACTGCAGAAAGGGAATCGGGGTTAGTGGGGCAACTTTTTAAACTCCAGGCTTCACGGCTGTGAGAGCGGTTCACTTCAGCAGGTTCAAGATAACACATGAATATGTATCGAAGCACCGCCTACCGACCAATCAGTTCTCTTGGAGAATGGCACCACTCATAGAAAGTCCTGTGGAGTTTGGTGCAGAGAGGAAGAGGTGAAGGTCAGAGTTTTTAGAGATTGCCTAAACCTTTTGGAGTTCCTCTGTGAGGTACAGTAGGGTTTCAGTGGATGGAGCTCAGGCCTTGTCTTGTTTGTTTTTCCAGTTGTCTGCAAACAATTTCCAAACAATTGTTTCATAGGATTTATGGCAGCAGTTTACAGAAACAATACAGAGGCTGATTAAGCGCTAAAGCCTTGTACTTGTTGACCTTATAATATCTGCAGTAAGCCTACTTACCCGTTTGAATCATATTTTAATGTTTGCTCTGTACTCGCTCCCGAAACTGTCTGCACCGCCGGGGTTGCAGCTGAAACAGTGGGACTGAAATGTTCTAAGATTAGATTACTGCCGTTACACTGCAGCGCAAGACGGCAGTGCAATGGGATTCTGAAGGCACTCTGTGAGGAAAACGAGTGCGAAAACAGTAAGACGACCTATTAAAAGACACTCTGGATGCAGATATAAACATTAGGAGTGTAAAACTAAAGTGCAACGTTTAAGGCGCCAACAGTAAACAGCCCAATCAGCTGGAGTAGGCAACATCTAAGCAGCAAATACACAATTGTAATTATAGTCAGATGTACTGGTGCCTTCCTGATAAAGACTATTAACATCCAAAGAGTCTGCATTGCTTTGCAGCTTCCCTTCATGAGCTGTGTTGCTTTTACCAGCTACTATAGTTTGAACCTCCTTACATTGGTCATCGTTTGTTCATTCTCGTGAGGAACATGCAACTCTGGACCTGTCCGAGTTTGCAGTCGGTTAGTTATGTGACCATCTGGGTTCTGAGTTGGTAACCAGGTTTGCGTAGCCTGACTTGTTAGGTTTAGTGAAGCCAGATAAAGGACACCGTTGTGGCTTTAAACACACTCGAATGCAGGTCAAACAGATGCATGTCCACACACCACCTACAGATCTGTGTACTCTACGATTCACAATGTTTATCCAGACCAGACCTGGACAGTGTGTACTGTGTTTTCTGGCGGCTGGTGTTGTTCAGTGCAAGCGTTGCAAGTGTGTGTCGGATGCTGGGCTGGTTGTTGTATGGATAGAGGGGTATGTTTTCATTTTAATAAGCTTCATTTGCATGCAGCAGGTGGTTTGACTCACGGAGCACGATTCCAAACAAACTGAAATTTAAATGACAACTAGCGAGCACAACCTACGCAGCCTAATCCGAAACTAACTTGTCAGATACACTCGGTTCATCTGCAGCTTCTCCCTCATTCACTCGCCTCCTTTCTTTCTTTCTTTTTATCCTTCCTCCCAGTCCTCATTATTACTGGCTGTGTCAATCTGGATGCATTTCTATCTCCCCGTTTCCATCTGTCTCTCTTCCTGGCGTTCAGCGCTGTGCGGTGTGTTTAGTCGTGGATGAAAAGCTGGCACACACTCGTACGCACTGGGATGACTAGGTTAAACGCAATGCATGCTAAGCCCCTGTGTCAGTATGTGGCAGATGGACGAGGAGGGAGGGAGTGGGCGAGAGACGTAGCTGCACAAATGCAGGTATTTGTCGTGGATGATCTGAGAAGCCTCAGTTGTGTCTGTGGACGCAAAGATCTGTGTGCTTAGTGTGTGTTGGATGCCTTACACCATCTGTAAATGTAACCTACGTGAGCACACGCATGTCTACGTGTACAGTGTGTGTGTGTGTGTGTGCATGTGTGTGTGTTTACATCGGTATTGTTCGGATGTCATTGACCACTGCGGGTTAATCAATACACGCATATACAATTGATCTACTACACAACGCTGTGTGAGCGAACATGACGTAACAAGTGGAGGAAAGCTCTGAATAGGATGATACCGTGTGTGTGTGTGTGTGTGTGTGTGTAGCCTGGCAGATGTGACTGTGCAGTGTAATTACTGTGTTGAAGGTAAACACCATAAGCCTCAACAGAGATGATCCGTCCTGCAGGGCCAGCGAGTGTTCTGTGTCATTTATTTTCTTTTCTTTTATTCGACCAGTTAAATTCAGATTCATGGAGCCCAGTGACGCGACAGATTTTAAGGAGCACCACTGGCATCAAAAAAAGGATGAATTATTTTAACTTTATCTCTGAACACCAATTGCTGGCCTTTTATTCACTGTGGACTCATTTATCACTGCAATAGGACGTCCTGCAGTTCTGTGGAAACAGCACAACCATGGAAAGAAAGAAGTACAGAGAACTCAGAAATGTCGTCTCTGCAGAATCACAAAGTTGTAATGTCAATAATAATAATAATAATAATAATAATAAAAATAATAATGATAATAATAACATCATAATTTTAATTTATGGCATTATACCTCATAGGATGGTACTGTAATGATAATAATAATAATAATAATATTTTAATTTATGGCATTATACCGTATATGATTGTACTGTAAGAATAATAATAATAATAATTATTATTATTATTATATAATATATAATAATAATAATAATTATTATTATTATTATTATTATTATTATTATTATCATTGTTATTATTAGATATTATATTTATAATTATATTTATTGTATTTATTATTAATCATTTATTATATCATTATAACTTTTTTATTATTATTATTTTATATATGTTTACTATTGTGAAACACTTTGTGACTATTGTCTGTGAAAAGTGCTATACAAATAAAGTTTGCTTACTCACTTACCTATTATTACTTATTATTATTATTTTAATTTATGGCATTATCACTTTTTAATATTATTATTATTATCATTATTATTATTATTTATGGCATTATCACTTTTAATAATAAAATTAATAGTAATAATAATAGTAATTATTATTATTATTATTATTATTATTATTATTATTATTATTATTATTATTATTATTACTGCATTAACAGGATGCAGTGGAACCAGTTGGATTGACAGAGGCCCCACTGCACAAGCCAGAGTAGCCAAAGGATCCAGTGGTTCCAGACCCCATAGGACCCCCTGAGAGGTCCTCTGGTCCAGTGGTTCAGAGCATTTTGGAGCACATAAGGGGGACCAACACAATATTAGGCAGGTGGTCTTAATGTTGATCGTGTATTTAAAAATGCATTTTCTGAACAGTTCTGCTCATCCTGCCAAAATATTGTGCTAATTTGTCTGTTAGATAAAGACAGCAGCCAGTTATCCTGAATGCAGTGTGTACATCAGTATGCTGAACCACCTCCTTGTTGATACGTTTCTTTATTGAATTTACTGTAGAGAAGATGAAAAAATGTGTGCAAATGTAGAATATTTAGTTTTATTTTATTGAATAACAGACAGAAACACTCATTACATGTCCTTGCATTGGTATAATTGTATAAATATGCCATGTTTACTTCAGTCACTCCCTGATTTACAGCACCAGGCTCGGTGCTAATTCATCCACATAAAACGGGGCTTCTGGTCAGACACACTTATATATTTGCTCATTCATTTATTCCTCCATCATTCACCTCCATGAATCTGCTTCTGTTGTGGTTCTGCTAAAGTGAATAGGTAGAAAAGATATACGGGCACATGCAAGCAATAAATTATGTCTGAGCCCAGTGATCAATACTTTACTTACCGTGGACTCCTCGCCACAAGTCCAGGTTTTTAAAATCAGCTAACACAGTTTTCTACGATACTCCTAACAAAGAGACGCCTTAAACCCTGATTAAGATGAGTGTGGTCTCAGTTTGTTGGGTTTTGGACACATTAACTCATGATAATCCAAAAGACATCATCTGCGGTCCTCATCCAGTGTACATGTACTCACATCCCAGGTTTAAAAAAACAAATAAACTTTGGTAATCCGCACATGGACCCTAATATACACTCTCCAGGCTATTTGTACATCGGGCTGTAGTTTGCACATCTGTTATTCACGCATCATTTGGTGTTCATCAACCTAGACGCACCTTGCACATCTGTGACTCTGCCGAATGCTGCTGACTGTCTGCGGCTACACTGGAAGACTTCCTTGTCTCTGAGGATGTTTGTCACGTGACTCGGTTTTTGTCTATCTAATCTGAGAACGCTGCACATGGAACCTTGAAGGATTTCTCATGCCTGCCCCAATAACCTGATCCGGATGCACAATTGAGACACGGGGCATCAGAGCCGAACGTAATCCTGCCTTAATATTGGGAGTTCTGGTCTCCAAATGGAGGTCTGGTTTCAAATCCCTTGCATGCTAGAAATACTAACCATCTCATGTCCATGCTTGTCCTTGAAAGATAAATAAGATTGGTGGACGAGGCTGCGAAAGCTTGAGTATTAATAATGCTCCATATTGGATTTTTCTGGTTCCGCCGTGGACATCAGTCTTCATATCTCACTCCTGTCATGTCAGGAAAGTTTCAGTGACAAGATAAAGATGGTGTGGAGTCCAGTGTTTGCAGTCTACCAGTGCACTGAATAGAGACACACACCATGTCCTTGCTTATACTGTACAAAGATGTTAGACTAAACTACACAAGGACGGTTTGTAAAGCCGGCTGAGTGTTAAAGAAGGCTGCCAAAGTCAAGGTTAATCCGTCCAAAATATTGTGACTAGTGGGGAATTCTCAATTATGTTTTGAGGAGGACTTATTTTCACAACTATATTTCTAATCAACACATCTTTTCCATTTATTTCATTGCTTTACTGTTGCTTCCTTTGCCGTCGACCAGTCATACGCACCGATCAGGCATAACATTAAGACCACCTGCCTAATATTGTGTTGGTCCCTCTTATACTCTGAACCATTGTCCATGGACCAGAGGACCTCTCAAGGTGTCCTATGGGGTCTGGAACCAGGACGTTGGCTCTGGATCCTTTGGCTACTCTGGCTTGTGCAGTGGGGCCTCTGTCAGTCCAACTTGTTCCACTGCATCCTGTTGATGCTTGATCAGAATGGGCTCCATGTGGGCTCCATTTTCCATGTGGTGGGGTGCATCATTTTCCTGCAGTGGTAGGCCAGTGACATCTGGGATTTCCATTTGCACGAGGGAGTGTGTTTGTTGTGGGACAATGTGTCTAAGTCTGATCAACACGGATGTTAAAATCCAAGGTTTTCCATCAGAACACCACATAGAACCAATATGATCAATGTTATCCACTTCACCTGTCAGTGGTCTGAATGTCGTGGCTGATCGGTGTTTTAAATAGGGCGGGACTCATCACCGTGGTTACCTAGAAAATGAAGAAGCCAATCCAAGTAGTTTTGGTTTCTAAACCTAACCAAAAGACAAATCGTCTAAGAATATTGGTCACACATGAGACGTGAATTCCAGTCTAATGGTCAAAAACTTATTGTGGATCCAAGCCTCCACCTAACACAGGTGTTTCCTACAACGTCACAGTCTTACCTTTCTGGTTTAAAAATGCTTTTCTTTCAGAATGTAGTTGCACTTTACTTGTACAGGAACTGAATATCTCTGAGACAGGGTTGCAGCTGAACAACTTCCAGAGGAGCTGATCTACAAACCGTCAAAATCTTAACAATGTCTCAGGCAAACCTGTGCAACAAGCAAGATTACCGATTAATTCAACACAAGTTCAAACTAGAAATGAAAACAGATTTCAGACAAAGCAACCAAGGACAATGTGTGCTCCCTGCAACTCTGTCTCCAGAAGTATAATTCCAGTTTAAGACTCCGGAGTCAGAGTTAATCCCTCATGAAAAATCGTATTTCTCACTGAGATTGTTCCTGCTGTATTTAATGTAAATAAAGATGTTGGGAGATTAGGCTGAAGAAACTGTGAGAGCGGCTCAGCGTGTGAATGATGGGACCTGTCGTGAGATATCTGTTCGTAATGACAAAAGTAGTGAGCAAGTCCCTATTCACAGTGATGTGAATACAGATGGAAGGTTGGTACATTTTGTCCTTGTTAAGCTTGAATTTGACCGAGGTTTGATCGCGAGGCTGCAGCGGCGTCAGGATCAAGTGGTCTAAGGTGCCACACTCGGGACTGATCCCTCCTGAACTCTGACCTGAGGTCTCCAAGTGAAGGCATGAGTTCAAATGGCACAACTGGTTTGGACGGCGAAGGTTAGCGTTACACTTTCTGTCCCTGCAAGTACACGTGAGCCTGGATGGCATGAAGTCAAGCCTAAGCCCAGGAGAGTCCACATAGAGCACTGTATAGACATCCACATGCAGACTACAAGTTGTGTCCATGTAGGCATTACGTTACAAGAGCAGTAGTATGTATGCACTGAATGCACCAGTCTACAGTGCATGACTGGAACAGAGTATAAATACAATGTTGGGAGACCAGCAAGCCCAAGTCCAAGGCACCAAACTCGACACTAATCCATTTAGTCACGACGTCCTGTCTGCAAATATCAATACTACTACGTTTCCTTGTTTAACTTTCCACGGGTCGTATTGTTTCGCAGTCTGCAAAACTGACATGATGATTGGATAATCTATCTAGCGCCACAAAGCTTCTATTTCCTTAATTAAACATCAGTCACACCCTATATATATATATATCCATTAATCAATACCACGTCTTTTCAGGCAAGGCTTTATTTGTATGGCATACTTCAAACACACAAAAGCAACTCAGAGTGCTTCAGACAGGAAAAGAAAACCACTTTGACATTTGAAAATAAAAGAAAAAGAACCAGAGTGGAAGAAGTGAAGGCAGAAAAAAATGAGATTTGAAAATAAACAACACAAGGAGCAGCTCACTAACGTCAATTAGAGCACTGTAAAATGTTCTGCAAATAAACATGAAGCTATATTTTATATGTTTTTATTCTTGATGCACTATACAGGCTGTATTCACTGACAGATGTGCACTAACATTCAGAATTTAAAGGAGGGAATGCAGTCCTCTGCCTGTTTCACAGAAAGCACGTTTGGTTGCCCTCAATGGAAATCAAGCAGCAAAGTCATGGGAATCATATCATTTCTGGGACGGCTTTTAAAGCACACAATTGGAGTCAGCTTTTATCTCCCCGCTTGCTGAGGACGAGATAGTTCGGTTAGGCACGTCTGGTGATCCAAGATCTGCAGTTCTGCTCGTGGAGGCCTGGAAAATGCTGGCCTAAAGATAGAGAGTATGCCAGAGTAAATATAGAGACAGCGGGATGTTTCATTGCTGCTGGTGCATGACAGCCCAACTCCCAGCTCTGGTCACTTTTAATGTTCTGAACTTGATTTAAAGGGCACTCAGCTGAATAGGATTTGAGACATCAGTAGACTCACAGAACACTGCAGGAGCTGCAGACTGTACAGTTGTAGGGTATTTTTATTCATTGTAAAATGACTGATGTCTGCAGTGTTTCATAGGTCACCAGCGATGCACCGGACTAAATATAGTCCCGAAAAGAAGAGGAGAGTACTTTGCTTCAATATTGATGTGGGATATGGTTTAGGAGTCCTGGATCTAAATACTGTCCTTAAAACTGATGTTTGACACAACCTTCAGGTCAGTTACAGACAGAGGGGCTGCATTTTAAACCTTGTCTTTGCTGAGTGTTTTCTTATGGACTGTAATATTTCAACCTTGTCTGATGTTTGTCTACATTAGGCTTTGAGGGAAACATGTTTTCTGCTGGAGTACATGTCAATATATCTTTGCCCTTTATTTTATTACTGTCGCTCCTTTTCAGATAATCAATTATACCCTGATCAGCCCCAACATCCTGACCACTGACAGGTAAAGTGAATACTATTGATCATATTGGTACTATGTGGTGTTCTGATGGAAAACCTTGATCAGACTTAGACACCCAAATAAACATCGTCCCACAACAAACACACTCCCTCATGCTGATGGAAATCCCAAATGTCACTGGATGAAAATGCACCCCACCACATGGAAACAACACCAACCAATCAGGAACATGTGGAGGAACATGACAATGGTCCAACATGTTGATGTGACCTCCAGACTTCCTACAGCCCATTCTGATCAAGCATCAACAGGATGCAGTGGAACCAGTTGGATTGACAGAGGCCCCACTGCACAAGCCAGAGTAGCCAAAGGATCCAGTGGTTCCAGACCCCATAGGACCCCCTGAGAGGTCCTCTGGTCCATGCCCAATGGTTCAGAGCATTTTTGTAGCACATAAGGGGGACCAACACAATATTAGGCAGGTGGTCATAATGTTATGACTGATTGGTGTATATTAGATGGGACCTGTTAAATAAGAAAATTAGAAAATGGCTCAAACTGTGCTGTTTTCCTAAAGCTAACCAAGTAATTTTTGCGCCTAAACTTAACTGAGTTTCTAATTATTATATAAATAAACACCATTATACACTTCTCCTCATACCTAAATGACAGAATAAGTTGTTAGCCAGTGACTCCTACAACCACATACAGCATATGAGTGTTTGCAAACAGGGTGGTATAAAGTACCAGTACAAATTCCGTTGACTTATTTTGTTCAGTTCTTCTTTATTATGGGCATCAACACTTCACAGTTAGGAAAAGATGAGAGTGTTTCACATCTTCAACAAGCCTCTCCTCCATTTTTTTTGGTTACCTGGGTGATGAGTTCTGTCGGATCCAAAACATGTGACAGTGATGACACCACCGCCTTCTGAAAGAGCTGAAACAACCACAGGAGGCTGCTTCCGTCAGTTGCTCAAGGGGGATTAAAACCACCGGATGTTTTAACTCCCTGAAACAGTCCATCAGCATCGCAGTTTTTCTGGTGAGGTCGAGCTGGAAGCAGGAGTTTGTTGTGAGACTTGTTGAATTTTTCAGATACCTGGAAGGAAGTGAAAAGCTGTCCTTTCTCCCCCCTTTGTCAGGAATTCCAGTGGTCTCGGTGAGACAGCATGAAAATGAGGACATCTGTAAACGCTTCACGTTTGCACCCCACTTCGTCGCCATGTGCGTGGGTGTGAGCGAGACGCTGAGGGGAGACACGAAGTAAAGGAGATGAGGATGATGCTAACGATGATAGCGGAGACAGAGGAAGGCGAGGGGTGGAGTGAGGGAGAAGAAGAAAATGCAGCATGAGAAAGAAAAAGGGGAGGCGTTGATGGAGAGTTAGAGGAGGGAGAAAGATGGAGGTGGAGAAGGGAGAGATGGTAATGAAGGGTGAGGGATACAGACTGAGAAAAATAAGGATAGAAAGAAGGAGAGGAGAAAAGGTGGAGGTCAGAAAGACAAAAAGGACGGGGCGAAGGGGGCAAAGAGGAGAACGAGAAGAAAGTGTTGAGCAGGAGGAGAGAGCAGAGAAGAGGAGGCAGAGGGAG
This sequence comes from Dascyllus trimaculatus, assembly GCA_024666655.1. Classification (NCBI taxonomy): domain Eukaryota; kingdom Metazoa; phylum Chordata; class Actinopteri; family Pomacentridae; genus Dascyllus; species Dascyllus trimaculatus. The sequence continues at coordinate 33,473,849 of CM045457.1, forward strand.
GTTATAATGAGGCAGAGAGGAGGAGGATCAAAGCTCAGAGGAAGGACAACTGGTTGAAAAGCTGGCAGAGCAGAAGAAAGGGATAACAGTAAGATGGAAGAGACTGAGGAAAGGGACGGAGCATGAGTTGTGATGGGAAAAGAGGAAGTTTAGGAGGAGGCTGAAGAGAAATATGAAGATGAGGGTTGGAGAAGGCGATGAAGGAGGTGGTGAGTAGAGGAGGGGAGTGAATCGAAGAGGAGGAAGAGTCTGGATTGATTTCTTTCTGTCTTCTCCTCATCAGTCTCTATCTTTGCCTCTACCTCCACAACACACACACACACACACACAGACACACAGGTTCTCTACTTGTACTTGTGAGGACCAACACTGATACAATGGACTGTAATAAGTACAACCAAGTCTCATGGTTTGTGGTTTGGACGGTTGATGGATGCACAACTGGGATTAGTGCAGTAAACCAGTCCAGGCCACAGCATCCTACAATCCTGCAATGATTGGTTGAATGCTTCCCTCATAGACTGTCTGCTCCTGGATTTCATACCAGACCAACATGGCAGCTCGTTCGGGAACTTTCAGTTACATTACGAGAACAGTTTTAACCTGTGAGGTAAGAAATAAGACGTGCAGCTGCTGAATCTGTCTTCATTTTTCAACAGCACAGCTTTCCTGGAGTTTACGGAGGCACTGAGTGACAGCTGGATGCCCCTGATTTGCATTAAGCAGTCAAACCTCAACTGTATGGGTTATTCCATGTCAAATTAACAGAGACCTTCTGCTTGACCATCTGTGATTTGCTATAAACTATAAGCTATGGATATTTAGATTGATACATCAAATAGCACTGGGTAGTGACTGAAAGAACGAGATCGCAGGTATAAGTGGCTGAAATGAGCTTCCTATGTTGGGTGGCTGGACTCAGCCTTAGAGATAAGGTGAGAAGCTCGGACATCCGGAAGGAGGAGTCACTGCTCCTTCGCATCGAAGGGAGCCAGTGGAGGTGGTCTGGACATCTGATTCGGATGCCCCCGGGGAGGCTTTCTTTGGAGGTTTTCCAGGCATGTCCGCCTGGGAGGAGACCCCGGGGTAGACCCAGAACCCGCTGAAGGGATTATGTATCTCATCTGGCCTGGGAACGCCTCAGGATCAACCAGGAAGAACTGGAAAGCATTCCCAGTGGGAGGGAATGACCTGCTTTGTCTGCTGCCTCCACGACTCAACACTGGATAAGAGGAAGAAGATGCATGGATGGATGGATGGAGGATGGATGGATAGATGGATGGATGGATGGATGGATTGATGGGTGGATTGATGGATGGATGGATGGATGGATGGATGGATGGATGATGGATGGATGGATGGAGGATGGATGGATAGATGGATGGATGGATGGATGGATTGATGGGTGGATTGATGGATGGATGGATGGATGGATGGATGGATGGATGATGGATGAATGGATGGATGATGGATGGATGATGGATGGATGGATGGATGGATGGATGGATGGATGGATGGATGGATGAATAGATGGAGGATGGATGGATGGATGGATGGATGGATGGATGGATGGATGGATGGATGGATGGATGGATAGATGGATGGAGATCAAATAGTTCCTGAGGTCTTGTTGTTCAAACAGAACCTTAAATTTCAATGTGTGAAAAAACAAAAGTGAGTCGTTTGGAAATTTGAACAAAACCTCCAAAAGTATTTGATATATTGAGCTAAAATTTAAAAACAAATTGATTAATATCCACATTTTATGCTATTACATTTTCAGGCAACTCAGAGATCACTGAGCAGAAACTGTTCTAAAAATCTGGTGATTTGAGAAACGCAAATGACGTTTGGCCAACGTAACGCCATGTCTCTTGAAATGCAACACACTGCAACCAGAATGCATTGCAAGTTTGCACTGCAGCTTGACTAGACAATGAATGACGTGTAGAAATGATGGATCCCTTGGACGCGTGCCATTAATCCTCAAACAGCCCTTTAAAAACAGGGATGGGATGAAAATATTTCCACTTTCCGAAAATGTCCTCACTGAGCATTTCCTCGTTGTCCTCTTTGATCTGGAAGTTGAAGCGGCGCTCGCAAAGATACATGTTGGAGAACACATGCGAACAGGCCGAGCTGCATTTCAGACAGAGATAGAGGAGAACTGATCTCCCTCATTACAATCCCATTGATTTAGACAGAGAACGACACCCAGTCTCCCTCCCTCTCTGTCTGCACACACATACATACACACCCTTTCCTAAAGTTCGTCAAGCTCTTTTCACACTAAACAGCAGCAGTTGTTGGCAAACTTTGTTCACAGCTTCAGCTAAACTGCGATTCTTTACTGACAGGACATCAGGCCTCTTTCTTGGGTACAAAAAGTCATCCTTGGACTTCAGGTCAAGAAGCTATTTGGGCCAAAAACCAAAGTAATTCATTCCAGATTCGCCCGTGGAGGTGAGGACCGTCTGTGAGCAGCTTTCATGTAGCGCTTTAGTGAACTTTGACTCACAAATGAGGCCTGTGACCTTGGCATTTCAAATAGAGGAGAATAAAATAACAAGACAAGAAGAAGTTCCCACTAAACTTAGCTCGCCTCAGTCGCTGCAAAACTATGTGTGAGCTTCATCGACCTCCTGCTCTGCCACAGCCGAACGTGCCCCCTCTGCTCGCTGATCAATGAACGCATGACATGAAATAGGCCACGGCACTGATTGATAGCTACAAACAAGACATGGCTTCCAATGATAAACATCAATAGAGGATGTTGTCTGGCTGCAGTGTTGAGCGGGACACTGTAATGTCTGTAGACAGCTTTATGAGATGTTACATTACATGAGGACAATCATTTCCTCTTATTAAAGTTTGATTGATAACATTTTGGATCGATAAGACACTTGTTGTTTATGGAGGGTCTTTAACTTGAATTGATGCTGATGCACCATGGGATTTAATGCATGTAAACGTGGAGAGAATTCACTATGCATCGCCAAATGTTACTATGAATGCTGGCTGCACTGGCGTTCTCTATTACGTACAAAACAAGCTTTTAGAAGAGTCCTTTTTCATGTTTTATAGATACACGATTGCGTTCAAGCCATCAGAATTCCGGAGCAGAGTGACGCTCCTCTGTTTTGCAGGCGTTAACGGATCACTGGAGCGACGTACTCCAGTTGTTTTGGTGTAAATTTAAATGCGTCGTTATCGCTGCCGTGTAGTGTGAGGGAACAGCCTGGAATGGGACCGGAGAGGGAAGAGTGGGATAAAAGAGAGAGCAGAGGAACATGAATGAAACATCTAACGAGGCGAGGTGGAAAATTGTATTTGCAGAGACAGACGGCGACAGAGAGGGAGACGTGGGCCGGGCTCGGCAAGGAAATTATGGCCCGGGTTTGATTTGATGCAGCAGAAAAAACCGGGAAGATTTGCTATTTATGTTCCCATTAAAATGTTGCTCAAGTTTTAGATAAATTCCTGAACTTGTGGCGAAATAAAATGGTGTGTGTTTTCATTAAATGCGTTTATGCAAATGCGAGGATTGGACAGGATTACATAATGAGATGAGGAGCACAAGTAGATATGATGCATTTTAATGCTGGACGTCTCTGTGGCCAGGATAAATAGCAGGGAATTTACTGCAACCAAAGACTTATGGGACTTAATAAAATCTGAACCAATTCTTTCATGGGGCGGTTGTGGCTCAGGTGGTAGAGCGGGTTGTCCACTGATCACAAGGTTGGTGGTTTGATCCCCGGCCCCTCCGCATGCCGAAGTGTCCTTGGGCAAGACACTGAACCCGAATTTGCTCCCAATGGTAGATTAGAGCCTTGCATGGCAGCTCTGTCACCATTGGTGTGTGAATGGGTGAATGCGAAGCGCTTTGGAACCACTAAGGTAGAGAAAAGTGCTATATAAGTGCAGACCATTTACCATATAAGCCAGCCCATCTAGCTTATATGGGCAGTTTCTACAAAACTGCTTTGTTTTGTAGAACATGCATGTGTGTACACTGGGGGCGTCCTGATCGAGATTTTTCTTTTTCTTTTGACTACTGAATAGATCTAGAAACAATCTCAAAGTGCTAAGACTAAAAACATAAAAACAGAAAAAAAAAAAACAGCCAACAGACATTTAAGCTCGTTTTAGTCCTCTGTGGAGCCCTCAAGTTGCCCGGGAGGTCGTTCCACAAGCGTGGAGCGGCGGGAGCAGGAAGCCCGGTCCCCCCATTGTGCGGGTTTTAGTCCTGGGGAGGAGGAGACGGTAGGTGTTGGAAGAGCGGAGGGATCGTGCTGAGGTGTATGGGGCGAGGAGCTCTGTCAGGTACGGGGGGACACTGCCATGAGTACATGGAAATGTAAGTAGAGAGACCTTGTATTCGATCCTTGAGAAGACGGAGCCAGTGCAGTGTGTGGAGGATGGGAGCGATGTGGTCACATTTCCACACCCTCATCAGGATCCTAGCAGCAGTCTTTGTGAAGTGTTTGATGTGAGCTTCAAGGGTTAGATGAGGGTCAAATCGAACACCCAAGTTGGCGACTTCAGAAAAAAGGGTAATGTCCTGACCAGAGGAAGTAATGCTGGTTATGAAAGATATTCTGGTTTGATGTGGGGTGCAGACTAAGATAAAGTAGAGTGGAGAAGGTAGGCTGCCATGGTTCCATGCTTCCATGCTCATCCGGCGCAACGAATTCCCTTTCCTATCTGGGCCCGTTTATGATCTACTGTCACAAGCTCCCCCTCTGTTCCTGTTCTGTTAAAAGACCTTCCTGACCTTTAACCTTTCTCGATGCAAAACGTCATCATTTCGCAATTTTATCAGACACTTGTGTGCAATTTTCCTCTAATTCCTGCCATGACTTCTTGCGTTGTGACCAAAAATCAGCGACCTCTAATAAGCTAATCCCTGAGTCGTGCCGAATCAGAGGAAATTCCCTGAAGCCGTTCAAGAGGCGTCACACCGGGTTGGACGGACGGATGGACACCCGGAAAACATGACGCCTCCAGCCTCAGCTTGTCATTGGTGCAGCGGCATAGAAGTGTAGCAGATGTAGATGATACCCAGAGGCTTTGTGTGCACGCGTGGGCAGATTTATTGGCCGTGTGCATTGGAGATACATTGTTCTTCATGTGCGACTGTATGGAACCCTGGGAGAAGTGAGATCATCCTCGACCCGGGATTCACCTTTTCATTAACCAATCAGGAGAGGGGGATGCAACCACCAGTCAGCAGCTGCTCATGGCTGGGATGTTTTCATTCTGCCTCAAACGCACCGATCTCTCTCGGCATGCTTTGCCAAACGACACATAAACAACACATCACTGTAAAAGAGGGCTTTATGAGCTAGAAACTACATGTGTGACCAGCTCTGGGCAGCTGGAGTGATTTATGCACTGCAGGGAGGTAAACAAGGAGAGAGAGGAGTGGCCAGTGAGGATGGTGCTGAAGGTCAGACTATTGTTTCTCCCTTTAATGCTGCCTTCAAGTGCTGCTGAAAGCCGTTCTACAGTTGGAAATATGAGTTGCTGTTTATCCTGCAAGTGCATTTGCCCGTCGTGACCATTTGCTCCGTGCACTTGCTTGCTTTTTTTGTGATATTTTCATTCTTTTTTCCTCATCTTTTCACATTAAAGGCATGATATTCTCACTCCCCCGATCAAGTGGGCTGTGCTTGTTCACCGTCTATTACAGATGCAAAGCTCTTCATTTGCCTTAATGCCTCAGCCCGACTTATCTGATGCTGTTCGCTGGCGATAGTGAAGAAAACGGGCAGGAGGGGGCTTCAGGTTGACTCTCTTCATTGGATTTATGATTTGATCTTCTCTCTCTCTCATTCTGCACATGATAAACAGCCACACGTCTAATTGTAATCAAGCAAAATGTGAACGTGAATGCATTAATGTATATTCCAACCACAACAGGAAGCAGTTTAGACCCACAGCAACCTCTCACAGGCATCATTTCACCATTCAGCTAAATGAAAGATCAACCTCTCGGGTTTTCTACCTTCTCACTGCAGAGATAAACCAGCTCAGTGCCGCAGCAGCGACGAAGAAATGCACATCAGCAAAATAATTGATGCCATAATTGATTCATTGGCTAAGATTCCCTGTATGCATGGCCGCCATCTTAACACACCATGTTATCGTGTTCTACATCTCCTCAGCGCCGCATCATTGCAGTTCAATTACCATTTAAAATTGCCTCTCCGCTGGTCGCTCCACTCTGCAAGGCTGTCCGCGTCCGACTCGGTCACTGTTTGTGTTCACAACAGCACTTGAAGGCGGCAGTGCACTCGTATGCCGCAAATGTTTTCAAATGTCAGGAACAAAACAGCTCGTTTGGTGTTTTTTTCACTTCAGCGTGTCGCCTGGACGTGCACACAGTGGTGCAGTTGAATTAGATTTTTCTATGAATCAGTGCAGCCGTTAATCACAATATGTATTTGCTTCACACACAGTTATTTAAGTGTGTTGTTTCATTATAATTCTCTGTGTCATTGGAAACCCGAAACTAAATGAATTAAATTTGACGGCTGGCTCAGTTTTAACTTTCTAATTTCCTAATTTAAAAAGGAATTGCAACCCAGACCTGATTTAAAGATCTGTTTATGGACGTTTATCATGTCGGTGGAGAAAACAAAAAAAAAAACATAAACTTTCTTTTGGCTGCTTCAAAAAACTAATACAGATAATTGTGTCAGTTAAATCATAAAAACATTCATTCTGAATCACTTAGCAGTTGTGTGTGACATCTAGGCCTATGGTAGCAGTGTAGCATTTAACAATAGCTATAGCACTATGGTAGTATGTTAGCAGTTAGCATTAGCATTATAGTTGAATCTGTCTGTATAGTGTCTTTGTGGGTGGTGAGGTCGTCAGTAGTATAGTTTAAGCAGTTAGTGGTTAGCAGTAGCATGTAGCGTTTGCACTAGCTAAATGGTAGCATCGGCACTGGTCACTACCTGGAGCATCTCCTAAACGGGCCTGGGTCAGTAGAACGTGGCAGTGCTGTTTGAATTAGCAGTTAGCATTAGCAGTTAGCAGTTAGCGAAATGGTAGCATCGGCACTGGTCACTACCTGGAGCATCTCCTAAACAGGCCTGGGTCAGTTGAATGTGGCAGTGCTGTTTGAATTAGCAGTTAGCATTAGCAGTTAGCAGTTAGCGAAATGGTAGCATCAGCACTGGTCACTACCTGGAGCATCTCCTAAACAGGCCTGGGTCAGTTGAACGTGGCAGTGCTGGTTGGATTGTGTAGCAGCAGTGTGAACTGGCACTAGGGGGGGTGACTCTGGGATGCCAGAGTTCACCTCCTAGCCTCCTGGAGGTGTTGTGGGACTAAGTAGGAGAAACAGCGTTGAAGGGAGGTTTCCACCTGATGACCCCCAGAGACGTGTTAGGAATCACTGCTCACTGGTAGGTATAGAGACAGATTAGGGATCCTAGGTCCTTCACTGAGGATGAATCCTTTCTTTTTGAGCACAAGTGTCTGGTGTTTAAATTAACTCGGTGGAGAAGAAAGAGGCAGTAGAGAGATGTAATGATGTCGTTGGTGTGTCCAGTCTACCACAGCATAAAGAAAAGACGGATGGGGAATCTTTACCACCAGGACATGCAATGAGAGCAACAGATGACTCTCTATGTTCAACCTTGCATTATACAAACTGGCTGCAAAGTATTTGTCAAAGTTATCCCCTCACAATGTCATGTCTATGATTTGATTCAGTCTGTTTTAATAATCAAAGTTCTGGTATATAAAGAGACTTTACTGCGGAAATTATCCAATATAATGGCCAAGGTTTGTGGTTTGAATGAAATGATTGTATAATGATAAAGCTGAATCTTCTGAAGACTTTCTTTTACCCGATTATTAAACTATTGCAGGTCAGGGAGACTCTGAAAGGCCAAGGTTTAGTCATGAAAGAGAAGCATAATACTGGCCAGAAAGTGTTGCAGTGCAGGAGTCTTTGAGGGGCGCGTCGGCTTTATCTTTATCTGAGAAGGTGAGAATTGCGTTGTCACCACTCCTTTGCTGCTAGAGCTCAGCATGCTCTCAAGGCTGCCGATGCTTTTGTACTTTATCCCCTAGAGTTTGATTAAAGTGTTCACTGAAATAAAATCCTTAAAAATCGCTGGTTTCGCTTTATGTTGCCAGCCTCGAATGGTGTTGTAACAGATTACTGCTGCAGCAACACATCATCAGTAGGGTAAAACGAACCTGTCTCACGACGGTCGAAACTCAGCTCAGCCAGTTTAGACCAAAAATCTCTCTCCAGTTGTTGATTTAACCCCTAAAAACTCATCTCTGTGTACTGAACTTACACATTTAGAAGCTGTTTTTCCATTAAAAACTCCCTTTGTTCCTTAAAATACTTTAGATTTAACTCTACACCATTTTAGCCCTAACAATAGGGTTCTTTCTTTAAAAAAACAGCAACATTTAAGCACTGAATAATGTTCATTTTTCAGGGCGGTGAATGTGCAGATCTGTGAAATTCTCTGCACAATGGCAAGTTGTGATATTATACTAATACCAACATATACACCAGTCAGCCACAACATCCTGACCACTGACAGGTGAAGTGAATAGCATTGATCATATTGGTACTATGTGGTGTTCTGGCCTATCCCCGCAGAAAAATGCACCCCACCACATGGCAACAACATCAAACATACCCCTTTTCCACCAAGAAGAACCAGGTCCTAGTTCTGGTGCTTAGTTGGTTCTAATCTGGTTCCTCCTAAGAACCTGTTTGCTTTTCCATTGACAAGGAGTCCAGTTGGAGCCATTGGGTCACCGTAAAACCACTACGCTAGCATCCATTACATAGCAGTTAAACAAACGCAGTAAGTTGATGATAATATCTATGTTTATCTCTATAGATGGTCTTAAGGCTGATTGTGAGGCGGAGGTCCTCCTGTTGCCTGGACACATCCGTGATCACGCTACTGGTGGGACACAACTGTAGCGGATTTCAGGTCAACAGTTTGTGGTAAACTTCCGTGTGTCCCGGGAGTCATTCCAATACATGTGTGATGGGACCAGGGACGTCCTGGAGAACAAGGACACTAATTAGCGCTTGTGTGTCCCTTTCCACCGTTGATGGTTGGTCACCATAACCCCGCCCCCAGCCCCTGACGTACTCGGTGCTTAGCTCTGGACCAGCAAAGAGTTGGTGCTTGCTGAGCTCCAGTTTTAAGAACCTGGAGTCGGTGCTTAGGTGGTGGAAACACAAAGAAGTGGAGCTAAGTCAGGCTCTGGCTCCGAACTAGACCTGGAACCAATGGTCCAACATGTTGATGTGACCTCCAGACTTCCTACATCCCATTCTGATCAAGCATCAACAGGATGCAGTGGAACAAGTTGGATTGACAGAGGCCCCACTGCACAAGCCAGAGTAGCCAAAGGATCCAGTGGCAACGTCCTGGTTCCAGAACCCATAGGACACCCTGAGAGGTCTTCTTCTCCATGCCCAGTGGACCAACATAATATTAGGCAGGTGGTCATGATGTTACCCCTAATCGGTGTATATTTAAACCAGAAACCAACTCTTAACAAGTGTAATGATACAGAGAGTCCCACCCTACAAGGTGACAGTATTGATTCTTTACCTTTATTATGTGTGAAACCCTGAAAGTCAGATTCCCTGTTTTTGACTGTCATTGATACACTGCAGATTTTAAGTAGAGATAACTCAGCCATGGTGCAGATCATTTATCTGATGGAATGTTTTCCAGCATATTAAAAAACCCATATGGACATTAAGATGGTAAAAATCTGGTGGTGCAGTGTTTGGCAGCACTGTGACTACCCAGAACCCTGCAAAGGACGAGCTAATGATATGACAGTTGGTCTGATGGTTTTGTCTGGTGTTAAATTTGACAGCATTGGCTCCATATCTTCGAGTGTCCACTCATGGATGCAAAGGGTGAAGAGTTTTAAAAAGAAAGACATTCAGACAGTGAAGGAAGGAAGAACTAATTAGTGGACGGAGCTGCCGAAGTGTTGGGTTGCTGAAGTGAAAGCCTGTTTGCGACCGGCGGACTCTAATGGACGACAGCTGGTGCGTGCCGCCTCACGATACGCATGCGGCACGTTTTGTTTCTGGTGTGTTTTCTGGTAACAGGTGTCCGTGTGTGAAGCGTCATCCATCAGCATCAGCAACCGCAGAGCTCCTCCGCCATTTTAAACGACCGTGACTGTAAGGAGTGCAACTGCGGACAGAAGGCCGACAGACGCGATGGTATAAATGCCAAACATCGGGCGTCGTACTATTAATACAGCGGCGGCCTTTCATAGGTCACTGTGTGAGGACATACCCCGATAAAAACCCATTTATAGCATCTGTTTACATCCAGACCTTTCATAAGCATCTTAGCCTGCGATGTAACACCGACTTGGAACAGGGAGGTTGGCTTTGACTGCAGATCATCTCATAAATCATATCATAAATCATATCAAGGATGCACAAGAGGCCACATGAGAAGCCTGCAGGCTGCTGCCAACAGGCCATGTTCGACACAGCCTCTTCATGATAGAGCTCGGAAATAATATCTGCGTCCGCAGGTAAATGTGGAACAAAGCTGTCAGCAGTGGGATTGAGAACAATAAGTGCAGTTGGCTTTAGCTTCAGATGCTAATTTGTCCTATAAACACAAAGGGACTCAGAGAAACCCAGGTATGTAACGTATCACTATTAATCCACTTTTAAAATCACGTGGGTTGTTTTTCTTCACTCAAAATGAGATGGAACACAGTTTGCTTTCATTATACTGCGAGTCCCGTGTAAATCTTTGTGTGGTTTGTGTTATTTTTTATCCTTATTTATTCATTTCTTTTGGTGTATTTGCCAAGAAAAGACCCACCATTTGTTGTTTGGCTTGTTAGTTATCTTTGGTTGTGTGAAGAATGAGGACTTGCTTTCTTTTTCTGATTTGAAACGTAATTTTTTTTTCCCCTCACTGATCACAAAACATCACAGAGAGGCTGAAATAAATAGCATCTTCACAGGTGCTTTGGCCCTGATAATGTTTTTTTTTTCCAAAGGCAGTTTCTCAGCTGGTTACAGCATTTGAAAAACACCAGTAACGATAATTTTTTTGATTTTTTTCTTTTGTAAAAAGAAATAGTTTAATGTTATTTCATAGTCGCAGAGCACGATGTTTCTCTTTTGTGTCCTGAAAAATGTTCTTTTTCAGACAATTTTGTGGAAAATAGACAATGCGGATTACCCATCATGACCACACCAGTAATGTGTTTGTGAACGAGCGCAACAACTCAGCTGGTTAATCAGGTTTCCGATGTACCGAATGATTTCTCTTGCAATAAGCGCTTGATACTGCAGGAGGGGCAAGAACTTCTAGAACATCTCCAACATAATGCACGCTAAGAAGCATCTGAGCAAAGCAATGTTTTACTTTTATAGCTGTATTAGAAGCCGCCAGGATATTAGTGGCCTCACACATGATCTGCCAGCCCCTCCACTGTATGAAGCAGTGCAGAAGTCAAGGTCAGCCTGCTGGGAAGTGAGTAAGCAAACGACTGAGCACGAGCGACGAGCGCAGCACACGGGGATGAATTAATACCTACATCACTCGGATTCTCCCCGCGCACCATTTTTCCTGCGGCCCTTCGCCAGATTGGCCAACCAAGTAATGGAATTCCCTGGTTACATGTCAATGATTCCCGCTGCCTTGAATTAAACACCACGATAAATCAGAACGCTCTTGATTCAGTCGTGTCCTTATTCCTTTTATGGATGAGGAGTGTAAATGGGTGCGTGGCGAGGACGTTGCGCTGAATGTAACGCAAGCGGAGGGAGAGCAAAGAGTCGGGTCAGCGAGCTCATGTTGGTTTTCGTGTTCATAAAGGAAGCAATGCATAATCGAAAGGGGAACCTGCCTCTTTCTGGATATCTATCTGTACATTTGGTTATCTGTCCCAAGCAGTCTGTATTAGACTCGCATCTCTGGAGCTTTGCATAATCAATGCCCGATTGCAGTCAGTAATTTACCACTGTTTACCGTGGTTTATTAGCCCTTTATGGAAATATTTAATACTGTAAGTGTTACACTGGTGCACACATCACATATTTTATTGGCCTATTTCACAGTAAAATGTGTTTCACTGGCCCTGCTATGAGGCTGCCTCGCTGGCTCAGTGGCAGCGCGGCAGACTGTCTTCAGTGTGCCTGGCTGGCCGACTGTTTGGCTCTCTGACAGGCTGCTTCTCCGTCTGTCTATTTAAAGCTTACAAGTACTTGAATTCTGGATTCACTGTAAGTGGCAGTGTCACAGTATCAATAACACGGTGGAGGTTTCACCATGAAAGTGTTAGCGGTGAAATAGTTCACAGTCAGGACAGTAAGAGTCTCAGATTGTTAGCCTTTTCACACATTAGGCAGAATGTTAGTGTATCATAAACTGAGGCAGGAGTATAATTAAGGGATGCTAACGTCTACATAACCTGCTGGGTGCCTTGAACCATCCACTTTTCTTGCAGTCTATGAGGTAACTTGACGCTACAAGTGTCAGTTAGTCCACGTAAATAACCTTCACCTTTGGCAGACTTCATCTCCTGTGGAAGCACTACTCACCTGGCCGTCCTGCAGAGTCCAGGCAGCATGTCTCAGGAGTGACATTAAGGGATAAAGATGACTTGAATAACTTCAGCTGTCGGTTAACTGTAGTGGAGTAAACAGGACTTTATTACTCCTCTGGATTTAATGTCTTACGTAGTGTTAGGACCACGGCCTTTACTGCAGTTATGCCTTCGGTGTTGGCTATTACGTGGGAGGTTTTCAGTTCTGCAGATAAGTATTGTTATAGGGAGGTTGGGGAAGATAGATGGACCAGAAACCTCAGAACAATGCTGTTTGTTCTCTATTCCCTGCTGCGCCAACACTCGATATTGGTATCTTTGAATCATGACCCCTGTCATTTGTTAACCTTAATCAAGTGGTTGTTACTGTAACCATGGTGATCAGGGTTCCCTAACTTTAACAAATAAGTAATTATCACATTACCGAAAAACTATATTGACCCTAAGCCGAACCATAACGTTCTCAAATTGATTCTTCTAACTCTCATTTGTCTAACGTTCTGCCTGCATCAGCTGCATTCAGCTGTCTTCCTTAAAGCTGCCCTGTGGAGTTAATGATCACTGGTGCGATAGAACAAAGGCAGCAAATGTACACATGCAATAGCACAGGAAAAAGGACAACCAGCAATGGCAATACATCAGCAAAAGGTGGTTTTCCAACCCGTGGGCCGTTCGAGAGCAACCTGAACATCTGTGCATGTTTTAGATCCTCTTCCAGGGATGTTTTCAGGGGGGATAAAGTACATACTCCACAACAGGTGCTTCCCAATAGTCCTGAAAATGCTTATTGGGTAAACTTGAAGAAGACAAAGTGATAAGTTTTGCCCTGAGAGGACAATAAGGCAGTCTTCTCCTCGCTAACATCGCCATCAACGGCATAAAACTCACCAAATAGTCTAACAAACCTCCACTGTTCCATATCCTAGAACTGGACTTACTTCCAGTGACTTCTTTGTTGCTGTTTTCATGCACAGATCCGACACCGCAATGGAAACAGGAAGACTGAAAGGGAATCGTTCGCACAGCCTTCCACATTCCCCCAGTTCCTGCAGTGGAAAGCCGCCTGATCTTAACAACTTGCCAACGAAAGCCGATCGAGGCTGCTATGAAAAAAATTAACGGCGTCCATCCGTCCATCTTCTTCTTCGGGCCGTGGTGCACAGTGGATTTCAATATGCACGCCATTCCAGACTCCTGTGCAGCGTTTTTCACTTCCTCCTGAGGATCCCAACACGGCCCCAGGTGAGGTGAGATACGTCGTCCTTCCAGTGAGTTTCGGGTCTCCTCTCAGTACAGGCGCGCCACAATCTAAGTATTTTACAGGATTTGTAAGTCAGGATGAAATACATTTTACACTTAGTGGTGCCTCTAACATCCCAATCAGCTGAGCAGTATTAGCTGTCAGTGGTACAGTTTGCATCGAAGAAACTAAATACATGTGTCTGCAGCGAGGACATAGTGTCAGGCGATGTGACCTCCTGGCTGACTGACTGCATAACTGACTGCGTCGCTAACTGAGTGGCTAGCTGCCTGTCTAGATTAGAATGTACCAATGTGTTCCCCTGTCCTGGACGGTTATATTTGGAACATCCCTCTTACATGACTGGATTCTTCTCAGTCACCGACCGGCTTTGATCTGAGCATCCTGAAAGGACTCGACATAAAACAAACACCCTTCTTTTCCTAATTGGTGGCTTATTTTGACAGATTCTGTGGTGCTCCCAGAAAATCCCACAATGACATGTTTACTGCATGTCAGACTGTTACAGCTAGTAGCAGGGCCTGAGGATGGCGACGCTGGTTGACCAGTCCACAGCTACCAGTCAGACTGATGTGAAATTTGTTGTAGATGCTGCAGAAGTAAGTCGTGCGGCTGAAGGCAATGCAGCACCCCCATCTCCAGGTGGCTGATTTGTATTGTTGCAGGGCTGTCTCTTGCATTGCACCCCAACTCCTCCCTTCCTCTGTCGCCACAGCTGCCTTTTTCTGTAATGAGAGCAGCTCCAGAGCTCCTGATGATTTCCTCTAATGTCTGGTAAAGTGTCATATAGGATCTTGTCTGTATTATTCTGCTGTGACCCAGATTCAGACAACCTCCTGAGCATGAAAAAACAAAAGTTCTCATGTAGTTTTTCAACCAGCAGCACCTCTGTTGATTACTCTGTTCTTTCAGTCTTAACGACGTGATATGATGCTGTGAAGATCTGACTTACAAAAGCCCTATCCCTGTACTGCACTTTTTTGCAGATGCATCTATAGCTGTGCCTTTGTGTAACACTGCAATCACATGTTTTTGTTTAAACAGGGTCTCCTTTTTTTGGAGGGAAATGTCCCCCCATGCCTGTTTCCAGAGGATGATTCCTATTTTTGGATTCTTTTTGTTGACTGCCTGACATTTTCTTTAACAATCGGGCCTTAAATTTCACAAAACATTAAAAAAAGGGGTTCAATTGAGCTGACGCATTCACTCTTCGTGGGGTTTCCCTTTGTACTGTCAAAGCCACCTTGCACATCAACCCACTCTTTGCTCAGTCAGACTGTGCACATGGCATGGATAGATAGACGGAAACTGAATATAAAGTTGCCCCATATTCTGCTAAAACAGGGTAAATGTTGACTTTAAGTTATATTTAACAAGACTGTTACATTAAATTCACTGTCAAGCTCAACTACAAGTTCACTGTCCTGCTTTCTGATCTTCTTTGAGCACAATATCAGA
This sequence comes from Dascyllus trimaculatus, assembly GCA_024666655.1. Classification (NCBI taxonomy): domain Eukaryota; kingdom Metazoa; phylum Chordata; class Actinopteri; family Pomacentridae; genus Dascyllus; species Dascyllus trimaculatus. The sequence goes on from CM045457.1 coordinate 33,489,174, forward strand.
GCAACTCAAACTGCAGCACGGCTATGGTCGGTGCTACAAGCCAATTTGATCACCCATCCATCATCTGTACACCACTTAATCCTTTACAGGGTCGCAGGATGGCTGGAGTTTATCCCAGCCGACTTGGGCGAAGGCAGGGGACACCCTGGACAGGTCGCCAGTCTATCACAGGGCTACACATAGAGACAGACAACCAAGCTCACTCTCATTAACATCTACGGACAATTTAGAATCATCAATTAACCTCAGCATGTTTTTGGACTGTGGGAGGAAGCCAGAGTATCCAATGAAAACCCACACTGCACAGGGAGAACATGCAAACTCCACACAGAAAGATCCCAGGCGTCCTAACCGGGACGCGAACCGGGGATCATCTAGCTGTGAGGCGACGCTGCTAACCACTGAGCCACTGTGCAGCCCCAATTTGATCATTTCCTTGCTATAACAATATTATTTAATGTATATATTTAACAGAAGACTGCACCAGGCATAGAAAACATTCTATTTAATGAGATTATTATTTCAGTAGCTTAATTCTTTTATCATTTTTTCCATACAAGTTATTAATTTGTGTGCATACATCTTTTATTTTCTTGCCTGAGTGAACCAGTTAATCAGTATTAATTTATTGATTTATTTACTCCCACATACAAAACACCTCCTCTTTAATGTCCATTAACTGTGTTCGATTCAAACGTAGGCCTTCGTTTTTAGAAATATTTTGGACCTCTTAAGTTAAACTCCTTCTATTGGACATTCTGGCGTCCTGCATTGAAATAAAAGCAACTTCACACTGAAGATACCATGTCTCAAACGGAGATTGTCTTGACATTGGCAGAATACATCCATGAACCCTCGGTGATCAGAGGAAACATGCTTGTTTTGAGCTGCTGCATCTCAACTTGAACAGTTTTTCCTTTTAATCTATGTGTGAGTCATTCATCAAAATAGTAAGATTCACTCATTCCTCTGTAAATATGTTGCTGTGGAATTAAAAGGCAAACTTGAACATGGTTTTATTCACTATAAAAAGGGGGGAAAGCACCTTTAAAGTATCATAAAGCCAAAACCCTGTGATCTTTTAGAAAAGCATCTATTAAAAATGACTTTACCTGGTGGCTGTGAACCAAAAACTGAAAGAACTTGGTGTAAATTCATTAAAAAGGTCATTCCAACCAGATAAAAACGTCTTTTTTTCATTTCTTTACCTCCGTGTGAAGGTGTGACAGCTCAAATATCCAGTTATCTGAAGTTATCTGAGGTCGGGCTGACCCTTGGATGCCAGAGGAGTTCACCGTCTTTACTGCTCAGATTTATTTTTTGATCAGCAGATATCAAAGCACGGAGGCTGTAATCTGGGATCTCACTGGAACGTTCTCTTCAGTGAAACACTGTACTTGCCTACAAGTGCGATGCTCGTTGACACATACCGGCCCTGCTTAGCGACGGTGTGACCTTAGATCGCGGCCTTGTTTTCAGGTGGCCGACCGCGCCCCGAGGACTGAGCATTATTGAAATGTCAACTGGAATGGCCTGGATGCTGCTAAGACACACATCATCTCAGTTTACAGTCCAGAGACCCGGATTGTTTTTAGTGTTTTGTGGAGGTCCGCTGCAGCTCAGCGTGATATACTGAGCCACTAACGCTGCCAGGGCTTCTGCAGCTTATAGCCTGTTTGTCATCCTGAGCGGAGTTTTCTTTTAGCTTGAGAGACATTTGTTTTGTGAGCCCCCCGCGGCGTTTCCAAGTCTCGCCGGCACATTTAGTGTTTCTACTCTTTGTCTTTTAGTCTTTATTGTATGTACAAAGAGATAACTAAACATAAAGAGAATTGTTTGTGGTCTTGAGACGCTTCCCAGAGGAGTTAATAGCCTTACAAGACAGCTTAGTTTAGAGCGCATAGTATAAAGGCGAACCTTTCTTCTTGTTCTGTTCGGATGTTGTACAGAGTTTCAAAAGCTTCTCAGTCTCTCATCCCAGCTCTCCTCACTGATCCACAACTTTCCTCCATCACCAGCCAGGTTTCATTCTTACCCACAACTTACTGTGATGCTGATGTTTAGAATTAGAAGGTCATTTTACAGTTGACCCCCCTGGCCTTCCGTCCGGACCAGAGGACTGGCTGAAGGCCTGACTTTTAAATATAAAATCTCGTAACGTAAGAAGGGAACAGCACTGGAACACAATTCGGAAAAGTTTGGTAGCATTTCAATAATGTTGGCTTCTTCCTCCGAGGCCAACACTGACCTATAGCAGCGTGCAAAATTAGCAGGTTGGTAAGTTCTGGTGCTATTTTTACCGGTTGTCACGACTTGTGTAACAACTAACTACTGTTACTGAAATAGAAACCCCCTTACAAAAGGAAAGTGAGGTGTTCTTTGTTTTACAGACTGGATCAACAGAGTCCCACAGCCTCCATTGGTTCGCTGTATGATAACTAGCTTTGGTTAATTTGATTTGTTTGGTCCACACCATTGGAAGCAGTGGTAACTCCAGCAATAGCTTCCATCCAGCTGTTTATTTTATTTTATTCTGCTGGCAGCAGGCTAAGCAGGTCATTCCAGGCGTTCCTCTACCCAGCAACGTTTTCCAGTTCCTCCTGGGGGATCCTGAGACGCTCTCAGGCCCGATGAGATATATAGTCCCTCCAGTGAGCTTTAGGTCCACCCTGGGGTATCGTCCCGGTGGGGTCTGCCTGGAAAACATCCAAAGGAAGGCGCCCAGGAGGCATCCTACTGTAAAAAATAATTAAATTAATTAAACACATAATTTACTGATGTAGACAAACCTTTTAAGCAGCAAACATTATTTTGATGGATCATTTTGACGTAATAATAATAGTGGTAACTGTATCAGCTAATTTAAACCCAACTAAGTTGATTCAAAACAAAATTCAATTTGTATGAAATTATTAGCGTAATAATGACATTGATGGTGATGACAGTTTACATCCATGATTTGGGGCATTAAAGCGAAAAACAAACAGCCATTAATTAGTTTCAGTTAGTCTTTATTAAGTCACAGTTCAAATGCGGTTTACTTGTTTGTTCCTTTGTTCTGACTCACCTGCAGGACTCCTGTTTGGGAGGAGGCCGGCCCAGCACTTCCTGGATTCATGGTGATGTCACTGGGCCGGACCAAGTGGAGGGGTGTCGTTCGTTTGATGAATGTTTCCTTTGTATTAAAATGCATCAGCCAGTATTGATTCCACGTGTTTAGCTTTCAGGGAGACCTTTAGAAATGCCTACATGTTTGTAGGGTGTACAGTGATGTTGTTTACAGATTTGTTTGCATCCAGGTTACAGAATAGACCACCATGTTGTATGATGGTAGAGGGGAAGTGAGTGGGTGTGAATTGAGCAGCATATATAAGAAGTAGAGCGCTCACTTCCTGGAGGGAAAGGTGACGTTGTGCTGCTAATTTTTTAAATAGCTATGACTTCATTTTTGTACTTTAAATCTCACATCAGTGGAGAAGCACTGTAGCATAAAATCTTCACCTCTTGTGCACACAAGAAGTCCGTGGAGTCAGCCTGCCAACTCTACAGTGAGTATTGTGTTTTTTACAAATGAATTCCACTAAAAGAATGATCTGGGGGGGAAATCAGTTGTGATAAGACCAACAGAGTTTAGGCTCCACCTGTTAATACACTGGATGGGACACATTGTTGTCCTGCTCATGGGAAATGCTCAACATTTTAGCAGTGAACTTTGAAAGTCTGGCAAACTAGTGTAAAAGAAAGTTTCATTAGATCTGTTCAGCTAGAAAGGGCTGTTTATTTGTTCTCATAATTCGTTGTGTAGTTTAATTTTGTGTTGGGTTGGCTTTCAAGATTTAAAGTCTATGTGTTATACAATGATCAGACATAACATTCTGACCACCTGCCTAATACTGTGTTGGTCCCCCTTATATGCTCAAAAATGCTCTGAACCACTGGACCAGAGGACCTCTCAGGGGGTCCTATGGGGTCTGGAACCACTGGATCCTTTGGCTACTCTGGCTTGTGCAGTGGGGCCTCTGTCAATCCAACTGGTTCCACTGCATCCTGTTGATGCTTGATCAGAATGGGCTGTAGGAAGTCTGGAGGTCACATCAACATGTTGGACCATTGTCATGTTCCTCCACATGTTCCTGATTGGTTGATGTTGTTTCCATGTGGTGGGGTGCATTTTCATCCAGTGACATTTGGGATTTCCATCAGCATGAGGGAGTGTGTTTGTTGTGGGACGATGTTTATTTGGGTGTTTAAGTCTCATCAAGGTTTTCCATCAGAACACCACATAGTACCAATATGATCAATGTGATTCACTTCACCTGTCAGTGGTCATGAAGTTGTGGCTGATCGGTGTATACAGAATTGCAGTTAGCTAAAGGTCATTTCCTTCCAATTTTGTTGTGGAATTATTTAATTTCTTAAAAGCTACTAGAAGAACCAAACTTATAAAGAATATCTAACTGGATCAGTTAATTTTTAAGATGTCTGTCAACTTAAAAAACCTGATATCTTTAAGGTGTTGACGCTCATCTCAGTTGCTTTACACTCGGCTACAAACCATCCCATGAAAATCATGATCTGATGAAAAAAAAAAGCAGAAGAAAAAACTACCCAAGTTACCGGAACAACAAAGCCATTCTTCTTAAATGTCACGTTTTAGTCAAATTCGATAAAAAAATAAGACAGTTGTCCCACCTCAGCCTTTGAAATGGAACACTTTTAATTCCGTTTAAACCCTTTTTTCAGCTGTTTTAAAGCCACAAGAGAAAAGAAATATGACGTACAGTGTAAAGTGTGACATAAGAGAAGTGAAATTGTTGTGTCTGTATGTGTTGTGGTTGCACAACGGAGTAGAGATAAGCCGCGATATTCACTCAGAAGGAAACCTGCCATGTCACTGCAGTGCATTCTGGTCTATTTCCTGCTCCTGCGGTTGTAAAATCTGATCCCCGGGCCTCTTGTTAGGCGGGTTTAAAGACGCCCTCGACCTTGAGGGACTGAAGCCCCACACTGGGGATGTTGTGACCAAAACCTTTTTGCAGTTGAACTCCCCTTTAGCTGCTGGAGACATCTGAAGAAACACAGCTAAAAGAAGCCAAACACACGAAGTACGTCCCCAGTGGCTCTAGAGCAGCAGTGTTTAAAGACTTTAAAGGGATGAGTTCCTTTTTCTGAATTGCTTTTTTATTTGATAAAGACGAGGCGTGGCTCATAGTATTTTATGTAGCATCTTGAGCAGGCTTGACTGAACACGCTGTTTAAGGAGCAGGTATTTTGTTTATCATGTGACGACATTAGGCAGCGTGACAAGCAGAGACACATTTTGTAATTCTGTTGCATATAAACAACGACAGTAAAGACATACTGGTATCGATTCTGAGACTGTCAGTTATCTTTTATGTGTTGTAGCTGCTCATATATGGGAATTTATATTTACTCTCATAAAGCAAGAGGAAGAGGAGGGTCTCCACATATAATATGAGAATATACATACATATTTCCCTTACACACACTTCCTAACATTACACTCAAAACTAAGGCAGTATGGCCGCCATATAGCTCACTGAGGTAAGGTGTTACCACATGGGTGCAGGTCGCCAGCAGCAGTCGTGAGTTCGAGTCTGGCTCACGACCCTTTGCTGCAGGCCTTCTCTCTTCCCTATACCCCATTTCTCTCCCTCTATCAGTGAAAATGTAGAGAAAACTCCCCCCAAAAAACAAACTCAAGTAGTATGTAAAACATGAACTCATCAGTCTGTTTCTTTCTATCTGTCTTAAACTTGTGAGCACCCTCACTGACATACAGGAGGTTCTCGGTATACGACGGTCTCGTGTTACGACTCCCATAACTTACTTTAAAAACCTAGTTTCATCATAAGTGACTTGGTTCGTAAATAATACGATACTCGGTGAGAACTAGTTGCTGGTGCAGAGTCACGGGGGAACAGCGAGTCAGGCGGCGCACCAACGAAGAAGAAGGCGTCACTGAGTTCTCCCTTGTTGATAGCTGCGTGTTAACCCGCTTTTAGTTTTTGCTATTTCGTGTATTTTCTGCCCTTTATTATTCCTCCCAGGCGTAAGGCAGACTCTTCTGATGGCAGCACTTCGACGATAAGGAAAGCCATCACCGTGGAAGTGAAATTAGACGGTGTAAAGCGCTGTGAGAAGGGAGAAACGCCGACGATCATTAGTCGTGTGTTCGGCTTAAGCCGTTCGACGTTCGCGACGATAGTCAAGGACAAAGTTAGTGACTTAAGATATTAATTACCTCCGCCAAGGAGATGATGAAAAGAAAGAAATTATGAAATTCTGGGACTGATCCGGATCACCGTCTGGATCCAGGACTTTTTTTAAATGCAAGTGTAACCAGGTTGGACAATTAAATGCGGTTTACTCTAAAAGCCACCAGAGGGCACTCTTGTTTTTGGGGTAACCCCCTCTGACCACATGACATTTTGGGTCTCCACGCGACAGACAGCGACAATGACGGAGTTCTCTTTCCTTCCTGAGCGACATACGCACGGTTGGGCCGGCATGTTTATCTCCGGTTGTCTAAGAAGCTGGGAGGCTGTTAGGAGCTGCCGCGCTAGAGGCCGCGCCTGTTCATTAGGTCAGATGGGGTGAAGGCCGCATTGTTGGTAGGACATTTGAACTGTATGTAATTACATTTGTATCTGTAACGTTCCATATAAAATATGTGAATTGGGAGATTGTGTCGGGGGTGGACTGAAGGTCCTTGGTGGAGGTCTGAACTCTGAGTGCTTTTCTAGTTTAGGTATAGAATCCGACTTAGGCCAAAATCAGCTTGTGACACGTCGTAGTTCGTAAACCGAGGACCACCTGTAATGCTAATCCTTTACTCCAGGGGTGTCAAACATACGGCCTGCCAGAGGGTCCAATCTGGCCTTTGGGATGACCTTGCAAAGTGTAAAAATTATACAGGGAAGACTTTAAATGCAAATTTGTGAAACTTTAAATTTAAAATAACTTCTAGATCTTGACAAGTTGTTTTGATCACACAGTAACAAACTATATTGTTCAGTTTCAGATGCCTGTGACTGAATGCTGTGTGCCTTTGTAGACAAACTGTCATCTGTGAGCTGTAATGCACATGTGTCAATGATAAACTGAGGCATAATACTGTTGAAATTGCATTTATTTTTCTTTTAATTAAACAAAAATTAGTGCATGAACATTTTCAGAATGTACTGTTTTGCACTAAAACAAAGAAAACATTTGGATTTGTCGTTATTTATAGGTTAGTATGCTGTGATTGTGCTGATCCGGCCCACTTCAAATTGAATTGTATGTGGCCCCCTGAAGTAAAATGACACCCCTGCTTTACTCCAATGTTAAATGATGGTTCTGATTATTTACAAGTTTGTTGCCCTTTTCACTGTCTTTCCCACTTTTCCCATCAGTTAATGCCGAGAAATGTGATCAATCAGGCGATGGGACAGGCCCTAAACAAGCCACCAGTCATTCAGATTTATCCACATGGTATGGAGAGGTGAAACTGAAAATGAGCACACCCGAAACAATAATTCATCACTGCACAGGAGGACCAAGTGCGAACACAGCTGCGATAAGTACTGCAGATCAATGGGAGACAGTCTGTGGGATGTATTGGGTGCTTCCAGCAGACAGGTTGGGTAATGATCGCGCTGCTCCCCTTCGGTTTCTCTTCCAAACAAATTTGGCTATCCCGGGGGCTTTGTTTAAAAACCGGTCTGATGAAGCGGCTGCTTCTGTTTTCCGACCTGTTAGGCCTCATTTGTGATGCTGCTGTGCAAAACTGTTGTCGCAGATGGAACGACCGTCAGAACGACCAAAATATGACGGGGGGGGAAACTGCCTCAGGTAGCCCGAGAGTCTGGCAAATGTTGCTGACAACTGCATCCCAAAGTTTTTCCCCTGACTAAGAACCAAATTACACACATTTACTTATAGCATTAGAATCATTTCCATCCTGCTCTGTCTCTGGAACAGCTGCGGAAACACAAAGCAGTAACAGCAGACATGCTTTACGTGGTTTTAAGTTCATTTAGCTCAGACACACAAGTTATCCCTCTGCCTTCAGAATGTGAGTTGACTGCACTGGTTGGTCAGTTAGTTCAAAGTGAGCTGTGAAAGAACCAACGAGCCACAAGGACGTTAGCTACAGATTTGCTTCTACATTCTCCCAATTTAAAGAATTTCTTCTTGGTGGCGAACTAACCAGTGGGTTGCTGGTTCGAGTCGACTGGCAACAGGTTGAGGTGGGAGAGTTACGGGCCCTTGAGCAAGGCCCTTAACCCCTGACTGCTCCCCGGGCCCTGCACTGTGGCAGCCCACTGCTCCTAGTATAGTTAAGGTTAACTATGAATAGGATGGGTCAAGTACAGAGAAGGAATTTCCCCATGGGGATCAATAAAGGTTAGACTATTATTATTATTCATTTAACATCAGCCTGAGCTGTCAAAGCTGTTCTTGTCAGTACAAAGATGATCTGTGAGTTTCAGTGACTTTAAATCTACGTCTAAGGGTGTGGGGAAAAAAAAATCAGTTCTAAACTTTGTCATGGTTATGGATTCATTTTAAATTATTATGAGAAGAAACCACCGAAATTTCATTTAACAGGTATTAAGACACAAGTTCTGTTTTCTCAAATCATAAAACAAGTCTGGTCAGTTTTATCTCTCTAATGATGCATCCTGGGAAGTTGTGTTTCTCATCAGCTTATTGTGATGAAATAGGCTATAAGAACGCCAGTCTTTAGCTTTAGAATTCCAGTTGCTAGCCCAGGAATGCTATAGTTGCCAGCCTAGTAGTTATAAAATTCCAGCTGCCAGCTCTGGAATGTTAGCTTCCAGTTGCTAACCCAGGAATATGAGTTTCTAGTCTAGGAATGACAGTTGTTAGCCCATGAATGCTACTTGCTAGCCACCGACTGCTAGTAGCTAGCCTTGGAATGCTTGTGACTAGGAATGCCAGTTGTTCGCCTATGAAGGCTAGTTGTTAGCCTAAATGCCATTTGTTAGCCAAGGAATTGACGTTTCTAGGCGAGGAATGTTGGTTTGTAACACAGGAACTTTGGTTGCTAGTCAAGGAATCCAAATTTTTAGCACAGGAATGCCAGTTGGTAGCTTCAGAATTCCAGCTGCTAGCCCAGGAATGCTAGTTGCTAGCTCTGGAATGTTAGCTTCCAGTTGCTACCCCAGGAATGCTAGTTGCTAGTCTAGGAATGACAGTTGTTTGCCAATTTAATGCTACTTGCTAGCCACCGACAGCTAGTAGCTAGCCTTGGAATGCTTGTGACTAGCCTAGGAATGTCAATTGTACGCCTATGAAGGCTAGTTGTCGGCAATTGACGTTTGTAGGCAAAGAATGCTAGTTTGTAACACAGGAACTTTGGTTGCTAGCCTATAGGAATGCCAATTGCTAGCACGGGAATGCTAGTTAATAGCCTAATTTAATTCATTCAACTAATCATTTTACGTTGAAATGGGTATTATTATAAGAGCTTATGTTTTAACAGAATAAAGATTAGACATTTTAAGTTCAGTTAGCTAGAAATGAGCAAAACTCATGTATCTGTATCAAGTAAACTAGCAAAGATGAATTGATTTGAGTAATTCCCCAATTATGTTTTAATGCTATGAAACTCAAATTGTGCATTATAGTAAGGGTTTTAGATAATATAATATTATGCATGAAATATTCTAGATTTTTTTTACTCTCACTCTGAATAAGCCACCAAGCTAAAGTCCCATTCAGACGTAGCCCAGCGTAAAGTGTGTTCCACTGATTCATCCCGTGCCATGATGCTGACATGAAGCCGACCGCCTCTGGGATCTCTGCAGTCCCTGAAGCGTTCCTGTTCTTCAGAGCTGCGTGACTGAACAGCATGGAAGTGATCAGACGCAGTTTTAACGCTGCAAACTCAATTTGCACGACTAACTTGTTGCTGAAGCGATTTCAACGTAAATGAAGACGAGCAGCCCCGGTATTAGTCGAGGCATGTGCAGTGATAGAACAGAGATCGTCAGATTAGGATTCAAGTGCAAAGGAATGAAGCACAAGTCTTGCTTTAAACACACAGGGTGGGTTCCTTCTCACCGAATGTCCTGTTTTAAAGAATTTTTAGCGACTGCACAGGCCCAACGCTGCAAAACTCGATGAAACAAGACGAGGTGAAAGCATCAGTTGTCGTGTGTGTTTGCAGTTTTCACAAATGCATGTGTTCTTCTGTTATTTGGCTTCAGATTTATAGTGAAAACCAGCCTCGAATGGTTGATCTTCACGAGGCACCCAATCATTCAAGTCAGTCATTAACTCAGAAAATAATAAAAGCCAGCGGGAAATAAAACAGACGACGAAGAACATTCTGTAACTCGAGAACAGTGAAAATGGCAGTAAAACATTACATGGTTCAGTGCTGCTACCATGCAATAAGGCATTCACTCTGTTATCCACACTGTAAAAAAAGAAATCTATTAAAATAAAACTATGAAAATCTGGCAGCAAGAGTGAAGTATGTTAGAAAACAGTGGGATCCTGTGACATTCAAAAACTGTTAAAATGATGAAAATAACAGCACTTGATCGAATGGAAAATAATAATATTTAGTATACACAGTAAAACATTTTCTTTTTTCTTTTTACAGTCAACATTTAAATAAATACTTTCACTGTAATTTTGACATTATGAGATAAATGTTTATGATTTACAAAACCATTCATCTCGGAGACTATTTTGATATATTAAACTGCCAAGAAAGGAAATGTGGGGAGAAGTGCATCACAGATTGATGTCCTTACTGACCATACCGCCTTGTGGATACCCGATCCCATCAGATCTCAGAAGCTAAGCAGGTTGGGTCTGGTCAGTACCTGGATGGGAGACCGTGAGGGAACACCAGGAAGCCTGGGTGGATGCAGTGTGAGAGTGAGTGGATGGTGGTGGTCGGAGGGGCTGATGGAGCAGACTGGCCTCCGTCAGTCTACCCCAGGACAGCTGTGGCTACATATGTAGCTTAGCACCATGGAGTATGGAGTGAATGAATAATGCAATGTAAAGCGTCTTTGAGTGTCTAGAAAAGCGCTGTATAAAACCAGTGCATTATTATTATTATCATTATATCTAACTTGTATGTGTTTCTTAAAGGTCAACAGCTGTAGGTCTGAATTTGTCATAGAAAGCATTAACCAACAGATTTATTTACACATGAATCATGGAATAAATGGTTCGCAACATGTTCTGTGAAACAACAAACATGTTGGGATGAATATAAAGAAAAGTAAGGGCTTCAAGAAAAGGCTATTACATTAAATACATAATTATATGTATACAGGTGGTCCTCGGTTTACGAATGAGATCCGTTCCTATGACGCATCGTAAGCCGATTTTTGTTGTAAGTCGGATTTTATACCTAAATTATCCCTAAATTTATACCTTAAGTCACTCATCCTTTCACATGCTCAAGGATGGGATCTTTGTCCTTGATTATCGTCGTGACCTTCGAATGACTTAAGCCAAACAATGTTCATCGGCGTTTCTCCCTTCTCAGAGGGCTTTCCAACGTCTAATTTCACTTCCATGGTGATGGCTTTCCTTATCATCGAAGCGCTGCCGTCAAAGGAGTCTGCCTTATGCCTGGGAGTCATAACAAAGGGCAAAAAATACACAAAATAGCAAAAACTAAGAGCGGGTTAACATGCAGCTATCAGCAATGGAGAACTCAGTGATGCTTTCTTCTTCGTTGGTATGTCATGTGACTCAGTGTCCCCCCGTGACTGTGTTCGCCGTTGAGCACCAGCAACTAGTTCTTGCTGAGTATCCTATTATCTACAAACCAAACCGCTTATGTCGAAACTAGGTTTTTAAAGTAATTTATGGGAGTCGTTTGTAACCATGAAACGTCGTAAACCGAGGACTTGCTGTATGTATAATATATAACTGTAATTTAACAAAACTAAGAACATTTTTAAAAAGCTAGTTTTCAGTCCTTAATATACATCATTTTTCTTTCAAATCATAATCGTCAGTGTTTTATCGCTGATTTAAAAACAGTTAAAACTGTCATTTTAATGTTTTGTTGTTGTTGTTTTTAAAGGTGTTAACATTTAAATTTTTTTTTTTTCCCATAATCTTACCAGATATATTCTGTAACTTAACAAAACAGGGGAAATCTGTACAATAACGGTTAAAAACTTCTATAAAATGTTCATTTTTATAATAAATAACAGGCCCATCATTGAGTCACAGCAACAAGAGATGGAAAACCCTCTGAAAGCCTCCGACACCAGAGCGTCTTTAATCAGCTCAGACAGATCTTTAAAAAAAGAAACGATTGTTCCAAATCAGCATCGCCTTGCAGTGTTGTGACTGAACTGGGTGCTGCGACTCTTCTTTAGTTTCAACGGAGTCCGCTAATGTCATCAACTTTGCTAAATGACTGACAGAAGCTGGTTTTTGCAGTTGCCCGGCAACAGCAACAGGATGCTGCCACTTCTGTCGGTGCTTCTGGGAAACAAAGGCAGAGCGGCGCGAGTGGAGTTTTCAAGTCTGCAGAGTGCGTCCCGAGTGATCGGGTCCTTTGTGTTTGCTGCTGGTGATAATTGTTGAAGTTGTTCTGAACACAAGCAGAGGCTTTGTTCTGTGTTAACATGCTTCTTTTTGGCTTTGATAAAGAGAACAAAAGCTGAATTCCTAATCTTAGGTTTTACATATGAGGTTCTTTTTCTTTACAGTTTACTGTGTCACAAATTTGTACACTGTAAATACTGTAAACTAAACCTGTGAGCCTCTAGAACACTTTCAGGGAGCTTCCATAGAGAATAGAAAGAGGGCCTTACGAAAGTCTTTAAAAAAAAAAGACTTTTGTTTATCATTCTTTACTTTAGTTTATCATTCTTTTATTTTATTTTTTGTTATATTTATTTATTTTATCTATTTATTTATCTTTTAATTAATTTATTTAAATTTTATTTCTATTTTTCTATTTGTTTTTATTTATCTATTTATTCTTCTATTATTTATTTATTATTTTGTTAATTAATTAAGTAAATTTGTTTAATTTATCTATTAATTAATTTATGTTTTACTTCTATTTTTCTATTTATTTCTATTTTTATTTATTTATGTATTTCTATTTATTTATTTTATCTTTTTATTTATCTTTTAATTAATTTACTTATATTTTATTTCTATTTTTCTATTTGTTTTTATTTATCCATTTATTTTTCTATTATTTGTTTATTATTTTGTTTATTTATTTATTTAATTTGTTTAATTTATCTATTAATTAATTTCTGTTTTATTTCTATTTTTCTGTTATTTCTATTGTTATTTATTTACTTATTTGTTTCTTTACATTTATTTATTTTAGATGTTTTATCTTTTTATTTATCTTTTAATTAATTTATTTATATTTTTATTTCTATTTTTCTATTTGTTTTCATTTATCTATTTATTCATTTATTATTTATTTAATATTTTGTTTATTTATTTATATTGTTTCATTTATCTATTAATTTATTTATGTTTTATTTCTATTTTCCTATTTATTAATTTACTTATATTTTTATCGATTTACTTATTTATTTATTTGTGTATTAAAAGGGATTCTGCACACAACTGTTGAACCGGAGTTAGTTGCTAATTCATGCCTGCAGTCCCTGTGCAGAAAGGTACAAATAAAACAACAGAATGAGCAACACGTACAAATGATACGTTAAATATACAAAATGTACAATACACAGTCTCCATGTAACAGTTTAGACCAGTGATGGTTTGTCTTCAGTCGTGTTTTCAGTGTTGGGCCTCGTGCTTCCTCTGATACTGGTGAGAATTAGCTTCCATTTATCTGCTGCTCTGATTGAAAATGACCGAAAGCAGTTTTCCAGAGAAGGTTCTACTACGAAGGAAGATTTAGAGTAAACAAGCTGCGTCGAGCCCAAAGTCAGAGTTTTCTGTGTCGTGAAGGCGTCTCTCTTAATTTGCAGGGTTGCCATGGTAACTGATGCTGCACAGTCGACCTGCTGTGGACGAGGTTCTGTTCAAAGTCGAGGATTTATTTCACCTTTCAATTACTTCCCTGATATTCTCAATACAGATCCTCGGCTGGGAGAATTTAACATGTCTGCAGGCCTGTTCAGCCACATGTCAGTGATCCCCCTGAAGGAAGCCGTGATACAGCAGCTTTCACTGCATCTTTCCCATGAACACCTGCATGTGTTCTGCTGGTGCTGCAGAAAACGCATCAGTATGTTTTTACATTTGCTCGTGTTAGCTGCCCTAGTCTGTTTTACACTGCTGATAAAGCACATTTAGTGTATTAGTTCTCACAGGGAATATTTAATCAATAACATTTCAAAGTAATAAAATTTCTTCTGGCTTAAATATATTTTAAAAGTATAATTTTACAGTCAAACATGGTAAAAGAATTTGTAAAAATACAGTTTTTTTTCAAAACGTGGACATTATTTACAGTTTTTGTTAGGGTCTGTGATTTTACCGGTTATAGTAATAATATTTAATGTTTTTCAACAATAACTGCATTTTAAAATTCATTATCATTAAAAACTGCTATAAAATGTTTGAAATTAGACATTTTTTGTAGTGTAAACATGCCCATCACTGAGTCTCAGCACCAAGTGAGCAAAATAAAGTGGTCAATTAGTTTTTATCACAGAGAATAATTAATCAATGACATTTTGAAATATTATTACTTTTTATTTGAATATAGTTTTTAAAGTGCAATTTTACATTCAAACATTGTAAAATAATTTGTGAAAAAATAATCTTGGACATTATTTACACTTTTTTAGGCTTAACGTCGAAATCAACACTATTTTCTGTGATTTTACTGGATATAATAATAGCATTTAATGTTTTTCATGATCACAGCAAAGAAAACAGGGAGAATCTGAATAATAACTGCAATTTTTAAAACATAACACTAAAACTATCATAAAAATGTTTGGAATTAAACATTTTTGCAGTGTAGACATCCCCATCGCTGAGTCTTAGAGGCACCAAGTGAGGAAAATAGAATGATTAAAAAATTACAATAAAATTTACATTTATTTATTTATTTATTTTTTACAGTGTATGATTCCTGATAAATCACTCCTGCCGTAAAGTGATCCTGCTCTGATCGCCTTGACCCCGGTGGTCCCCAGACCCCACTCGGACGCTCCGCATGTCTCCTGCTCTGGTTTGTGTGTAAACAGATGCGCCCCCTGCAGGCGGCCCGCCGCACTGCTCCTCCTCCGCCTCCTATACTCCGCTCTCTGACTCCACGGCTCCTCATTCACTAGAAGATGGCGGACTGCGCTCCACTATTAGATGAGGAACTCTCGTCCTTTGTCTTCAATTACCTGACAGAAAACTCCGGCAGCCAGGTAAGAACCGGGCCTCTCCGGACGCACGGGACTCTGGGCTACCCGGACCGGGGCGCGTCTTTGCACGTCGCCGGCCGTGGCGCACGCTATGCCCGGTTGATGCCGAGCCTCTCGCCCGGCTTGTCAGCAGCATCTCCCCGGCACAGTGCGCCCCGCCGCCTCGGTCCTCATGCATGCGAATGCGCGTCGATGTCTCCTGTATCTTGACGTCTGGCTTTCACGTGTGTTTTCTGGAGGAAATGCCTTCAGCCGTCGGCATTGAGGGGGAATTGTGTGGCGGCTCGGTGAGGATTATTTGGTATGCAGAGGGGCGCTTTGGAAACTTTTGACGCATTCTTGAGGGAAGTTTTAATTTCAGTGCCGGAGACTTGGACACGTGGTGCGGCTCTGAACGCATGGACTTAGCCTGAGGACTATTATGATATTATGACATTCTGATACCGGGCCGGGGGTCGCTGGACGGCTCGGTTTTACATTTTGTGCAGAGAAAAACGCATTTTGCGGCTGACGCGTTCGCTTGGACACGTTTTATTCTTTTACGCGCAGAATCGAAGCGGCTCTTTTTTTCTGGACCAAAGTGTGCGTCGGAACCGCTGCGGTTCCTCGGTGCTGTGTAACTGTTATTTATCCACTTCACTGTAAGCTGCTTGCCACAGCACCGCGGGCTTAACCCGGGAGGTGCTGCTGGGGGGGGGAATCTCTGGATCTCCTCGTTGGAAATCTGCAGGCTGCTCGATGCGAAGTTGAGCAACTCCCCCGACTGATGATCAATTTCCAGGGGGGGAGCAGCAGCAGCCTTGTTGTTGTTCTCAGGAAATCAGACTGAGGGTTTTTTTTTAATCAGCTGGGAAAGTTCGGTGCGTTCTGCCGTTTGCGTAACCGCCTCGCAACGGTTACAAAACGTTGCTCCGCGCGTTTGTTTGCCGTGACGAACCCGACAACCTTGGAGCCGCCGGGCTGGTGTGGTGTGTCTGGAGGGGCGATGTTGACAGTTGACAGCGGTGTGTGTGTGTGTGTGTGTGGCCGCAGAGGAGGTGTGTGTTTTTTTTTTTGCACCAAGACGCAAAGGTGCGTTCAGAAACCAGTGAAATTCAGGAATCCCGGTGTTTTTTCCGGCGTGCGTCACACAGAAAACCTGGACTCACGTCTTAATCGATTCAAACGGGTCTTTAAGTGAATTCGGCTTTAAATCGGGGCACCAAGCTGCTCATATTAACAGCAACTTCTAGCACTGATCCTGCAGAGCCAGCATGTGAGCCGAATGTTCCAGGACGCAGCAGCAGGATCCGGCTCTGTGCTCTGCGTGCAGGCGTCGTTTGGGGAGGAAACAACCGGCAAATTAGCAGATTTCCCAACCGGATTTGGTGAAATATTCAAATTCTCACGCGACGCGGCGGACTTGATCGCCTCTAATCTCCATCCTCCCCCCTCCCTTCCCCTCCTCCTCCTCCTCCCGTTGCTGGCTGCAGAGTCGCGCTTCCGAAATACGCACGGATTACCGCCGTCCACGTAAACACCACGACGCGGTCCGTCACCGGGATGGGTTTGCTGCATCACAGTGATCGTTGCCGCTGCTGCTCTGGTTTGCACGGTCATCCCAGAGAGGGTGTGTGTGTGTGTGTGTGTGTGTGTGTGTGTGTGTTGCGGGTGCTGGAGTGGAGGAGGGCGATGTGTCACAGCTGATTGGCAGCTTAAGCAGGTTAATTCAGAGGGTGGTGGGATCCAGGGAGGCCGTGCGGGCTATTTATAAACTGCAGCAGCGACATGTTCATCCACATAATGCACATATCCACACACAGAGGCGGATGTGAAGTGATGTGATTCCCCCCCCATCACTGGTACAGAAACGCACCAAAGCATTCCCTGTCTGGAGGTCATCATGCAGCAACACATCACAGAGCAGCAGTTAGAATAAACCTGCAGACTTCAGCTCCACATGCAGCCCATGGAAGCATGTTGAAAGCTTTGGGGACAAAACCCAATTGAGATTTTCCTGCCATTTATTGCATTTAAATTTGCAATATGTTGCTTTAGAAGTCCATACTGGCTGTTTGATAGTTGGACAACATGTGATGAGTGATGTCACATCCTAAAATGCAGCCTGTCCACTTGGTGATTTTAAATCTGTTAATGACTCATTGTGTCATTGCTTGTGTTCTAACAGGCCCCCAGTGCATTCACCCTCAGTTGGTTGCATGCAGTAAGCGTTGGTTGCCAGTCATTGCAAAGTCACCCAGGAGATGAACCCAGTGGCAGCAAACCATGAGGCCGAAATCAGATTTAAACAAGGCGCCAAGATGTGGCCACAAAAAGCTGCACGTAGACCGAACACAACGCTGAAGCTGGTTAAATGGGGCAAAATTCCCATTGTGACATTGTGCATGCCGCCACATTTGCAGCGTGGCTTTTTTCGCTCCTCTGCTCGGTTGCTGCAAAGTCCTTGAGTGGCTCAGAAGGGGGAGAGATAAAGTGCAACTTGAGTCGGGAGCAGGAAGAAAGAAAACATCAAATTGGACACTGTATCGCCGCTTTTCTTCATGTGTAGCCCGATAAGGTTATCTGCTCTACAAACGCAGCGTTAATATGTTAATATTTACTCAGGGTTATTAGGGCTGGCTGGTGCTTTTCCTTTGCTCTCCCTCTCTCTCTCCCTATCAGTGGATGTGTGTGCCGCTCGCCCCTGCCGGCTGGTTATTGTAATACTACTCTATCCTCGTGACTGGAGTTACAGAACAGGGCTGCTGCAGTCATGTGAGTTGTAGTGGAGGGAGGGAGGGAGGGAGGGAGGGATGGAGGGAGGCGTTACCATGACGTCGGCCGGTGACAGGCAGCCCCTCCTCCCCTCCTCCCCCGAACATGTGACCGCTTCCTCCTCCCCCTCCTCCTCCTCCTGCTCTCTCTCCTTTTCATAGGGACTCTACAGTACACCAGCTCACTGCAGCTTCCTCATTCAAAACACGCTCTTAATCCGTCCCTTCCCATCCGTCCGCATGTTTCAGAGGCGGTTCGTGTTTTAAAATCAAGCGGCTCAGGGGAATCAGTGAGGGGCTGAACTTGTTGCGGCTGCAGTGGGTTGTGGAAGCGACGGCTTTGCTCGTTTTCTGGTCTCCATGCGGTCGTTGGCTCGAGATGTCTTGCAAATAAACTTGGCGGTGTTGCTCAGTTCGCGCCTTTTTCACATATTGAAATCCATGCAAGTCACCGGTAAAGGTCAGAACCGACTGTATGACGGATCTATTAAACGGCACCATCAAGTACACATACTTTTAACATTTTCCCCTCAGTGTTTACAGCAAAACTCAATGCAGGCCTCAGTACCAGGAAGGCAAACAGCTCCCATGTGGAGAACTTTAACTGCTGGAAGTGATGCGTTCCTGAATCACCGCGTCTACGGCGAGTGCAAAATCCTCCGACCGCAGCACGGAGTCATTGACCACAGGCTCATGTGACGTCCCGGTGCTGCTAATACACTTTACTTTTACAAAACAAATACGTGGTTTTGACGTCAGGGCGTCTGGGTTTTAGAGCGCAGCGAGACACGCCGACCCGCATGATGCCACACATGTAAAACGTGTGAAACTGAGGGTCTGGTTTCGGAGTCCTCTGCTGCAGCCTGGTGAGGAAACTCTGCAAGGTTCAGGGGTCTGTGAGCGGGTTAAAAATCGTTCTTACAGCCACAAATTTAGGTCAAGGTTTTGGTGCATCCATCACAATGTTGTCGGTGCTGTTTGCCCCATTATAAGCAAGATTAGGCAAAAACTACAGAACCGAATTTCCTGAAAAATGGCGGCGAGGTGGAACCCGGCCAAAGGAAGAACCAGTTAAATCTCGGCGTGCATCCGAGTCATTTTCTTTAAAACTGCGAGGCAGAGCATTGACCTTGGTGGAAATCTGAGTGCACCTCTAGTTGACAGGTAGATACAGTTCTCTCAGTGGTAATGATTGACCGGGCGCTGAAGGCCGGTCTGGGTCCGTTCAGTGGATTGACTCTGGGAAGATCAGGCCGACTTAGCGTCAGTCACCACATCCTGCTCCAACAGGACGCAGCCAGCCACAGGGCACATGCTAGTAAAATATTAGCCGTGGCTCATCCACTCCGCTCAGCGCGCCGGTTAAGCAACCCCGTCGCTCCTGCACATGTGAATTCAAAGCACATGCGTCGGCCTCCGGGGGGAAAAAGGTGGAATCCGACGCCGGGGAGCGTTTTTCGACTCTGAGAGGAGAATCCAGCGCGACAGGCGTCACGTCTGAAATCACACGTGCTTTTCTTTTTGTCGGGTCTGTTTTGAAGTTTTGTTCGGATCCGTAGGTCAAGTCAAAACAGCTGCACTAGTTTCTCAGCGGGGGTCGTAAAATTTTTACTGCAAAGTGGACCAGGTTACTCTGGGCTGCTGCTCGGTGAGAAAAAAAAACTGGCAGCATCTTGAAAAACTAAAAGTCCTAATGACTGATGAATTCTGGGATGTGAAGTCATAAAGTCGGGTGAATTTAATAATGGTGGCTTTCTATCCCAGGTTTAGATTCTCAGCTGTAAAGAAAACAGATCCAGGCTGAGAAAGAATCCAGAAACCTTGACTGGAAGCCTTCGTTCCCAGACGCCAACCAATCACTTACTGCCTCTTTGTTTGGCTCCTGGACGTCAGGCTACATGTTACACACAAGCCAATCAAGATAAAACTCTTAAGTGTTTAAAGTGTTGATTGCATCTTCGAAACGACGCCTACATGTACCGAAATGGAAAACTTAATAAAGGGTAAAGCCTTTACCGTAGCCCTGTGGAGCCCTGTGCTGTCAGTCAGCACTTCAGCGTGCAATAACCCTGATGCCTGTGTGTGTCTGCGAGGGTAGCAGTGTGTGTGTTCGTGAGCTCCTCCGTGGCGGGGGGTCAGCTTTGGCTATCAGGTGGTGCTATCCAATTTCAGATCGGAAGTCACGCAGTCCCTCACTGACGGCGTTCAGCCGGATTTAACTTGATAGTGCGATTCTGTGGGGATAGGCAAGGTGTTAGTGGGAATTCCTGGAAAGATTCTGACCTGCTGAACTTTACATAACCCAACAATCATGGGTTTGTCTCCCTTTATTGGTTGTGTTAACGACACGGGAGCAAAAACTGGCTATTTAGTGTGCACGGTAAGGAAAAAATCAGCACAATGCAAGCCTTATCAGCCAGAAGAATAAAGATAATAATGGTTTGATTGCTCTGTGGTGGACTAGTCTTATAACTTCAGTGTAGAAACTTGGCTGGTGGAGGTTTGAAAGACTAAAGGGGCGTAAAATACCTCCCCTGGCAGCAAACGGGTGGGTGCATCACTCTGTTGATGTAGACCGATAAATCCGATTTAAACTGGACAGTGAGGAGTGAATGATCCAGACAGCCAGGTAGGCAGACAGACAGACAGACAGGTGTATAAATAACAAGGCTTTGAAGTTCCACCCAGGAGTGATGGATACAGGTGTTATTGGCAGTGACTGGGATTTACACTGTTCCAGGAACAGACAGACAGACAGGCTCCGGTCGCCTACATCTCATCCGTCAACCTCTCTGTTCACAGATTTGGGCTGTTGGTTGTTTTTGCTGCATTTTCCATCACTTTGTCTTTTATTCCCAATCCGGTGCCGTTATCTTCCTCGCCGTTTCCTCTCTGTGTGTCTGAGTCGTGATGTGCAGCGCTGCAGTGCAACGCGTTCAGCTGACAGCCCTACAGTGACTTACCTGTCCCTTCTGTCACCGCACACGAGCGTGCATGTGTAGTTTACATTGCAGCATGTGGAAAAAAAACGTCCATAAAGTGCACGGGCTCATTTGCATGTTTTAGAGTACAGTTGATTTTGTCGTCTGCTGCATTGCTCAGATCTCCAGTACAGCAGCCTGCAGGCCAGAGGTCAAGACGTGGTGTCACCGCTCAGAACAAAGTGTTCCCCTGATCATAATCTGAGAGGGTGAGATAGGAAAGCACAGGAGGGAATATTTTGGACATGCACTCGGCATAAATGTTGAATTTCCTTTGCGTCATATTGATGAAACAGATGCGACTTTGCTCTGCTGCTACAACCGACTCTGGTCTCCGTGATGCCGTGACAGCCCGGCTGTTCCCTGCTGGTGACTGTGGCGCTGCACCGAGGTGTGGAGTGGAAACCTGTGCGTGTTTGCAGCCATGACTGTGTGTGTGTGTGTGGCTGATCCTCATCGTGCTTGTGTGCGTCAGTGTGAGTGCTGGGAATATGGTTGCTTCCTCCCAAATCCCTCTGAGGTTCATCAGGCATCCGGCTTAGACACTGACCCCCCACCCCCAGGGCTCTGTGTGTGTTTGTGCCCATAAGCGAGGCTCATAAACTGCATGTGTGTGTCCATGTTTCTGTGAGTCACATGCTGGAGTGTGCTGCTGCTGCTAGCTAACATGCTAGCAGAGGCAGGTGAGGGGTCCCTCAATAATTAATTGCGCGGGGAGTCGTCAGCTGCTCGCTCAGGCCGGCTTGGCATCTCGCTCACATGAGGCCGGCACTCTGCTGGATTATGGAAATCATGATTTTCTGAGCTCACAATTATCTCTCACCTGTCTGTCTGTGTGGATTTCCTTAAAAATAGCACCTGTGTAATCTCCGTGTTCCTCTGAGAGCTCTTCTTGTCGTCAGTCGGAAACCTTGTTGGCTTCATCACCACTTGATTTAAGAGGCAGACGTGCACGAATGCAGCTACATGATGAATCTTTACATGTATAGAAAAGCTCCAGCGGAGTGCAACACATCAGCTTCCTTTCATTCCCTGATTCTGACTCATGTCCTCGCCAAAGCTGCTCGTCACTCCTCCGTATCTCCGCTCATATGCATGATTCGCTTCAGTTTCTGTCCACACTGCTTGTGTTTGGTTTGTCACAAGGCATTATGCAGCTCAGGAGGAATTAGGAGGCCTCGGCTTGATGCAACACATCTTCCGTGTTAATGAAAATGTGGCAGAATTGATTTGGTTGAGATTGCATCGAGATTGCATTGGTAATATGATTAATTTTTTGCGGCTCACAATTACACACAGGGGAGATTGTGACTGAAGATACCGTCCAGATTCATTATTCTCTCTACCCATCCGTCCGACTTGATAATTTGCTTTTTTAAAAATTGTGCGACTTCATCTTTGGCCTCCTGTTCAGAACACACTGACGCTCTGGCAGCAGTAACTTCTAACCTAGTTTCCAAACTGGGCTAGCGAAGTCTTCCTGACCTCCGTGGTTCGGGGCCAAACTCAGCCACACAATACGTCTTCATTAGGTCGGTTTCCTTTAGCAGGACTGTATCAGACGACACCTCAGCCTGGTTCCCGCCTCTCTTTTACCTGGTTTTTATCCTGCAGGGAGCGATTTAGAATCTGAAATGTGTTCGATTCGGATTCATAACTGTAGCAGAGTTTACATTTGATTTGCCACTAATCTGATTTTAACTCTCCAGAGCAACTCGTAGTGGAATAAATGCCTCCGGTGCCAGGAGGTCACAGTGTCAGCAGAGGAAACCGGGAACTGCTGAAGAATCCCTGAGTCCAGTTTGCATCCCGTCTTGCATGCACGGTGCAGAGAGCGGGACTTTTCCAAACGGTTCTCCTTCCCTCGAGGTGGAGCGGCGGAGCGGCGCTCAACCGTGCAAAGTGTCCGACACGCACAATAGCTTGGTTGCGTGTATCGCAGTCGTGAGGCTGAGAGAACAAACACAGTGGGGGAAGCAAGAGAGGTAGAAAATAATCCAAGAGCAAAGAGACGCTTGTGAGTGAGAGGCTTATTTGGTGTTCGAACGTCTTAATTTATATGAAAATCTATTCGGTTCGTCGCCGTGTTCCAGGTTGTTGCCGCTCTCACTGTGACTCAAACCAGAGTGGGATGTGAAGATGTAAATCTCTCCGTCTCTCTCCAGGCTCTGGTCTTTATACAGATTATGTACTTTACAGTCAGCGCTGTGATTCACTGCTGTCACCTCGCATCGAAGACCTTCCCTTTCTCTTTACTGTTTTTCTTTACGATTCTTATCTTTATGGCACGTTCAGACTCTCAGCAGACTGCAGAGGATTTATCATTGTGGTTATTTATTGCTAAATCATCATATACATACCATTTAACCTTTGTAGCCGACTGGCGACCAGCAGGTTCAGCCCATCTCGGTCAAAGACTGCTTGCTGCTGCGTGGTGTTTGGATGTGCAGGTAAAGATGACCCCATTCAGAGCTGGAATTATCAGGGGATTTAATGATTAGTCATGTTGCCACTGTTTTGGTAATTGATTGATCATTTAAGCCCCTTATCAGGCAAAAAATTTGCTTTGACTTTAGCCTCTGCCTGTAACGTTTTACTGCTTTTCTGTCACTGTGAGCCTCCAGGATGATTGATTAACCAAGAGCAACTTGACACGTGTCTCAGAGTCTGTGATGTGGCAGGTAATATTATTCTAGCATAGGTTTGAAGGTGTTTAGGGGTAACATTCTGTACTTAGGGGTTGACCGATACCATTTTTATCAGGGTCTGTACACATTATAAGTAATCTAGGACCAGGTTGGTGGAAATGGGGCCCATTAAGAGCTCAAAAGAACATTTTTGCTTCATGACATTCACTGATCAGGCATGACATTATGAGCACCTGCCTAATATTGTGTTGGTCCAGACCTCTCAGGGGGTCCTATGGGGTCTGGAACCACTGGATCCTTTGGCTACTCTGACTTGTCCAGTGGGGCCTCTGTCAATCCAACTGGTTCCACTGCATCCTGTTGATGCTTGATCAGAATGGGCTGTAGGAAGTCTGGAGGTCACATCAACATGTTGGACCATTGTCATGTTCCTCCACATGTTCCTGATTGGTTGATGTTGTTTCCATGTGGTGGGGTGGATTTTCATCCAGTGACATTTGGGATTTCCATCAGCATGAGGGAGTGTGTTTGTTGTGGGACGATGTTTATTTGGGTGTCTAAGTCTGATCAAGGTTTTCCATCAGAACACCACATAGAACCAACATGATCAATGTTATTCACTTCACCTGTCAGCATATAAACCCTCAATCTGTGCTTGTCCCCCGTCTTCCTTCTTAGCTCAACATGCCATGTTTGCTTTATAATCTGCACACTTTTGGTGTTAATTCAGAGTAAATATTGCCGGTGTGTGTTATCTTTTGCCCCATCAGAGGGTCCATAAAGTGGCCTTATGTTGTGTTAAAACTACCCATTCTCCAGCGGAGGTGCGACGACACACAGAGGAACAGGAGTGTGCATATATATCATATGTTTGCTGTCGTCAAGTGATGCATGTGCTCATCCCTAATCTCAATTCCTCCTCATGCGCCACGTCGTTTTTCTTTTTCTTCTATTCCGAGCACGTGTGTTGGCGTATGTACATGTGTATGTATGTATGTCATGTGTCCTTAGCTAACCTTTGCTGCTGATTTGTATTCATCACAGGGACCCTGTTGCTATATTGATGGTGTCAACATGGACGGGAGGCTGTTTGTCATTCTGCACGCGCACACACTGTAGCCGTGTGCAGCACCTGAGGGAGATAGGCAGGGGCAGAAGGAGAGGGAATCCAATCTCGCCCAGCAGCTCAGGGCTTTGTAGGGAAGCATGTGGAGGCCCAGCGGCCGCCGAGCTAGCTGGCTGCCCTATTTCTTTAAAGCTCTCCTGCTCTGCTACCTGATTTATCACGGGGGGGTGGGGGTGGGGTGGAGGGCAGCCACCAGGGAAATGTCTTATTTTAAAACGGAAAGAGCGCACCGAGGGTTGCGTCTGTTTCTAAAATCTGAGGAGATGGCAGATGGCAGGAGAGGCAGATGAGATGAGAGGGATGCTGATAATCGCAGCGACACGCCGGCGTCAGATCGAGGTTGATGTGAGCCACCGCTGCCCGATCTGCACAAGAGGCGCAGGTCTTGAAGCGTTCAGGAAGCGCTTCAGAATGCACTTTTTAAATTGATTGTGTCTTGGAAAAGTGTGGCTTCTAATACCTGTTCAACTTTTGCACACATCAAGGGATGGCTGATGCTGCGGAGCTTTTACGATGCGTGTGATTTCAATCGTTGAACATTCAGAGGTGCTTTTAAAGTAGGTCTTATATTGGTTTTGTTCGTGTCCACAGCTGCGAGAAGTCGGGTTTGCTCGCCGTCTGCTACAGTTAGAACTTTGACACTTTGAGCTGTTGTTAAAATTGAGACTTTGATGCCGCGCAGCACTGTAATAAAACATGGGAAGATGAATGAGAGTTGTGCGAGGGCTGGAGGTGTAAAATGCTGCTGCGATATTGCTTTGGGCTCTGTCACAGCCCACAACGTAGGTCTCCCTCTCTCTCTCTTTCTCTCTCTCTCTCTCTCTACTTGACATTGTGCCAGTGTTTTGGCTGGGGCTCGCCCCGACTTAATCGTCAGACAGATCGAGTTGTAAAGATGTCTGGACCGTGGATAGACAAGCCCCCGACTGCACAAACACATCATCACTCCTCTGACACCGACACTATAGGCCTGCTGGATCCGACACCAACATAAATATACGTACTGGTCGCCTGCCAACCAAAATGTTTGTCCCACTGCATCTTCTCCCCTTCCAATAATCCACCGGTCCAGCAGGATTATTGTATGTGATTACGACTCGTGCTCTCCAAGTTGAAGGATTACAAGGTGCTTTCAGGGGTAAGGCCGTCCTGTGGAGTCTCTGAACAGCTCCTCTGCCGGGGCTGGAGAAGCACCGACGCCGTGAATGAAGCCAGCTCGCCGTTATCGCGTGCTGTCCCAACGCATTGCACGCATGCATTCATCATCCTAGAGGTAGCATTAGCTGTAATAGATGCAAAAACGTTAGCCATAATAGATGTAGTGGTGGCAGCAGTAGAAGCTTCATTGGTTACACACAGTACCTGCAGCAGCCATACTAGTTTGGTCCAATAATCGAACTAATAGCGGTAGTGATGGCAGCAGCAGTGGTGCCAAATGCAGGATCCAGTGTTGCCTTTCAAAAGTA
The DNA here is from genome assembly GCA_024666655.1 of Dascyllus trimaculatus. Classification (NCBI taxonomy): domain Eukaryota; kingdom Metazoa; phylum Chordata; class Actinopteri; family Pomacentridae; genus Dascyllus; species Dascyllus trimaculatus. The sequence goes on from CM045457.1 coordinate 33,515,528, forward strand.
AAGTGGTTTGGAGCCTTTCTCAAGCATCTGAAGTGGTTTTAAGGTGTTTGTCTGCTCTTTGTAGCTCATTTTGCTGCGCGCTAAGGAGCCGGCACGTCAACAAACTCAGCCATCAAAGAACCTTTAAATCAGGGGAGGTTATTTCTAGTAAATGAGTCATGGAAAAAGGAGACCTCTGCATGTTTTCTTTTTGTGTTAAGCAGCAAAAAAGTCTTATTGCACGATGCGTTTGAGTCACTTCGCCTTGCATGCTTGACGTAGCAGCTGCTGCAGTTGTAGTAGTAGAAGCAGGTACTGTAGTAAGTGTTGTAGTAGCACCATGAGCAGTAGGCCTCTCTGCAGCCAGCGGTAGTAGGCTAGTAGTAGTAGCAGCAATAATAATCATGTGACTGTTAAGCAGATTTGTTGGTTTTAGGAGTTGTTTATAGTCTCAACAGAGCGACGGTTAGTTTATCTCTACTGTAGAATAAACTGCACTGACAGAGAGTGTGTGTGTGTGTTCATGTGTGTGTGTTCATGTGTGTGTGTGTGTGTGTGTGAGCTCTCAAGGGCACAGGTGTAAATGAGAAAAGGTTAAAGGAAATTTCCATGGCACGGTGTAAGCGAGCGCGGGCACACGGGAACACACACACACGGATGCCAGCCTGGCATATAGCTGTGGCAACCAGGTGCCAGGGGAGAGGCAAGCACAGGCTGGTGTGAACTTTTACACACACACACACACACACACACACTCTCACTAATCTCAGCCGATCGCATCCACTACAGCATTATTTGATATGGTTCAACGCAGCAGCGCCAAGCGCACTAAGCATTTCTCTGTCTTCCATTACTCCACTTTAAAAGCCATTTGTTGTTATTTTTAGACGCTGTTGCTTCCTCAGATAAAAGACGCATTAATGTGGACGTGTCTCTCTGTGTGTGTGTGTGTGTGTGTGTTATAAATAGGCTTCCTGGCCCAGATGTGCACCCGTCACTGCCACATCACGCGCAATTTGACTCGTGCGCGACCCCAGGTTCGGTCCTGATTACTGTGACGTCTCAGGTCGCAGCTGGAGCCACCGGCCTCGATTCTGCATCTCCAGCCTCCAAAATAAAAGCGATTATCAATTACAAGCCGCGGAGGAAACTTGCCGACTAATCACCAGAACCTAATAAATTGCCGCTCTGTAGGAGTCCGGAATGTAATAAAGTCAGATATTGCGATACGTCCTCCAGATGATGTGATGTAATTTCAGCGATAATTCATGATGATAAACACGTTAGGGTGGAGTTTAGCGCGCGGCGATGGGCTCAGGAGGCTTAGCGATGGAAAGTTTAGAGGTGTGTGAGTCATGTGTGTGTGTGTGTGTGGGTTGCGGCCAAGCAGGCTTCTACCTGCATGTAGCTGGGATAGTGAGAGAGGTGGGTGAGGCCATTTATGTCCTTTGGGATGCATATACAAACACACACACACACACACACATTATCCTTCATGCCTTATATGGCGTGTGAGTACATGTTCCCACTAAAACAGGCATTCTGCTTGTTTTCAATTGGTAACTTTCCACTGTTACTTCTTCTTCCTACCTTTGCGATTGTTTTTTTTCATCCATCTTCTATCTGACCATGGTTCTCTCTCTCTCTCCCCATTCATCACTCTCTCTCTCTCTCTCTCTCTTTCTCGCTTGCTCGCTCATTGACCTACTTCTCAAAGGCGGCTCAGGCTTGCGTGACCACAGAGCTCGGCGCTACAGTGATATGGCATTACACACACACACACACACACACACACACACACACACAGCACATGCATGCAGTTGCACATGCATATTTACCGCTGCACGCTCGCATTCGTACCGTGCGTCCAGAGTGTGAACCTGCTCCTGGGCGCTGTGCAATCGACCAAAACAAACAAACAACCGAGCGTCCTTTTGTGACAGTAACTGATTTGACTGAGCAATGTGGCTGAAAGGGTTATAATTCTATTCTGGTTTTTAACAACTAATGTCTTTGAATTAGATTTCAGCATTCTCTTAAAGAGTAAAAAAATATGATCATGCATCAATCAGGCCTAACATTATGACCACCTGCCTAATACTGTGTTGGTCCCCCTTATGTGATCTGAATCATTGGGCATGGACCACTCTCAGGGTGTCCTACGGGGTCTGGAACCACTGGATCCTTTGGCTACTCTGGCTTGTGCAGTGGGGCCTCTGTCAATCCAACTTGTTCCACTGCATCCTGTTGATGCTTGATCAGAATGGGCTGTAGGAAGTTTGGAGGTCACATCAACATGTTGGACCATTGTCATGTTCCTCCACATGTTCCTGATTGGTTGGTGTTGTTTCCATGTGGTGGGGTGCATTTTCATCCAGTGACATTTGGGATTTCCATCAGCATGAGGGAGTGTGTTTGTTGTGGGACGATGTTTATTTGGGTGTCTAAGTCTGGTCAAGGTTTTCCATCAGAACACCACATAGTACCAATATGATTAATGGTATTCACTTCACCTGTCAGTGGTCAGGATGTTGTAGCTGATCATAGTACCTTTGCAATGCAGTATCTATTAAAGCCACCACCCAGCCTTAATAACAGTTTAGTGTATTTATAACTGATTTAGGCCCTTCTGACTGTGGTTTCATCAGTCATTCATTCTGTCAGATTAAGTGGAATCATTTGTGATTATTACAGCTGATTTTGTCAAACCCTGCATGCAGCTTCAGCTCTCTGGTGTTCTCATGTCGTCGCTGCTGCAGCGCTCAAGAAGTGGGAAGAGAGGCTTTTCACCTGCGACGGTGTCAGAATTCACCTGCTCATGTGCAGCTCTGGCAGGTGCTGCAGAGGTCGATCGGATAATTTGCATTCACTTTTTGCGTTAATCGGCGTAATCACAAAATTGGAGACCTGCCTGTGGGGAGCATCGGGTTCAGGTTAATGAGGAAATGATTTGTCATCAGCTCGTTATTAATGGGGGTAGTCCCTCTCTCTCTTTGCTGCGTCCTCAGTCTGTCTGCGAACGTCGGATCCACACAAACAGATCCGGCACGAGTGGCGTCTTGTCGAGTGTCCTTACAGAACACTGACACACCCATGCTGTAGCGCCTTTCTCCCCCCTTCCAAGCCCATTCATTGCTTCCCTCCTCTCACCCGGCAAGGCGGGGGCGCTGTTGACACAAGGAATGTTACTGCTGTGATGCAATACGGGTAACAGGCCGAATTCCTTCCTGGTGAGTGTGCGTTTGTGTGAGTATGTGTTCAAACATGCAGACGATGTGTTCTGTGCGTGTGAGAGAGGGTTTTTGTTTTTGAGTGTGGCTCTGAACGTGTTTACCCTCCAAAAACACTTGGGCGTGTATCAGTGTGTGTGTAGATGTGTGGTGGTGCCTCGCCTCCTTCTGCTGGTCGCTGAATGCTAATGGAGCATCCTGACAGTTTAACAACTGAGCGCTGCAGCCTGGATCAGCTTGTCCTGGTTTTATTGTCACCTCGTGGTTGAAATTCTTCTCTCTCTCTCTGCATTAATGCTCAGAGTTACTCAGAGATGTGTTAACCAGAGCCAGTGTTTCTGGACGGACGTTTTTATCTCATGCCAACCGGTATGGCTGAGTAAATGTGTCAAGTATTAGCATTTGCATTCTGCCTAGAAGTTCGTTCTCGTGTGGGCGGGAGACGCCACTGAAAGACTTGATTTTGACAATCAGAGGAGCAGAGCTGAAATTATTTCGATTCTGGTGCCAAAAATATCCGATTCGCAGCACCAGTGCCATGAAGTCCCTCAAAGGCGTGAGCTCTGAAGGCCCCTGCTGAACTAATTGAGCCTCTTCTCGAAGGCGTCAGTTTGATTTCGTCCCCCCATGGATCTCCAGGCTTCAACAAGACAGTTAAATGTTCAAAGTGTTGGTTTAAATCGAATCAGAGCGTCTGCAAACACTCGCTGCTCGGCTGCGGGGCTACGACGCCTCCGATGGCGCTGAAGAAGTCTTTAGGTTTGATTCCCGGCCCTTGTCCGCTACCCCTACTCCTAATCATAGCGACAGATGCGCACTTATGAGCAGCGTCTTGGGTTCTGGTTCAAATCTGGATCAGGTTGGGGTCGTTCTGGGTGTCTGCTCTTGCAGTTCCTGTGTGGGTTTCAATCCACGGCCCAAAGACACGCAGGTTACCTTAATTGGAGACTCCCAGTTGCCATTAGGAGACATTGTGAGTTGAGGTGAACTAATGACCTGTCCAGGGTCTGCCCAGGCCTTTCATACAAAGTGCCTCGGCTGTCTGCAACCCCGCTCACGTGATATGGATGTAATGGATGACTTGATGGACGGTTAGATAAAGCGTCTGCTCGGGTTTTTACATTATTTTCTATATCGGAGCACCTCAGAGTGCATTATTGTTCCTATACCTTTCCCACTTAACCCATGCAGTCGATGCTACGGTCAGATTAGCTTAACGCTCTGAACCCTTGAGCAGTTTCTGGAAGGGGGGTGACTGGACTCAACGTGTCCATACTGGGGGAAAAGTGGTGACTTTACAGATATTTCACTACTTGCATTTGTAATTCGTCTCCATAGATGCCCCCCCTCCCTGCTCTTTGTGTGAACACAGCCTGCAGTTCAGCCTAATAAGTCCCTGAAATGTTGCCACGTTACTCCGTCGCTGGGTTTTACAGAACAGCGCAGAGTTTAATTGGCTAATTTCAGTGTATCATCCATACATGATGCCGTCTGGCTGTGCTGTTTGCGGACGTGTTGCATGTATGTGCTGTACAGCGTGTTCCAAGCCTTCCTCCGTCTGTCTCGCCCTACACACCTCTGTCGCTGCACACCTTTCGCTCTCTCTCTCTCTTTTTTTTATTGCACACACACACACACACCTCCACCGTGCTCCTCTCTCATGTTCCCTGCTTTTCCCTCGGCTCTGCTTTCTGCGTTGCGCTTTTCTCAGCGGCACCTGACCTCATTTCAACTCTCCCCCCTCTTCTTTTTTTTTTTCTCCTTCATTTCTCGCACTTCTTTTCACTTTTCATTTACTCTCCCCTCCCAGTTGCTCTTTGACTGTGCGCTCCCTTCCCCTCTTCTTCCTCTCCATTTGCTGTATTCATCCCTTTCACTCCTCTCTCTCTCTCTCTCTCTCTGATTTGTTGTCATTCTCTTTGATGCCAGCTCTGCCTCCTCCATCTCCATCGCTCTCTGGCTTCCACTTGAATATCCCTCCACCAGTGGTTTGAAGCTGTCTGGTTTGAGATAGCAGTTTACTGGGGCAGCACACACACACACTCACACTCACACACTCACCGTGGCAAGTACAAGTTACAATAAGGGAGTGATGGATGTTTTGTCAATCAAATATGGGATTTAGTTTGACAGCGCACCCACACCCACACCGACTGGATGAGGAGGACAAACAGTGACTGAGGCGGGCTGATAGCCAATTGACACAGCAGAGAGGAAGAGGGGGGGAGAGTGAGTCTGGGAGTCTTCATGGTCTGATAGCTTATCGATTCCTCTGCAGGTGATTTCGAGACGCAGGCGATCTGGGGGGGGGGGGAGGGCAGACAAAAGAGACGGACAGGTGAGGAGAGTGGGCGACGGAGATAGCGACGAAAGAGTCTCATTATTTCGGAAAGCAGATGTCGAAAACGGGCGACTTGTGTCTGGAGTAATTTTGAGAAATCCCTCTGACCTTTCGTCCCTCCGCTGCAGTTGCATGCAGCTTTTTTTTTTCCCCCTGAAATTGCTTCTTTCTAGGAACCGAAGCTCACTCAGCGTGTGCTCTCCGTGGCGAATGAAATCAATCGAGGGCCTTAAGATGTAGAAATTCACTGTGATGCTCCGAATCAAGTTTATGCAACATTGTGCGAGTGATCGAAGACTTGACTGTGTTGTTTTAAGGCCTGTGATGACGGCGGAATGACAAACCGTGGGTTGTATAGCTGTGGTTAGTCCTTGAGTGGAAACCGAGCTAATCAATACGCCTCGGAAAGGAAACGCGTCGCCCTGTAGCGGACGAACAGCCATTCATGGCCGCGGCTTCTTCTGCAGTTTCAACTGGGCTAATTAGAGAAGCCTTGAGGAGCCCTTTATGGCTCCTTCAGTGGGAAGCGGAGTGAAGAGGAGCCTTGTCTTGTCTTGTCCTGCGGAGCAAAGAACACTAATGAGCATGTTTGGCCAGTACATCACAGCCCTGCAGTTACAAGTAGGTACTGGATTGCTGAGATGTTTCTAACCAGCCTGTGAACGCGTCAGATGAGATCCCTCCCCCGACCGACTCGTGCGTCCTGGTTGGTCCGCGGGAGAAGTCCTGACATAGTTGCTGTGGCGCTCCCACTTTGCATGAATGAGCCTCGGTTGGCCTCGGTGCTGCGGCACAACTCATGCTAGTTGGAAAGCTCTGTGTGGCCCGGCTTGGCTCTGTGTCGGAACACTGGGTGATGCTGTTTTATACTCAGGTCAGAGCCGGGCCTGCCTACTCTCTTTTGTGGCTTTTATGTGTGTTTGGGTGGCGTAACTGCCATATTGTCTGATAATGTAGTGGACCGCCTACTAGGAGGACTGAATGATCACCCTGTGTGTGTGTGTGTGTGTGTGTGTGAGTGTGTTCTATTAGAAAGGCAGCCCAGGTCCGGTTCACTAGTTCTGTTGCCAGCGGCTGAATGAGGAGCCCGAACACCTCGGAAACCGACAGAGAAAAGCCTTCTGGAGCTTTCTGTGTTTCCAACTCCCCTGTCGCGGCCACCAGCACTTCTACCAGAACACACCACCCATACAGAGTTTTTAGCCGTCCTGGCAGACCCGCGGTTTATTGTTTGCTGGGATGCTCTGACTCGTCACCACAGGTGCACTTCAGAAATGGTTTACAGTTCTGTTTTTAGCATTGCTGTCACCTGGATTTAGTCATTCCGGCACGCAGAGGTGTACAACAGCAGAACAGAGGGCTCTTAAGGGATGCAGTGCCCCCTCTGGCAGCCATATTGGAGGTGAAGTGCTGATTGTCTGACTTGGGTATCTCAATTTGAGCAGCTTGGGGGGTACATTTGTGCTGTTTGTGGGTGGGAAATGACTCCAGGAGCGATATCTGGACCTCTAAATAAAGCTGAGTGAATGTGAATCTACTTTACCAAGGTACTTGTTTTTAGTCTGCTCGATGTTTGAAGCCGTCTCATGTCTCCAGACTTAGATACTAAGACCACCGCAAGGGAATTCTGCTGTACAAAAGCATGTATTTATCAGTGCACCCTGCAGTCTTTGCTTAATTCGTTGTCTTGTTTTACCTCAAAAGGTGAAATGAAGCAGAGGAAGGTAAAATCATTTTTATCATAGACGCACGCAGCATGTGGCAAGGGGCTGCAAGCAGGCGTTGCATCACTTAAAGCCGAGAGAGCGACGTGGAGACGTTGCGTGCTCTGACAACATTTAGACAGTGTTTCCAAACAGCCATTTCTCCACTGGATGCGTCGATGGAGTCAGACGTGGCTGTTGGGAGATCAGTGGAGCAGTCTCTGGTGTTCACTCTAAAGGAAAATGTGCAGAAAGGTTGCCGGGGGGGGAGACGAGGGACGGGTTTCCAAGAAAGACGGAGCCGAAGTGCAATGTAGTTCTGCACTCAAAGAGTTGAGCAACAAGTCTTTGTATTAAGTGATTAATACACTATCTGCTGTAATCTGCTGTAAATGTGTCCTTATATTAACCGTCTGAAGCCCAGGACCGGCTGACTAGTTTGGAAAGCAGGAAAAACACCAAAATTACACCAATTATCAGAGCAAGAAACTGTAAAAGCAAGAAAAATGGTTGGATTCTAAACTTTCCGATGGTCCTCGATAGGGATGGGAATCGAAAACCGGTTCTTGTTGAGGACCGGTCCCCGGTGTTTCAGTTCCTTGGAATCATTTGCCAATTGACACGGCGCCCAAGCAGCACAAACGCTCGAAAGTTTGGTTGCATTTCACAAGGAAGGACGCCAACAGGGCAACTTGCCGTACTTGCAGAGTGGATGTTTCATCAAAGGGAGGAAACAATACCAAGATGCAGAGACATTTGCACACACAGCAGGAGATAACTTCGAATGAGTGTTTTCAATCTGCTCCAGGGTGAATCTCAACCCAGCAGCAGCGACAACGTTAGCGCGTCAACGAGAATCGATAAAGAACCGAACCGTTAAGCAGAATTGAAAATGGAATCGTAAATGGTAAATGGTCTGCACTTATATAGCGCGTTTTTCTACCTTAGTGGTTCCAAAGTGCTTTACAATGTGTTTCATTCACACACCAGTGGCGACAGAGCTGCCATGCAAGGAGCTAATCTGCTATTGGGAGCAACTTGGGGTTCAGTGTCTTGCCCAAGGACACTTCGGCATGCGGAGGGGCCGGGGATCGAACCGCCAACCTTGCGATCAGTGGACAACCCGCTCTACCACCTCGTAAAAATCTTACCAATTCCCACCCATGGTCCTCGAACAAATCATGTTTGACGTTTGGTTTGGTCAATAAAAATCCTCCAAATCTAAGCTAAAAAGCAGGATATTTAATCAGAATGATTTCATTCTATCTCTCATTTGAACATTTGCAGAAAAGTATCCATTAACTCGGTGCAAGTTTTGTGAAAAGCAAAAAAAAACTGAGCACATCGGCTCAGCTGTGAAGCCATTACTGACTCAGTTGCGTCCACATGACAAAAATTCAGGGACTTTCCAGCTGAACTGCAGGCAGTGTTTACACCGAGAAGATAGGAGGCAAGTATGGAAACAGTAAAAAAATCTATGTAGTAAAATATCTGTAGTAGGTAGAGTCAGCATCTTCCCCCAGTGTTGTTAACACCTGGGAGATATTGGAAAAAATGTTGTTTCATGCTGATACCATCAAAACAATTCTACTTCTTTTAATGATTTATGGCCTTGTAACTTTGAAACACTGTGCAGACAACATGCTTGAGCCCCCTCTACCTCTAGCCATGGTTGTGCTGTTTCCATAGCGCTGCAGGACTTCATGCTGCAGCAGGGAAAAATGTGACGGCACCGAAAGGCTTCAGAGCTTCAGAGGGTTCATACCGGCGACGGCGTACTGTAGTACTGAGATACTCGACGACTGTAGTCCTGCTCTGTTTGTGATCGACTTGGAAGCGAATCTGCCTTCGTTCCTCTCGCATGGAGCGAAATGTCAAGACTGCTGAGATGACTAACACTTGCATAAGAACATCCTACACACACACACACACACACACACACACACACTCAGGCTCACACGGTGACACACAAACACATTCTCACGCGCTTTATGGCTCGTCAAACACCCACAAATTTGCAAATTCGCGGAGTGACGGGGTGCACGTCCATAATTCATCCCCTTTTTTCTGAAGTGTGTGTTTCCTCGAGTGGCGGAGGGAGAGATTTATAAGTGTGTGTGTGTGTGTGTGTGTGAGAGAGAGGGAGACAAACGAAGACAAAGTCGGGTTTGCAAAGTCACATATCTGCAAAGCCCGATTTCCCTTTGAACCTTCGCCGCTGCTCGCACACAGACACACTTCAAATGGAGGACAGATGAACTTCTCTCTCAACCATCACACCAGTGCACCTGTGTGGGTTCTGTGCACGTGTGTGTGTGTGCGTGTGTGTGTGTGTGTGTGTGTAAAGACAGGGGAATGAGGGTAGTATAGTGATAGAATGAGGTGGTGGCGTGAAGGTCGTTCTGCCACTATAAACATGGTCTCACACACACACAAGGTCTCACATCAGCTGCCTGTCCCACCCTGTGTGTTATTTACTGCGACATTTTCACAGCTACCTGTGCTTTGTCCGAGTGTGTGTGTGTGTGTGTGTGTGTGTGTGTGTGTGTGTGAAGGCCAGTTCCAGTCTGCCAGGTGAAAGATTTGCTGCAGACATGTTGACAGGGCGGGGCTTTTGCCAAGAGCAGCTGCTACCTGAGAGAAAGGAGGAAAAAATGTCTTCTGACCTCGTTTAATGGGCTTTGATGCTGCAGAAGATCAAATTATGGCTGAAACCACAACAGTTTATATACATTACTTGATTCGTTAATGAATTATCGAGAAAAAATGCCCAAACATCCTCTGATTCCAGCTACTCAGGTGTGAAGATTTGCCATTTGTATGTTTTTATCAGGGTAGCAGTGTCGCCTCACAGCTAGAAGATCCCCGGTTCGCGTCCCGGTTAGGACGCCTGGGATCTTCCTGTGTGGAGTTTGCATGTTCTCCCTGTGCAGCGTGACCGTCTTCTGCACACAGAATCGGCTTCCAGGTTGCTGTTGTGTCGGTCCTCAGCGTCCCAATGCGCGGACTTCATGGCGTCCTTGTTTAGCTAAGCAGGTTTTGGTTGGAGCGGCACTCCTGCTGCGGTCCAACACCTGGATCTGAAGACGGTCAACAGGACGAGGAGCAGCAGAATGACGCTGGAGATTGCGACAGTAGCAGCCTGGATCATTAGCAGTGGCTAAACTTTCAAAATAAAATACCTACAGCAACCTTACTGACGCGGTTCGTACGATGTTCATTCATTCAGCCGTCAGTTAAAGGCTCAATCTTGTGCGCTTGTTAGCAAATTAATCGAAGTCCCACCTGATCTCACAATGTATGTTTCATAAATGCATCTGTCTTTGCTTTAATTAACTGCAAGAGAAAAAGTGACATGAACAGATGCAGAACAGAGATAAGCTGTGTGTGTGTGTGTGTGTGTTTGTGTGTGTGTGTGTGTGGACAAACCAAACCATAGTGGCAAAATAAAGGCGGACATTGTGTCTGCGTGTGTGTTCATGGGGTGTTTGTGTACATACAGCCTTTAGCATGCACTCTCACGGTCTGTGGTGTGTGTGTTGTGTGTTTTTGCTGACCAGGCTGAACATAATGGCAAAATAAAAGAGCACGTGTGTGTGTGTGTGTGAGAGAGAGAGAGAGATGTGGAGAGGAAGCAGATCTTTTGATGGAACAGCTGGGAAGTTCAAAGCTCGCACGGCTTCACATCACACATTTAGAAACGCACACACACACATATATTCTGCTTTTTGTACTTGGCACAGCTGCAGCGACACACACCCTCCCACACAAACATGTACACACACACACACACACACACTTGTTTCATCAGCCTCTCAGAAGCAGGTTCACTTTTCCACAGAGCTGTATTTAGAGATAAACCAGGAGGTCAGAGGTCGGAGTACAAAGTCTGCGTCTCTGCCTTTGTTTCGCTGCCTTTCTTTTCTACCTAATATGGCTCTGCTGCTGCATGAGTCGCTCCGTCACGTGCATCGTCGTCCAGCGCCAAGGCCTCACACACACACACACACACACACACACATGCACGGCTAAACACAACTCACAATCGGACTCCTGCTACTCCAGGGGCTGCTGCTTTGTTGTAGAAGTGTTTGTTTGGTTATGTGTGTGTCAGTTAATCCTGTTCTCAGGCCAAATCCTCTCCGACTCTCCGTTGATTCGTCGACGCTCCCGCTGGTGTGCTGTCTCCTCGCTCCCTTGCTTCCTCACCTTGTCTCCTCTCCTTAATCATCTCCTATGTCTTACCGTCGTTTTCCTGCTTTTTTTCCTATCGCGCCCCATTTCTTCTCCCTGTAATCCCATGTTTTCCCCCCTTTTAAATCGGCTGTGCTGACGTGTTGGGAGCTGCATCGACTTAATATTGTGTGTAATTCAAACTCAAATCTCTGCGTTAGCTGATTTAAAACTAAACTGAGGTATTTTTTCTGCACCTTGATGTCGGGATTTCATGCCCAGCTTGAAAACGAAGCACGTAACACTTAAAAAAGTCGCTTTAAATAGTCGGGAAACACGAGTAACCAACTTAAAAGCTTGTAAATTGTAAGTAATTTGAAAATACCTTTGATTGCAGATGAAAAGCTGATTCTTCTGACTCACTGTAGTTTGTTGGTTGAACATAATGTCATTAGAAGTTGTCGCAGCTCAGAAAGATTGATGCTAACTACAGTTCTATGGCTCAATTGGTAGGGCCACGGTTCGAATCCCGGCCTCCCCACCCAACTTATGGGGTAGTGGTGGTGCAACGGTGAAGCCCCTGGGCTACTGATCAGAAGGTCAGAGGATCGAACCCCATTGCGGTCATTGTTGGACCCTTAACCCATCCAGTACCATAGTTGACCCTGCACTCTAACCCCAACTGGGATGTGCGAGACACCATTTCACAATGCTCTTCTCCTCTCCCTTCTCTCTAATGTCAACACGGTTTCTCTAGTTTTGTCTTCAGACTTCTGTTTGTTGGGAGGCATTCCACTTTTGAAGCTGTCTTTAACTAGCAGGTGTCTTTGTGTTCATGCACGCTGGCGTTTGTTGAGTTCCAGGCAAAAATTTCATACATTTAACCATCTGCGAGTTTTGCAAAATTGCTCTTTCCCGAGTGCTGATGCAGTAAAAACATTGCCTTCGGACCGTTCAGATAAACAGAAACTGCCATTAGGAAAGTGAGCCATTTGGACAGAATGTTTAGTAGAGACTAATTTGTTTTTTTTTGTGGTGTTTTGTACAAAATCGGGAGGCATTTGATAGCAGAACATTTTACTACCTGAGTTTCCACCCAGGTGCTTATCTTCGCAGGCTGGGATTCATTAACACTTTAAAAAAACATCACATTTAAGAAAAAAAAGGCAGCTCTGTGTTCTGCTTCAGGGATAATATGCTTGCACAACTTTTTGTTCTCGAAGAAACGCACATGGCCTTATCATAGATTCAATTGTTTATTCTCTTGCTCTGTATTTGGGATGTGAGAGTTGGCCTGATTGGTTCTGTGTCATGTGTTTGGCCTGTCTACACGAGGCTGCTTTGTAAAACTCTAGATGTCACTTGCTGCTTGCCAGAATGTGTCTGTATCCATGGGTTGGATTGAACCATAGCGGTGTGCCACTGTGGGACTGGAACTTCCAGAGCTTTGCAACTGGTTGTGCTGGACTAATTCTGTGTGTGTTAAGCCCCTAAGCCCCGGTTATCTCCTCACATTTGGCTAAGCAGCCTAGCCTGCTAACGCCTGGACCTCTGCAGGCCGAAACGCAGAAGCACCGTTGGCAGAGGACGAATGGGAGTTAACGGAAACCTTCCTCCCTCGCTCGCCTCTTCCCTCCTCGGTCATTATGCGATGAGCGTCGGCGGGGTCTGCACCTGTGTTGGAACACTTCTCATGCTCAGCTCAGACCTTTTAAAACCGCTGCGGACTGAAATCAGAGAACAATCTCAGTGCCGGAATGGAAAAAAAACATGACAATGAAGGGAAAATTGCCCTCATGTCAAAAAGAAAAGGTGGGCACAGAGTTTCAACTCAAACACCTTCTGACATGAAGCTAAAAGCCACATGAGGTGGCTTGAAAAGACGACAAAAAAGCAACAGCACAAGAGGGAGGGAGACGGAAACAGTGTGATATATAGAGGCAAATATAACCGAAGCAGGAGATCGTTAGAAAATAGAGGAAGGACAGAGGTAGTTGGAGGATGGAGAGAGATGATGAAGCGTCTCTTTGGTTTAATTGAACATTGAGAGAGCGTTAAAAAGATGTTAAGTCACAGTAAGATCCCTCAATTCTGCAATGAAACAGACCAAACACACCTAACCATCTGTCATCTGCGTGGAACAGAACTTTTTAGATGTGCTGTCGGTGCTTGTGTTTAATGCACGGGCAGGAAGAGGTTTATTGTTGCGTGTGTGTGTTTGCGTGTGTCCATGTCATGTGTGTGCATGAACCACCTCAGAAATGATGTGTCACCCCTGGCATCCCTCACCGGGCTCAAGGACGGAGCCGCTGATTGCGCTGGTCACCCTCCGCTGCCTCCTGTGTGCTCGTGCGTGAGTGATGGCGTGTCCGTCGCTGCCACGCATGCGCCGAGTCGGCCCTGCTCCGGCGTCGTGTGTTTGTTTATGTGCGTGTGGTTTTGGCGTGTGACAGGTTGCCGGCGGTGACTGAGGGCCGTGCGACGATAGCTCACTTGTTATCGGTTCGTGTGTGAGTGAGTGAGTGTGTGTCGAAGACCCACGCCGGAGCTGGGAGGTCTGACACTCGATCGTGGCGACAACTTATTGCCTCCCCAACATGGCATGCACATGTGCACACCTCTGCTATGCATGTGTGTCCATGTATAGCTGCATGCTGCGCTCCCTTTGGCCTGCAGTTTGAGCGCAGAGCCGCTTCTAGTTCCATCTAACATTAGCCTTGCCTTGTGCCGCCCTGAGTAGGTGTGACCTCGACGCACACACACATCGCAGCGTCCTCACACCATGCTGGAGGAACAGCCGGTTGTCGTGTTCATCGACGGCGTAATTTTTTGTTCACTGGCTGCTAAGTGTCATTTTAACCCTCAAACATCCACCCATTGTAAAGCTGCTTGACCACCATTGCTCCTCTGAGGGATGCCCTTTGGAGATGCTTTGGTTGCTATGGTACCCGCAGAAGAAATTAAAGTGCTGATAAACTGCTTACGACGTGTTGCAGATTAAATGCTTCTCTTATTTTTCACATTAACATTAGCACCATCCTCTGGTTCAGACATGGAGACCAGCCTTCTCCACTGTTCAGCACCAGCACAAGCGGAATGTGATGATTGGGCGGTTTAGAATGAGTCCCGCCCCTCCTCCACCGTGATTGGACGGCTAGTAACAAAGTCACGAGTGCGGCGTTGACACATTTTTGACTTAAATACACGTCGCTCCCTTTGCAAACACGCTGGCCTCAGGAAAAATAAATAATAACTGTTGCACACGTTCCAAGTTTTTCAGTTGTACTACTGGAACATGACACTCCCAAGAGGGGTGCAGCTCTGCAATGACTTCCCGTAGGTGGAGTTTCCGCTTGTTTAGTGATTAAGTGATTCATTTCTAAATAATTAAGACGCATATATTTGTCACATAAAATTTGTAAAGCTGTGTCGAAGTGGCCTCATTCAGTCAGCCCAGCAACCAGATGTCCCCCTGTCTAAAAAGTCCCTGTGTAGTTTATACATTAAATTGTGTTTTTCCCCATCTCAAACTTTACACCAACTGTTTAAGAACTCTGTCCTGACAGCACTTCCGAGACATCTTTGCAGAGCCGTCTTTTCTCCTGTATTCTAAAGACTCCGATGAGTGTGAACCTGCTGGTTTCTCTGCTGGAGCTCTCACAGGAAGCTTTCTTAGCTCGTCTCCGTGCAGCTCGTCCTCATCCCGGCAGGTCTCGCTTGAAAAAGTCGCCCTTAAAGGAGGATAACCTATTTAGAAGTGTGGTTAACCGTGAGCGCTGTGTGTGTCTCTAGCGGGAGCCACCAGTGTTTTTCGAAAATAGCCACCGGAGCTATCGCAGCCATCCCAGTCATCTAAGTGCAAGGACCTTGTGCCACCGAGTCTGACTGACGTGCCCTTTAGCGAGGTGCCAACTGACCAACTGCTCCATACCTGCAGCATGCATGGAGCTTTTACGGCAGCTATATGTTCTTACATATAGCGACTTGTTCCCCGTCATGATCAGACAGAGGTGCAGCATCTAAGAGTCGTGGCTGCTGAATGTGCTCGGCTCACCCTGTTTCACCTACAGGAGGCTGTGAAGGACACGTTCCGCTGCCACAAAATCATGATGAAGCGGGGAGAAAATCAGCTGCCACAGATGACGAGCTCAGTGTGACGACGCTAACCTCCCCCCCCGCTCCCGCATGCAGCTGCTAAGCCCTCCAGAAACCTAAGAAAAACCCGATAGGGGCATTTTTAGCCACCTCGCCTGCGACTACGAAGGGTTAGAAGAGGTCGAGGGTCAAGGTTTTGTACATTCTGTGTGTTCTGGTCGTGCGCTCCTGGCTGCAGTTTGTGTCACGTGCAACTAGGTCAGCAGTAAAAGCTGCCCAAAGTAGACGTGTTAATGCCTAGTAATGCTTTTATTTTTACCTGTCTTTGCATTTCTGTATGCATGCGACGACTTCCTGTGTGTGTGTGTGTATGTGTGTGTATGCATATGTGTATGAGGTGTTTCAGTCCTGACAGTGATGGATAGAACGGGCTGCAGAGTGAAGGCTGCATCTGCTCCACACACACACACACACACAGCCTATTTATAGCCGTTCACATGCACATTTTGCGAGTGGTTTTTGGGGGGGATATTTTAACCCCCTTTTCTATTTTGGCGTGAGAGTCCTTGCTATGCCTCGAAGACGTGCCTCAAAAGCCTCTGTACATCTGCATGCTTGTGAGGTCGCCGTCTGACCAGTTGGCGTGCGTGCCAGAGGATAAAGTGCTCCTGTGATGAAACCCGATCGAAGATAGCTGAAGAAAAGCGAAAGCAGACAAACAGATCTCTTTTCCACGACTGGCTCAAAGTTCACTCGTTAGTTTGTGTTTTACTCAACCTCTGTGTAGTCCCCGTCACCTCTGGACTCCAAGTCCACATTGAGCAACCTGACGGTGCGCGTTGTCGCTGGAGGAGAGGCCGCCGCTCGGGCTGCTCCTCGTTTTCTCCCTGTGAGCCTCACAGAGGCTGTTTAGGAGTCAGTCGGCGGTTTAAGGATGCAAGAAAATGTATTTTAAGCTGTTTAAAGCCGCTTAAAGCCGCGCACGTCTTAATGTTGTTGGATCTCACAATTGAAGCTCATTTCGCCGCGGCACTCTGCATGAGAGCAGCAGCCGCATGATTAAAATTGGCCCAGCTGAAATTGGATCTTAAGGGAGAATATTGTTGTCATTTAGAGTTACAGCCCATTTAATTCTCTCAACATCTAGTTTACATTTTGTCTAGTCATTACGCAGTGCATTTCTTGCGTAATTGGATTTGTTCGATTTTTAGCTCTAGGTGATGTTCAAAGTGCAACAGTTGGCATCCATCACTCTCGGTGACAAGCTTGTGTGTTGAGAGCGCATCGGAGTTCTGGGCATTTATTGACTGATGGCGACAATTATTGAATTATATTCACTGGTTTTTCGTTTAAAGATCAACTGAGAAGCCACGTTTCCATATAATTGGCAAGCAAACTTGAAGTAAATATTTAAAATGTCGGAAAAAATGAAAAGACAACAATTACAGTAAACTAAGCTGCTTTAAGTAGAAGAAACAATCAAACTTGGTCCATCTGTGAGGGGAAATGTCCACGATGCGCATGAACTCTTTTGCGAAAACATTAAAAACCATCTCAAGCAAGTGTATAAACCTTTTGTTGAGAAGTTTTTCTAATTCAATAATAACTAGAAAAGCCCTCAGAGAGCTCATACCTCCACCAAGCAGCTTCAGTCCACCCCCAACACAATCTCCCAATTCACATATTTTCTATGGAACATTACAGATACAAATGTAATTACAGACAGTTCAAATGTCCTATCAACAATGCGGCCTTCACCCCATCCGACCTAATGAACAGGCGCGGCCTCTAGCGCGGCAGCTCCTAACAGCCTCCCAGCTTCTTAGACAACCGGAGATAAGAATGCTGGCCCAACCGTGCGTATGTCGCTGGGGAAGGAAAGAGAACTCCGTCATTGTCGCTGTCTGTCGCGCAGAGACCCAAAATGTCATGTGGTCAGAGGGGGTTACCCCAAAAACAAGAGTGCCCTCTGGTGGCTTTTAGAGTAAACCGCATTTAATTGTCCACCCGGTTACACTTAGAATAAAAAAAAAATTCCTTGTCCCATTTCACACATTTCCAGAAAATTTCATCCAAATCCGTCCTTTACTTTTCAAGTTATTTTGCACACAAACAAACAAAGAAACAAACCAACACTGGCCATCACATAACCTCCTTGGCAGAGGTAATAATAATATAATCTAGCCCTTATTGATCCCCTTGGGGAAATTCCTTCTCTGCATATGACCCATCCTACTCATAGTTAACCTGAACTATACATACTAGGAGCAGTGGGCTGCCACGGTGCAGCGCCTGGGGAGCAGTCAGGGGTTAAGGGCCTTGCTCAAGGGCCCCCAGTGGTGGTGACTGGGACAAGCGGTCGCTCTCACTTTCCCACCTCAACTTCTTGCCAGTCCGGGGACTCCAACCGGCGACCCACCGGTTACAAGTTCACTTCACGAACCACTAGGCCACCACCGCCCCCACATAAATCCAGATGCATTAAAACACTAATGACCAATGTGCGCCAGCTTCCGTCACTGTTTCTCACACTTTAACACTGAACTGTCTTTGGCATACGAGAATCTTGAACAGTTTTTTCTTGTTTTTAAACTGCGTGAAACCAATTTCTGCAACCAGCGCGCCCCAAAAATAGAGGTTTTTATACCATTTGCTGCATTCGAGTGCCGCACTGGGCTGTTCCTGTAGGATAGCCTTGTGTCTATCTGGGCCAAGAACAGTGCTCTGAGCCCTGGGGAGGAGAAACACTTTCTTAGCCGTCCGACCTCGGTAAAAAATAGAGCCTCTGTGAAAATGGCTTCAGTCAAAAGCTTGAATGCACCTGATACCTACATGAAATAACTGCTTGTTTGGAAACGGCCTCATCCGTTCTACAGGTTGAGAAGCTGAGCTGCACAAGCCAACAACCTCATACATCCTGACTGATGCCTTCACACCAGCAAATGTGCAACTTCTGCACTGGCAGCCGCTCAGACGCTGGAATAAATCAGGAGTAAAGTAATAAAACATCTCCCTAACAAGACTAATGGTTGCAATAACCGCGCAAGTAATCTTTATTTTAGATCTTTCCTGACCAGATATCCACGAATAGCTCTATTGAAGTGAGGGAACACTGATGATAAAAATATCCGCACGACAAACTGAATGTGAGCAGGAGAGGATGAGCTCTGGCAGGGTTACAGACAGGAGGATGGAAGTAATTCAAGTCAGCAATGCTAAATCGTGACCTCAGTAACCCGTGGTTTTTCTATTGGGTCGGACTTTATAAAACACACTGCTTCTGCTAACCACATCTGTTTGTGTCACTGAGAGGCAGAGACGAGCTAAATGACGTGTCCGTCTTCCACTTCATCCGTACGAATTAGAACACAACTTTACTCGGCTCCTTCGTTTTTAATTTGCGGCTGCCTGTGGCCAGAGAGCTGATCATGCCTGACACAGAATTTAATTTAGATGAATTTTTATTAATATTTGTGGATCAGTAACCTGATAAGAACCAGACTCCTTTTGCTGCATCCTCACACCGTGACTGTAGCCCACTAAGACACAAACACACACCCTCTGCAGCCCGACACATTTAATGTGTGTGTAGATTCTCATCGTCTTCAGTTGTAACTGACTGATGTAAATAGTCTCACCCACTCTCATGGACCATCTCAATCAGTGCAGCTGTTTTGATGGTTGGCCTTCAAAATCCATATCAGTGGGACCCTGGTGTAGATTACTAGCCGCTTCTTTGTGGAAGTCAAGTCTGTGAATATAAGGCCGACACTGGGAGACGAGGTTACATATGTTCTTGTGTGCTTCTGTTCCTTCAGTCTGCACTTGGAGCTACTGCAGGCAGCACTATAGGGTGCAGAGGGGAGGCAGGATTCATGGAGCCGGCTGCCTTCTGTATTTATAGCTGCACTGTTTCCATGCTAAGCTCTCACATGTTGGACTGCATAGCGGCATATGCTGCATCCACCGCCACCATGCGTCCTTCAGGCAAGGAGATCTGTGACCTTCATGACTACTTGCGTATCAGCAGATATGGACGGCAGAGGAGGGGGGAGGAGTGGGAAAAAGAGGGTAGAGGGGGAGACGAGAAGGCTTAAGGGGAGAAGAGAAGAGGTGAGAAGTAAAAAGAAGAGGAGGTGAAAGGATTTAAGGAAAGGAGATGAAAGAGGACGAGTGGAGGATACAGGAAGATGCACTTGTTAAAGAGGAGGATAGGAAGGGGAGGTGAAACAAGGAGGAGAGCTGAGGCCTCATTTGGGAAGAAGATGGAAAAGATGGGAGGAAAAGATGTCAGGGAGGGAAGGTGAGAGGAGGAGGCGAGTGGAAGACAGAGAAGGGTGCAAGGTGGGAAATGAGGAGACGAGGAAATGAGCTGAGAGGAAAGGAAGGATTTGAGAGGACTAAAGGAGGATGGTAGGAGAGAGGAGTTGACACAAGGAAAGAGGATGAGAAAGTAGGAGAGGAGTGATGGAATAAGAGGTAGCACATAAGGTAAGAGGAGGGAGGGAGGGAGGATGAGGAGAGAGAAGGACAGAGGGAAAGTGGACTCCGGATGCATCCCTTAATGCGTTCACTTCTTTCTCTTCTTTAGAGAACAGTCGGTTGTCAAGCTCTGCCTCGCTGCATCTGAATGCAAACTGAGCTCGCTCTTTGTCAAGCAGTTGGCCTCGGAAACAACCTCTCTCTCCCCCCTCTCTCACTTTCCTTTTTTCCTTTCACATGTTCAGTTCCCATGTGTGTTCCCACATAGGGACCGAACACGTGTGTGTGTGTGTGTGACGGTGGGTCATGCGAGGACGACGCAGCCTGCCAGTGTCGTCCTCATCCTCTTCTTCTTCTTCTTCTTCTTCTTCTTCTTTGCCACTTTGGCTGCTGCAATAGAGACGATTCACAGATCTGAATGAGAGGAGAGATAATTAATAGTGTGTGTGTGTGTGTGTGTGTGTGTGTGTGTGTGTAATGCTGACTGTCTCCAAGGAGATGCAGGAGGCGAGAGAAGCAGCCAACATGGTGTAGTAAACCCAAGAAATGTCACTCTGTGTGTGCGCGAGGGGCCTGGTGGGTGTTCAAGTCAATCCTTTACCTGCTCGTTTGTCGCCTAGCAACCGTGCGCATGTGTCCGTCTCCATCGAGGGAGGAGAGAGGTGCTCCGTCGCAGGTGTCCCAGGTGTGTCTGGTCAAGTGAGATCTGCCAACATGTGCCAACAAGTGAGAGCGGGGATCGTGTTACAGCGGTGTGTTTAAATGTCCGCTCCTCCCTGTTGTTTCATTTGTTCGGTACCTCCTTTCGTTTTCCTCGTTTGTCCCGCCTCCCTTTTGTGGTGCCTTCAGGGCGACTTGATGTTTGAGGCTCAGTGTTGCTGATCAGCCGACCTTGTCACGGCTAAACCCCCCGACAAGTTTCTTCTTCATCTTCCCTCCTTGTGTCTCCAACTGGTGCTCAGTTTCTTCCTGCCTTTCTCTTTCCTTTCCTTCGTTCCCATCGTCCTTCCTTCCTCCCCTCCTCTGTTCTCTCTAAACAAACCGTAGCTCAGTCAACAGTCTCAATGAGTGACGGCTATTGCGTCTCATTAGGACGAATGGGGCATGAGTTAGAGGTTTACTGCTGTTTGCTCAACCTAAAGCCCGTTTGAACAGCGCCGTCGGACTCGAACCGAGCGGCCGCTTTAGGATTTCATTCAGCTCGATGAAACCAGCGACGCGTTGACTTTAGCCACAGATTTCCTCTTGTGAAAGTGGGTTTTATGAGCTGTTGAACGCATTCGTCAATAACTGCACTTCAGCTGCATTGACGAATGCCGTTGAAGCACATTCCTCTGATTTTCATTCAGTGTCGGCTCATTATTATCTTTAAGTTATTTGTACAGCACGTTACAGACAATCATAAAGACGACTTTAATGATCTGGATGAACATAAGATGAAAGACTATCTCTGGTGTAGAGAGCAGTGAGCTCATTCAGAGATTTAGAAGAAGTTTAAAATGTGCTCCATTGCATTCTGAACTGTCTGTAGCCTTTTTCTGGCATCATGAAAAGCAGTGAGTAAAACATGTCAAGTAACTTAGTGTTTGACTGCGTTCCAGTGTAGCTGCAACCCTATTAATAATAACTAATCAGTTACTACAGGCTTTTCTTATTTTGTGAAAGTAAAACAAGACATTTTAGATTAAAGGTCAAGATCAAGAATGAACTTTACATCTCAACTTTTAGGTCAAGGTGGAGAAAAAGTCTTTAAATTTGAATATATGTAGCTGCAGGACGACTTTCTGCTGAGGAGTATTGTGGGATGGAAACTCCAAAACAGCCAACGACACCAATCAGCCACAACATCCTGACCACTGACAGGTGAAGAGAATAACATGGATCATATTGGTTCTATGTGGTGTTCTGATGGAAAACCTTGATCAGACTTAGACACCCAGATAAACATTGTCCCACAACAAACACACTCCCTCATGCTGATGGAAATCCCAAATGTCCCTGGATGAAAATGCACCCCACCACATGGAAACAACACCAACCAATCAGGAACATGTGGAGGAACATGACAATGGTCCAACATGTTGATGTGACCTCCAGACTTCCTACAGCCCATTCTGATCAAGCATCAACAGGATGCAGTGGAACAAGTTGGATTGACAGAGGCCCCACTGCACAAGCCAGAGTAGCCAAAGGATCCAGTGGTTCCAGACCCCATAGGACCCCCTGAGAGGTCCTCTGGTCCATGCCCAATGGTTCAGAGCATCTCATAAGGGGGACCAACACAATGTTAGGCAGGTGGTCTTAGTGTTGTGCCTGATCGGTGTACGTCTTACAGGTTGTTAAGTTTGCAACATTAGCAGAGGTTGGGGTTTAGGGAATCAAAATATACATGATATTTAATTCTTATTTTATTCCATGGTGTCCAGTGGGTTAATAGAAGAGAACCCACTGTCTAAATGAAAGCAGTGGATCAGTGTTTTGGTTTGAGCTGAGATTAAACAGATTATTATCTGACTTGTAATAATATTGGTACAGTCCTGCTTTTATTTGACATGAGCCACAGAACATCAGATTGATGAGGACACACATGCAGACTGTTGACACCGACCTGACACCGCTAATCTGCAGGCGATGGCGCTTATTTTTTCTAACATGACTTAACATACAGCAGGTCAGCGGAAGCTAATAAGATGCCTCCTTTATTAACATGCTAATTTGTCCTTACTGTAGCCTCGTAGCACAGAATAATGTGTCCAGCATCATCTCAAGTAGCTTCCTAAGCTGGTCTAACTGGGATAAAGTTGCCATGGTAACGCAGTTGCTGCTCAGGTTAGTAATGAAACGTTAGCCAGTGTTGCTAAAGCTGTTTGTATAGAGGTGCTGTTTAAGTGTTTTAGAAAAAGATGAACGCGTCAGGAGAAGAGAAAAGTTTAAAACGTGAAACAGATTTCCAGGATTTCCTTCGAGCTTCAGGATGCATTTAGGGATGATCCCAACCTGCAGATTGCAAATACAAGCACAGTTCCAGGTGATTTTTTCCCCCTGACTTTGATGATAACTTGCAGTTGGTTAAACAAGAAGCATAAAAGGATGCAAACATGACAACATAGATTTCCTCTGCTGCTTACGGGATTGTTTTCTATCCTGGAAGTGGAGGCAAATTAGTGATCAAACAATTGACATTTGTGCTTTAGCTACCAGGAGTGCCATAATTAACAGTGTGTACAGAATGAGTGTGTGTGTGTGGATGGAGAGAGTGGAAGGTTTGTGTTGGCGTCCGGCCAGCAGGGGGAATTACAGGTTATTTGTCAGAATAATGCTGTTAGTTGACTGGAGGAGTGTGTGAAGCGGCGGGGTTGGATGGCTTCGGAGGTGTGTATTTGGGGCTGTGCTTATAATTATGTGTGTGTGTGTGTGTGTGTGTGTGTGTGTGTGTGTGTGTGTGTGTGTGTGTTTACAAAACACCGCCAGGAAGAAATATTACACATTTTACCATTTTTGTTCCTGCTGGTCTTTATTTGGCAGCAGAATATCTTCACTTCGGACACGTTTGTAGACTCAACCACCACTATGAGGTCTTGGTATTCAGTGATTTGTCTTTCTCACTCTAATAAAGTTATCCTGCCCTAACAGTGGTTAAAAAACACACGATAGATCTTTTACCGCTTACATTTTTAACTTGTTTTCTTACTTTTCTTTCTCTCTGCTTGCTGAAAATGGGACTGTTTTCCCAATTAAGCTAAAAAGTCTCTGAATTTTTGTCACTTGGGTGTTGGTCATCGCTGAGTCACCCATGGCTTCCCGGTTGCGCAGTGGAACCGAAAATTTTTCGCTTTTTGCAGAATCTGAGCAGAGTCAATGGTTTATTTTTGGCCTTTTTTTTAAAAATGAGACATGCAGAATTCAATAACTTCGATGAAATATCAGTTTATTATTTATCCCTGGAGTTCAGATGGTTAAAAAAGACAAAGTTTGATCTCAAAATGTGCATAAATGTCAAGTTCATCACAGTTTAGGCTTACAGACGATGAAGTTCCACCACTGTTCCTCAGAATTACCAGACCTGGAGTGACATGGTTTATTACTCATCTGTGTCAATATGGTGTACAGTGTAGGTCTCATTTATCCAGTCACCCGTGAATGACCTCTTGCCACTTAGCGTAATCCTGGAGCGGTTGCTTACCCTCCCTCCCCCTCCTCCTTTACACACACGCTCGTACATCATAGAACGCTTTTTTTTATGCCGACACTTAAAGCTGCAAACCTCCCACTGTACCCAAACAAAGTCTGGGGTTTATCCCTCCGAGTTGATGCATTCTGGGACGTACAGGACGTTCATGGGGCGCTGCACAGATGTGACTTTGTACTAACTCCACTAGAAATGGCCGCTTTTACCAATTAATGGTAGCAGTTCAATATATTCTGTTTGCTTTCTTTCCATTTATTTAAGTGAAATTTTTATTCCAGAGTCAGTGGATGTTGGTCAAAGCTGCTCTGATGCTCTTGCAGTATTATAAAAAGCATAATTAGAGGTACGATTGGGCTTCTAATGCTCTTTATAACAACATAAGGTGCAAGGTCTAGATCAAGGCCTATGACTGTGGGTTGACTGGACCTGGTTGGCCCTGTTGTATAGAGATGTTTAAGCCTTTAGCAGGCTAAAGATTAGCCCTGTGTAGTCTGGGCAGTGGCCTTTAGCTGAAACCAGGCTAGTTAGTAAGCCTCACTTAGCCCCGAAGACACAGAGAGGCTACAGATTACAGCTACAGGCTCAGGGGTGTTAGGTCTGTTAAAAAAAAACAAAAAAAAACACTGGGAACAAAATGTACCATATGATTGTGCCTCCGCAGTCTGTTCAGCTCCGCCAGCCAATCACGGCGCTCGCTGTGAGCAACGTTGCCGAGGGACGTCGCTCACAAAAAAAAGTTGCTGGTGTGCCTGGTTGCCTTGTGAGCAGATGGCGCCGCCGTCTGTCTCCACATTAGCAAGATACTGATGAGATGAGTCGGTTAGCACGCACTCAAACACACACTTACCCTGCCATCCCTGTGTGCGAGTGTGTGTGTGTGTGTGTGTGTGTGTGTGTGTGTGCACTCGAGCATGTTCACGTATGAGCTGTGTATTGTGTTTGATGTCTTTTTGGTTTAAGTATGCTGCTACCTGTCTGTGTGTGTGTGTGTGTTCATGTTTGTGTGTGTGTGTATTTTTGCTTGCAGTCTCCTCTGTTCTGCTTCCTCTGAGACAGCAGGGAACATCGCTGACTCACACTATACACCGCACACACACACACACACACACACACACACAACAGTAATACGAGCGGCTGAAACACCAAAGCTGCCGGAGAATGCAATCGCTTTCTCTGATAGAAAATCAAACTATTTCTGATTGAAAGCTGTGATTTTTGAACACCGAGTCAAAAACAATCCGACTCTGGGGGGGATAAAACACCAGCGTGGCCGTGCCGCTGTGTGTCTACGAGGAGGGGCCCGGCCTCGAAAGACACACACTTACCGGCGAGATGGGCCGCTGTATTCGGCCTCGACACTTGAGTGCATCTGATGGACGATCCTCTGCTCTGTGATGCATCTGGAAGATGTGGGGGAAATAAAAAAACAAAGCCACAGTGGATGACGAGGCTGAATCCAGAGCAGGAACGTTGAATCATGCATTCTCAGTCGGCGGGGGGGAAGAGCATTTGATTTGAACTCTAGGGGGCATTGATTGAGCGCCTACCGTCTGGAGGGCTGTGGGGGTTTTTGGGTCAGACTTGAGTTATTTTTTAACAATTTGGTTTATCTTCCATCAGTCATTCTCTATTTGATTTTTGAAGTCGGTGTTTGCCTCTGAAGCTGACACTCTTATCCACAACGCAGGTGGGGGTCTGCTGCTGCTGCTGCTAGTGGATACTCAGAGAAGATTGACTCTCAAAGAGTATTTCCTTTTTGCGAGGGGAAATGAGACCACGGTCGAGACGGACTTGTCTCAAATGAGTCGCATCAGCAGGACTGGTTACGTTTGGAGCACATTTCCCTAAAAAGGAAGGAAGATTGTGCACGTTTAGCTAAAGATCTTCAAAGTTGGGAAGATCTTATGCTTTATGAAAAACCTTTAATGAATTATATCTGGTTGCTCAGGGAGACGACACCATCCTGCTGTTTTGTGCTGCAAAACCAACAAGACATAGACCGTATACAAAGATAGATGAAGCCCGCAGAAGTGTTTTGATGCTCGTTGTGGCTCAGCCCAGCTCGTGACTCCACCTAAAGTCTGATTCATGCCTTCTATGTGACCGTAAGGGTCCATGTGACTGATTCTGTCGTGCAGCGTCTGCAGTGGTCTGTACTGAACCCTCTTCCTTGTGCAGCACAACTGCTAATAGAGCACGAATAGAGCCTTCTGTACATCCCATGCATTGATCTCAACATCTGGTTCCTCCAAAGAGATGGAGCAGGATTGAAGCTGCAGGAGGACACGCAAACATCTCTGGACCATGGACTGTCCTCAAAGTGACCAGAACCTTAATTATGCACAAGTTTAAGGCTTAAAACCAGTTCAAATGGGTGAGTTAGATTCACCCTCCATATAGTTGTCATGAACATGGTAATCGGCCATAGAGAGACCAAAACCATTTTTTTGTACGAAACTGTAGACGCGTTTACTTCCAGGCTCAAGTGGACATTAAAGGAGCTGGCACTTCAGCTGTTTATGTTTAAAATTCTGTTGACTTAAATAAGGTTTTGTGAAATGTTACTGAATATAACATGTAGAAATGGTGTATAAGACCGACCAGGCATAACATTACGACCACTTGCCTAATGCGTTGGTCGCCCTTATGTGGTCCAAAATGCTCTGAACCATTGGACATGGACCAGAGGACCTCTCAGGGGGTCCTATGGGGTCTGGAACCACTGGATCCTTTGGCTACTCTGGCTTGTGCAGTGGGGCCTCTGTCAATCCAACTGGTTCCACTGCATCCTGTTGATGCTTGATCAGAATGGGCTGTAGGAAGTCTGGAGGTCACATCAACATGTTGGACCATTGTCATGTTCCTCCACATGTTCCTGATTGGTTGATGTTGTTTCCATGTGGAGGGGTGCATCTTCCTAGAGTTAGGGTTGGGAATTTCCATTAGCATGAGGGAGTGTGTTTGTTGTGGGACAAAGTCTGGTCAAGGTTTTCCATCAGAACACCACATAGTACCAATATGATCCATGTTATTCACTTCACCTGTCAGTGGTCAGGATGTTGTGGCTGATCGGTGTGTGTGACATAGCTGCTGGTTGCGTGCGGCTGTGGATGTGAAGTAAAACCGAGCTCACAGCGAACACAAAGTATTAATAACAGTCGGAGCGGAGACATATGTTTCTAATGCATCCTCACCTAAACTCACCCTCGGGCTGGCAGCACGCTAAGTTCCCCTGCTTCGCCAGCGTCCCCCTGGAAGTAAATCTGAGAGATGTAAGTGTAGAAAAGGCAGAGGTGAGGTATATAGTTGCTGCTGACGGCCTGTAATGTTTTATAGTGCTGTTGGTTGTGTTAGCAGGTCCAGACTCTGCTCACTGTGTCCCATTAAAAAACTATTGCTGTTCCTTCTACTGCTGAGTATTTACTGCAAAACTGATTATACAACTCTATACTGCTGCTGGCTGTTTGCGTGTGTGTGTGTGTGTGAGTGTGTGTAGGAGTGGAATAAGCCATTAAAATGAGAAGAACAAATTTTTAGGGTTTGGTAATTACTGTCAGCCGAAAAAACACATGCAGATACATAAGCAGAGGGCAGCGTAAGAATAGCCGAACGCACGGCGCTGAATCACTGCACTGCAAATCTGAGATGTGTATGTTGGATAGTGGGACTTATAAGCCTTTTATTGCCTGTTTGTTTTGCTCTTTGCACAGTGCCGAGGAGACGGAGCGATAGATGGAGGGGAAAGGGAAAGTGTTTGTCAGTGAGAAGAAGCTGGGCGATGCCTGGAAGCAGCACAATGCAATAAAAACTCATTTTCAAAAAACAGCTGATGAAGAACTCTTGTGTTTTTCCCAGCAATTATAATCGTGCAGTTTAACCTCATTAGGAGCTCGTGGCTCGACGGAGTGCAATTTGCACACATTTAATTAAGCCAAATCAGCAACCACAATGGTTTTCAAACCTGAAAGTTTCCAATTTAAAGACGTATCACCGGGATCAGCATGCAGAGACGGTCATGATCTAATCTTATGACTTATGACTGTAAGACTCCAGTCATATAAGGGAAAGACCTGCATGCAGACAGGGAGCTAGAATAGATCCAGATCCAGAGGTTTATAGTGTTAAGATGGAAATATTTACTTTTGCACTGCTATTTTCCTCTTATTAAGAAGTGTCTTTTCTGCAGCTCTTCATCCGAGTCTTTCCTCTGCATAACTGGACTGTTCACCTTTGCATCATGACCCTGATGCCGCTTTCCTACAAGCATGGACTCATTAAAACTTTGGCTCCGCAAAAGAAAGATACCCAGGAATGTCCCGAGGAATCACATTGCAGTGGTGGGGGGACTGCCAGATCTTCCTGCCCAAATTATATCTGGCTGCCGTTCGGTTTGTGATGTGGATGAAGAGGCGTCGCTCGGTGACGGTGACTCGGTGACCTCGGGGGGACACGTCGGGCTGAGAGCTCTCCCTCTGATCTTTCTTTAGAAGTCACACTCAGCCAGAGGTCGCTTCAGATCACGTTGCTGTTCTCAGGTTGGGCGGCGGCCGCAGGTTGGCGGGGGAGCGTCGAACACGAGCACACGGGTGGTTCAGATGAGGTGCAGCGCAGGCGAGGTTAGTTGCGCCAATCGACACTTCAGATCGAAGCTTCTACTGACTGTATTGTCGTAAAAAAAGAGCCCATTTGTTGCCATCTATTTAGAGGGAGATCGAAATAATGAACCTTTATCCTTCCGTAGACATAAAGCGCATCAGTTGCCGTTCCGTGGACTGTCCTTCCTGGAAAAAGCCGACACTGAGCCCTCGTGGATTGCACACAGTGTAGCGTCATTAACGTGCATCCGAGGACATTTGTTTGCATCCAGTAGCTGCTGGATTATCCCAGCGGTACAGAAAAGCAGATTCTGGTTGTATAATGTCGTTAAATGCTCAGAATCAGCTGACTGCAGCTGTAATCGCTGCTGCGTGTGAGCGCGGCCGAGCTTGTGTGACATCTGGGCTGGTTTTTCCTGTATAACCGTCTCTGCGGGGCCGCGCTGGGGACGGCCATCGGAAATATGTATGTAGGCTAATGCATGTGTGGTGTTCAGAGTGTGTGTCTGTGCTCATGCTGGAAGTGTGTTACATATCGGTGTTGTGGACGGGCGACAGCAGCTGGCCTCATCAACAAGACCCCAGTAAAACCCCCACAATTCAATCAGGATTATTATTTTGTATCCGTCAGTGTTTAACTGTTACGCACCAAATCAGATTCCTTGTGTGTGAAAACCTACAGATTCTGAGTCTGTGTGTGTGTGTGTGTGTGTGTGTGTGTGTGTGTGTGTGTACAACTGGGGGGAAGTTTTGTTTTGCTCCGGGGCACGTCAGCTGTTGGGATCGAACCTGTGACCTTTTCCGTTATTAGACAGCTGAACTGTAGCATCAAAATGAATGGGAGTAAATGGAGACATGCAGTGCAACCCCGAGGCCTGTTTTTCTGTGTGTGTGTGTGTGGAAAAGTGTGTGTGCGTGAAAGAGCAAGAAGACCACCGTCGCAGCGCTGCTAGCAGCCTGCGCTGTATATGCTGGTGTGTGTTTGTAAAATATCGTGTGTTTGTTGGAAAAGCGTGTGTGTGTGTGTGTGTGTGTGTGTGTGTGTGCAACGTGGGACAGCTGTTTCTCACTGTGTCCTTTAAGCCCCCCACACCTCCACCGCTCCGACACACACACACACACACACACACACTCTCACACAAGCGTTCAGACCCCAGCAGTCCTGTGTAAAGGTCAGAGCTCCACCCCTCTGGGCCACGCTAGAGTTACAAAACAAACCCGCCCCCCTTCTCCCAGACTCCCAGCATTTCTGAGTGCCTGAGGAGGAGGAGGGGTGTCGGGGTACAGTGACACCCCAGGACTTCACACACACACACACACACACACACACACACACACACACGGTCTGGCTGGTTCTTCTGGAGCGGGGATTGGATGACGCTGGATTAAACCAGTGTTGACCTTTCATCATTTTTTTAATGACTTTTGATCCATGTCCACAGCTTCTTATGTTTCCTTCTGACTTCTCACTTTTCCACCTGCGTCTGAGAGAGTGTGTGTGTGTGTGTGTGTGTGTGTGGAAGAGTCCCTGTGGTGTTTATGTCTGTGTTTGCCTGTCTTGTTGCACTGTAAATAAAAACAAACAAATAAATAAAAATCTGGTTAAACAATGGTTAAAATCGGGCAGCAAGGGTGCCAGAAAAAAATACGTTAAAAAATGCGAAATAAATAAAAATAAATAAATAAAAATCTGGAAAAGCAGCAGTTAAAATTTGGCAGCAAGTGTGGCATAAAAAACATAAGTTAAAAAAGAAATGCGAATGAAATAAAAATAAATAAGAAAAAATTTGGTGAAACAACAGGTAAAATCTGGCAGCAAGGGTGCCAGAAAAAAATATGTAAAAAAATTGCGGAATAAGTGAAATAAAATTAAAATAAATACAGATAAATAAATAACAATTTGGTGAAGTAACAGTTAAAATCTGGCAGCAAGGTGCCATAAAAAATATGAAAAAAAAGTGGAATAAATAAAAATAAATAAATAAAATTTGGTAAAGCAACAGTTAAAATTTGACAGCAAGAGTGCCAGAAAAACTATGTAAAATAATTGCAGAATAAATGAAAATAAATAAACAAAAATTTGGTAAAGCAACAGTTAAAAATTGGCAGCAAGAATGTCATAAAAAATATGTTAAAAAGAAATGCAAATTAGATAAAAAATAAAATTTGGTAAAACAACGGCTAAAATCTAGCGGCAAGGGTGCCAGAAAAAATATGTTTAAAAAAAATTGTGAAATAAATAAAAATAAATAAAAATACATCAATAAAAATTTGGTAAAGCAATAGTTCAAATTTGGCAGAGAGAGTGCCAGAAAAAAAATACAGAAAAAAACTAATATGGATTAAATAAAAATAAATAAATAAAAATAATGGTAAAGCAACAGTTAAAATCTAGCAGCAAGGGTGCCAGAAAAAAATATGTAAAAAAAAAAAGCAGAATAAATTAAATTAAATAAATAAAAATCAGGTAAAAAAACAGTTAAAATCTGGCCGCAAGGGTGTCAGAAAACATTCAACAATAATGTTCAAAAACTTTTAAAAAATGGTGAAAATATCATTAAAAATCTGTAGAATAATGATGTTTTTAGCTGATTTCAATACAGTGATGCTATGTAATTTTATGGACACACTTTGTAAACAAAATACAGATTTTTGATGTGATTATTTACAATAACAGGCTTTTTTTTTAATACCGTCAACATGTAGATTAATACCCCTTTCTTTGATTTTTACCAGCCATTATCTGATGAAAATTTACCCAAACAGGGAAAATATGCAAAATAACGTTCATTTTTTACAGCGTGCATTAGAGCATTTCCCTGAGGAGGAATGAAGAGGGGAGAGGGAGTGAGAGAGAGATGGATGACGACTACAGCTGCAGAAATAACTTCCATATTTAGACTCGGAGGAAGAGAGATGTTCAGAGGAGAGAGAGGCGCGATCCTGTGAGAGACAGATTAAGGAAAGAACATCACTGGTTATAAGGTTCTTACACAGGTTTAGGGCTGTCCCAAAAGTTCGACCAATCTGAAGCAAAAATTGTGCAAATCGCCCTGTAAGACTCGTCCACCAGCAGCTTTGGAGGCTTAAAACAGCTGCAATGATCTTCTAATGTGAAGGTGCAGTGTTTCGGGGCCTTCAGTTGAGCAAATGAGTCAAGAAAGAACTCCCTCCAAGCCTCCCTGCTGCTTCCTCGGTATCGATGTTTGTAAATGAATGCTTGTCAGATAGCCGGGCCCCTATATTTAGAACAGAGACATATATCCAGATGCTCTCTCTCTCACTCATTAGCTGCACACTGACCTTTCAGCCGTGTGTCACGATCCTCCTTCAGAAAGTTCAAAAGCCTAAAGATCCCGTGAGGCGGTCAATAGGACGTCCAAGAAAACAGCGGTGACCTCGCAGGTCGTTGCTCATTTTATGCCATTTTTGCAAAGCAGCTCTGCCTCTCTCTGTACAACCAATTACCTCTTGGTTTATGCACTTCCTCTCCACTCTCTGGCCTCAGCAACCTGCGTTTAAAGGAATTACATCATAACAATAAAGTAAGGGCAGCAATTCACAGGAGCTTTTAAAGGAAACCCCTGTTACAGAACAGCTATTAGGGATATGATTTAGATATGTGGCTCCATTTAGGTGTTTCCAGTTGTTTCGTCACATCAAGAAATCTGAGCAGCTACAATTAGAGAGTCAAAGGACTTTTTCTAGAGCTGCTGTTTTGCATTATTAGTAGATATTCTTCAGTTAAACCATTATTCATTACTGCATCCTGTTGATGCTTGATCAGAATGGGCTGTAGGAAGTCTGGAGGTCAAACCAACATGTTGGACCATTGTCATGTTCCTCAACATGTTCCTGATTGGTTGGTGTTGTTTCCATGTGGTGGGGTGCATTTTCATCCAGTGACATTTGGGATTTCCATCAGCATGAGGGAGTGTGTTTGTTGTGGGTCAATGTTTATTTGGGTGTGTAAGTCTGATCAAGGTTTTCCATCAGAACACCACATAGTACCAATATGATCAATGTTATTCACTCCACCTGTCAGTGGTCAGGATGTTGAGGCTGATGGATGTAACTGTGTGTTACTAATTTTATATTTTAAATCTGTTCCCATACTTCTTCTCCAGACTTCTCTGCGTATACACAGCCTGCAGTTCAACCGATCACTCCCAGAATTTCTGTTACATCACTTTTGGTAACTCAAAACTGAAAACTGTTATTTTATAGCCTCTAGTTATTGCAAATGGTTGACTGTTAAGAATTTTCTTAAAGTGATGCATGTAGAATAAAGTCACTTTGATGAAACATCACAATTTTAAGCTCCATACATGTTTACTTTAACGCATGTTGGAAAGCTGAAACCACAACAGATCTTACTGTTTTGATAAATGGTGTAATTTTGATATTTAAAAAGAAACTGGCTGGTAAGTTTTGGGGTTCCAACAACTAAAATCTACAAGTTAGCATGTAGCATAGACAGTGACCTACTGTATTCCAGCTCCATGACTCAATGCATGTGGGGAAATGACTGCTGCTCCAATGAAGCCTTTTATATTCTACCATTTATTAAATATTGTTAATGCAACATAAAAGCTGCTGCTCATTAGTTGTGTGAGTTATATGCTGGCTGAGCCACAGAGTTAAAGTTTGCTCATGTAAAGATTTATCAGTCTACATGTGTCTGAGAGCTCGCTAACTTGCTCAAAGAGTTTGGAAACCATTTGAGAATCCTAAAAGCAACTCGTGCCGACCATTTTCAACCCGGACCGTAGCTTTCCAGGTTGATGAATGAGATTTTCTTGCCTTCCAGGCAGCCATTAGTTTCCATTCTTTCCAGTACAGAATAAAAACCAACTTGCAGAACCTTAAAAAAGGCAATCCATCACACCTCCCAGCGTGTCCCGTGTTATTTTTGTCAAAGTTGCTGCTGTGTGGCGATGCAGCGTAGAGCAGCAGCCCTGGAGAGCGCTCTACCCGTGTTGCATGCAGGTGCTCTCAGGAAAGTGGGAGGAACATGCTTCAGCGTTAAAACTAATGTGGCAGTCTTTCGTGACTTATTTCTCTCGGCTCCGCTTCTTTCCCTCTCCCTCCACCTTTCAGTGCACGTGCCTCCTTCCCTTCCCCTGACTCGGTGCTTTCCTCTCCGTCAGTCGGTCTCCTTGTGCCGTGAAGGAGTCGTGACTGGATGGATGCAGGGATGGAGATGGAGATGGAGGGAGGGGCTGGAGAGGGAGGACTGGGCGTGTCGTGATGCTCGGCTTCACCTCTCCGCTCTGCAGCACAGCGGGGGGGGAGAGAGGAGTGAGAACGGGATGGAAGGGAGGACTAGAGGGGAGGAGATGAGGGTAGGGAGGAAAGAAGGGTAGAATTATGAAGATGGGATGAAGGGATGGAGAGGAGGAGTGACAGGGAGGAGTCAGGATGGGAGGGTAAGTTTGCAGACGCGCCGAGCGCTGCATGAGAATGAGACAAGATGGGATGCACACACACACACACACACACACGGTCGAGATGCATCTGCTAGATAAGCCATTAGATCAGGTGGCCGAGGTCTGCTCTGTTACCTTTTACCTGCTTCTCCTCTTCCCTCCTTCCCTGCATCCTTCAGTTTTATCGCCTCCCTCCCTTCCTCTCTTCCTTGCATGACTCAGTTTTTAATCTCCCCCCTCTCTCTCTTTCTCTTCTTCCACTTTCCTTCCCCTTTTCTCTCCTTTCATTCCCCCTCTCCTATCTATCTCCTTTCTTTTACTGCCCTTTCTTCTTCCTTCCTTCTCTCCTTCATTTGAGCCTTCAGTAATGAAACTCGTCACTGTTCGTGCTAATAGAGTGACTGCGATACAGAAAGGCCATAAATCAGCCTTCCTGTGTGTGTGTGTGTGTGTGTGTGTGTGTGTGTCCAGGGCCATTTAGATTCATCTCTGTGATATAAGTGCTTAATCTGCCCGGATACAGTACCTGGATCACACACCCACCCTGCAGGGACTGCACGACCGAAGGACAGAAACTGTTTAAACCCCTACATTTGCCTCAACTTCACGGTGATGCGGCACCACCTCCAGCTGTGTGTGTGTGTGTGTGTCAGAACAGGTGTGTGTTATCGAAGCTGCTGTAACAGTAGACACCTACTGTCATTGTATCTGTGTAAAGGATACCAAACTGCTGACTGACTCTCTAACCCCCGTAGAGTGTGTGTGTGCATTTTGGGGGTGTATTTTTGACATCCTGGGAAAAAAGCAAGTCCTAAGCAGTTGTGTGTAGGCAGGTGTGTGTGCGTCATATCTCTGCTTATGTGTGTGTGTGCGACAGCTGCCAGCTGGGTTAACCAACAGCATACAGAAATTGTTGGGTTTTTCTTCCCTCGCTGAAGGCTGCAGGTGGCTGATGATTTCTCTGCTCAACCATTTACATACATAGTGATCATTTTCTTAAATTTATGAACCCTCTGGACTCTTCTTTCACACTTTTCCTCACTCTGGGCTCATTTTTCACTGCGACAGAACGCCCTGCACCTCTATGGAAACAGAACAACCATGACTAGAAGTAGAAAGAACTACAAAAATGTCTTCCCTACACTAGAACGAAGTTAGAATGCTGTAAATCATAAAAACTGACAAAACAAAAGTTGATTTATTTAATTATTAATTGTATAAAAAATTGAGAAAAAAAATGAAATTAACATGTTTTACACTTCTTAAAGTGCTCAAAATGCAAAATATACCATGGTGGTTGTTTTACAGCCTGCAGCTGAGCCAGAACGTTTTTAATTTTTAGTCACGTGACCGTTGGTAGCAGCTGAGTTGATCATGGTACATGGTGTTTCTTTGTTTTTTTCTAGACTATCATAACTGTAAAGGGTTTATTTTGGGTAGTTTCTTAATTTTAGGCATGTAGATGAAGTGATTTTGATCGAACATCTCCATTTATATCTTATTTTTTGTTAAGTTTTCTGGATGAAACCAAAAGTTCAGATAAAAAATAGTGTTTTAAAAAACAAAACAAACAAACTAAAAGCTCACAGCTGGTTCAGGATTCAGAGGATCATCGAAATATCTGGAAATAAAGACGGTGTCTGTTCAGGGGAGAAAAGGGGAGGGCAGGCAGCAGAGGGGCTTATGGGAAATGCAGTCTCGATTTCACGAGGGCCTGTTTGAGATGAGGGTTTCCTTTTATCCCCATCGCAGTCGCCTTTGTTTGCAGCAGTTATGCAAAGGTGTCCTAATTAATTTAGCTTTGATGAACCGATAACAGATGCTGCTTGGGTTCTTCGGTCCACATCAACCCTCAGACCCCAGAGTTCACATGCAGGCGCTGCGCTTATCGACGCATTTCCCAGAAATCTCGCGGCGACCTTGAGAAACCGTTTGTGTTTGTGGGAGAAAGAGAGTCGCTGAGATGAGATAAGCTTTTCTCTGTTAGTTGTGGCAAGTCTGGCCCAGCTGACTGTAGAGGGAGCACGTTTCATCAGAACTGAATTAGGACGGCAGCGTGCCCCATAGGTACCAGAGTTAATGCATGTAGCCGTGTGTGTTTAAACTGTTTGCTCGTGCACACGCTGCTGTCTCCTTAAGATGTGCACTCATTATTATCATGGTCTTCTCAGGCTGTGATGATTAGTTTCTGTGCATGAGCAGGAGTGTGAGTCACTTGTGTTTTGTTCTCGTTTTGTAAGTGTTCCTCAACCACTCATGCAATGAAAGGTATTTTTAACTTTGCACGTGTGTGTGTGTGTGTGTGTGTGCGACTGATGCTTTTGTGTGTGTGTTTGTGTTTGTTCCCTACGCGTCGGGCATCGCATTACCACTCTGTAATGAGCAGTCAGCTTGCCTGGTGACCGATCTTGGCGACGCAGCGCCGCACTGTGATCTGCAGGCGGCAGAAAGCAGAGAAAATCACAATCAGCTGCCGTTTGTCTCGCACACACACACACACACACACACACACACGCACGCACACACCCAGCTTTGTTTATGTTTTTGTGCAAGAGCAAACAGGGCGTGATTAGGCATGTAATTAGCTGCGAGCGCTCAGGTTTGCATCAGGTTGATGCTGCCTTTCAGAGCTGCGTTGTGAGACGAGCCGACAGAAACACATCAAAGATCGCCTTTTCGCGTTTGATGCACCTGCTTTGG
The DNA here is from genome assembly GCA_024666655.1 of Dascyllus trimaculatus. Taxonomy (NCBI): domain Eukaryota; kingdom Metazoa; phylum Chordata; class Actinopteri; family Pomacentridae; genus Dascyllus; species Dascyllus trimaculatus. Next base: position 33,552,444 of record CM045457.1, read on the forward strand.
CCACGTGGTCTGTGCCATCTAAAGGCTGACCTTGTCGGACATCGAGTGTCTGATTGATTAGCTGGTTGTTAAGGCAATGGATTCATTTATCGATTCATTTATTGATGGACTGATTGATTGATTGGCAGGTGGGTGAAAAGCCTGGAACAGACGGAGCTGCTTTAAAATTCTCCCTCAGCCTTCATTTGTCCTGTTTTGTGGCTGGCTGAGCGGAACAATTTGTTCTCTTGGCCTGTGTCCCTCCTTCATACTTCAGTGACTCCCGTCCAATTATTCCTTTTAATAATATTCCTATTATTTATGCTGTTTTCTATCTGTTTGTGCTGTAACCAGGGTTGAGCATCACTGGAGGATTTCCATTAGCGGTTGCTGATAATGCGCTTGAGCTCTGATGCGGCTCGCGGAACATCACTTTCATATGTGTCCTCTTGTGAAGAAAGGAAATATGCGACACTGCGAATGCGTTTGTCTAAGAACAGGGTGTGAATCGGAGCAGACAGGTTTTGCTCCTCCGTGATGCATTTTAGCTTGTTCCCAGAAGTCTGATAGGGGGCATCACTTCAGTCCTGTTGGGATGCTACGGCAGACAAAAGCATGCCCTGTCAACTTTGCAGCTCATTAGTTCTCGTCTTTCATCCTCCTTTGCTTCCTCTGCAGGGACCCCCACCTCTCTGTCTCTGATATCTGAGCGTCAGGTTTCAGGTGTGGTGTCTGGGAGGTTTGTAGCTCTTGAGGAAGTTTATGATAAAGTGATGCGAGCGAACCCACCGCCCGCGCCTTCTCCGGGATTTTATCCCGCCGTAAAAGGCTAAGGTTCCCCAGGGGTTTGGGGACAAGCGGGTCGTTCCACACACAGAGGCATTATCTAATTTGACTGCTGATAATTGATTAAGGCACGCTGCTGCTGCTGGTGACTCGGTGATATCATATTACAGGATCGTATTTCCCCACAATGTCCTTGCTCCGTGCCGGTTCCTTCCTTCCTCCTTCTCTGCGAGCTCTGTGTGTCTGACGTTACACGGAGCCTCAGCTGTCCTTTAGTCACAATAAGCAGAAAGCGTCTGCAGCATCGGCCTTTTCATTTTGCAGGCAGCATCATCAGAAACCAGTAATGACGATGCGACGGCAGCAGACAGCCTGCTGATGGGGGCTGAGAGTCTGAGGCAGACCACGTTCAGACCAGAGGCTGCATCCGATGTTTACAGAAAACTTTCTGAAGTCTGATTTTATTCTGATTGAACCACTGAAAATATATCAAACCATGCAGCGGCACCTCTCCTCTGATGAAATTAGTATTAAAATCAGCCGAAGCTAATGAGAAAATATCCATTTTAACAAACGAGGGCTAACAAATGCAGAAAGCTTTTTTAATTGAATCTGATTGGCCGAGATGAGGGTCACCACCGCTTGACATTGGAAGTTTAAATGAAAGTGAAGTAATCAGATTGGCCAGCCTGCCGCCGCTGAATTAAGGTCAGGTGGACCGATGGATTTGGGGTTTTAAAATGAGTGTGATTGCTCATTGTGAACAGACAAAAAAGTTTGAAAAGTCAAGTAAAGGTGGTTTAATTCATCAGGTAACGTCAGATAGATCCAGATTTGGTGTCGCCACCCAGCTTTACGTGGTGCTCGGAGAACTTGCCACGGTTCTTCTGTGGATTCAGTGTCTCCTGTCTCTGCATGTAATCCCAGACTGACTCCATAATGTTGACATCAGGCCTCTCGTGGGGCTCTGCCGTCTGTTGAAGGACTCCTTTCTCTTCTCGCCGCTGAGGACGGCTCTTTATGTTTGGGCTGTTGACGCTGTCGTGATCAAACATGTCCCCGGAGCTTCTGTGTGACGGAAACATCTCCTGTATGTGTGTTCAACCGCACAGCGCTCACACACACACAGGTGATGAAAACACTGAGCCCTACTACTCTGTGATTCCTGCAGAATTAGCATCCTCCTCCACACACACACACACACACACACACACTCGTACCATCATTAACCCCCCTGCTAACCTCTGACCCGACCTCTGTGATAAGGTTCACTCTGATTTTCTCCAATCCTGTTAAGAGCTTTACAAAACTGCCTCGCTGAAAAGATAGATTACCAGCGCCGAGAAGGAAAGGTGGAGGGATGGACGAGGGGAATGGAGGAGGCGTTGGAGGAGGAGCTTTCCAACAGATATGGATTATTGGAGAACGATCACTTACAGATTACTGGAAGTTGCAATTAGCTAATATTTAGTGCCAGTGATGTGAAATCCATTTCCACAGCGAAAGATCAAGAGAGTCCAGGATTCCCCTTGCAAGTGAAGAGTAATTTACAGGCAGTAATGAATGTCATGCCTCAGGCTGTCCACTGCATGTGACGGAGGGGAGAATAAAAGGACAAGGAGAAAGGTGGAGGAAGGAGGGAAATGAAGAGCCAGACGTTCCACAGGGTGACGGCTATTCCTATTTGTTGCTGCCTAATGAGCTCCATAGTGTGAGTGATTGGGTCGGTTTGACCTTGTTGCCTCCAGAAACAGGCACATAAACTGCTCATGTGCAGGACTTACATGCATCAATGCAACATTAATGCAAACAGAAGATGGAGCACGGTGTTAGCTGCATCAGGAATGAAGAAGGGGGAAGCAGAGGGCAGGAGACGGGGGGGGAAGATGTACAGCATAGCAAGGTAGGAAGGAAGCATGGAAGGAAGGATCCACAAAGGCGCTGCAGCCAAGACAGAACGAGGTGGAAGGGAAGTGATGGATGACATGTTGGACGAGACGCTCCGGATGAGTGTGTAGTTTTGGACAGGCGGCCGATGCAATCTGTCGGTTAGCTGGGATCAGCTCCACGGCTAATTGCTAACAACGCTATTGAGAATGCCTTCAGATGCACTGATCTCACCGTGATGGATTCAGTCCTGAGGCTGCAGAGGCTGTGCACCCCGAGCATCAAGAAGTCTTTTAGACTTATTGATCCCCAATTTGATTTTATTTGAACAGGCCTTTAAAAATGCTAAAAGCTGCGTTGGCAATTCCTGTGTACCACTGCAGCAGCACTAGGCAGGTAATCCCTCTGTAGGAGTGGTTACCAGCTTGTTGGTTCGATATAAATCTGAAGGGGCAGGACAGAAGAACGATAAGATGCATTTTTGTCTCAGAAATCCTACACATTTCTTGCTTTTTGTCCTTTTTTGGCAAATTCTGCAATAATTTTACCCATTTGGACCTCCAAAATGGTGACAAAGGCTCCTGAGTGAGGTCAGTTTCAGGGATCACATGCTATAAAAGTTCAGTAATTAGTTATAATACCAACTTTTATTAAAGCAATGGAATAAAGTGATTATCAGTGTATCAGCGTTTAGGACAGCAGGCCTTCCCGTGCTACAGGAGCACCTTTGTGCTCATGTGATACGACACAAAAACCCCTGAGCATGCAGATGTAGCTGTAGAGGCCGAATTTCTGCTGCGTACTCGACTCCTCCTGCTCTAAACCTCAGAGTGGACCTGCTTAGAGGAGAAAAACTGGATTTGCCCCTTTCCCAGCTTTTGAAAGCTCGTTTAACACTATCCACACGTAGATCTGCAGACGGGCCTGTCTGAGATAATGTAATGTCGGACAGAAGCGGGATAAAAGCTGCTGCGTCGCTTCTACGTCTCAGAAAACATAAACAGGAATAAAGATGCCCTCAGAGAGGACTGTAATGGATTGATGGCTGGAGAGCAGGGTTTTGGTGCAGCTGGAGGCCGAGGTCGAGTGCTGTGGAATTAGATACTGGGACGGCTAGACATCTGAAACTGGGACGTCGTAGAAGCTGAGGGTTAAAGCCTGTTCAGTGGCAATTTAATCAGCAGAGGCCTCTCAGAGGGAATTTGGAAAGTGGTTACCGGTGCTTAAAGAGATTGCAAGTCCACATGTTGGGGGAGTGATGACGGAAAGGGCATTGAGGACATTTTGATGCCGATTCGACGGCCTGCACTGAAAATGGGGACCAAAATATCTTTTTAAATCATTTAATTTGAAATATAAAATAACGCCTCATCTAACAACAAATAGATTTGGATAGCTAACCCTTTAAACTCAATAAAAATCCATTTCCATCACCCTGTTCACCTTTTTATTAGCTTCTTTAACTTTTCCAGTTTTCTAATTTGACCCACTCCCACAGCTCCACCTGACAGTGAAGCCAATTCAATCCTCTTAAACTCTGAGTGTCTCTGCGTACACTCTCAGCCTCCCGAATCCCTCTTTCCTTTTTCCATTCAATAGCCGACGTGTTTCTCTTTTTTTTATGTCTCTCCATTCTACTGAAGCATCCCCCTGAATGAACCTGGCTGGCAGGGCCTCCACGCCGTCTTAGCTGCCACCAACGCTCTTATTTCTGAGCTTGGAATCGGCTTTTCCCCCTCCGATCCCATTATCCGCCAGGCCCACTACCTGCAGAGTCAAGGCGGCAGCTCTCCGCTTCCTTCAGCCCGCCGCTCTGTCTTGTTTTCATCGCCTCAGTCATCATTCCTCAACAAACTGTCACTGCAGACTTTTTCTTCAGGTCTTAGCGGTCGTGGGCGTCCACGGCTTCGGCTTTGATGCTGCTGTCGGCCCGGGTTTGGCTCTCGAGAAGTGTTGCACTCCTACAGGTTTTTGATTTTCAGCAGGGATTCCACTATTCCCACCTGTGTCACACCCTATCTTTACAGTGACATGAATAGGATGGCAGCCCACTAAGCCTTTCCTTGTACCAACAGTGCTTTGATCAGATTCGAAGTCATTAAATCCTAAGTCCTTAACACGGTCATTGCCTAATTTTTTTAACCTGAGTTCACCACAAGCCTGTACATGTAACATAAAAGGCACCGTGGCATTTGGACGCAAGAACAAGAAGCTGAATAACTGCATTTAAATTGTTGACATTTTGTGCAAAGGGCATGTTTTGTGTATGCGCTGCAAGAAAACTGCAGAATACACTGGAAACACTAAAGAAATACATTTAGAACAGCACAGCCTTAAAGTCACGATCATGAATCTGATCATGAATACTGGGTGAAAGTTGTGGTGCTGACCCTTGTCGTAGTTCTCTCTAAGGTATGTATACTCGCGCTAAGTTCCTGTATTTCAGCGTCTTTCCACATTTACCCTTCACCCATGTTACCAGCTCAGCATCTGTCACCCTCCCTCCCCACTCGGGTTTCACAGAGCTGCTGTGTTGCCCTTCACTCGCTCTTGATTGGCTGCGGCTTTATCCATCGGCCAGTGGAACAGTCCGATTTAGCCCCGACTGCTAATCTGACAACAATTAAGCGGGGCGCTTAGTGACGAGGTGGGGATGACGTCGAGTGGGCGTTGTCCTGGACCCGCTCTGGACAGCGAGGAAGTGCAGCGTCGTATATCTGGGCGGATCGATCAGTAGATGCAGCTACATTCAGCTGAGGTAGACATAATTTACCCGAGCCCTGGCTGCATTAACAGATACACCGAGAGATAGCAGGAAAACACCTTGTCACCTATTAAAAAGTGGGGCAACACCGTGTAGTCTAATCTGCCTGTTGATTTAAGTTGAGACCGTTTGGCTTAATGTGTGTATTTCCATCCCTCCTTCATTAGCCTCTTACATTCAGCAGACGGGCAAAGGTTCACATGGGCTTCCACATTTAGCCCGAGTGCCTCTACCTTACTGAGGGACGGAGGGGTGGAGGGGGGGGGAAGGACAGAGCCAGATTAGGTTGCAGAGTGACAGAGGTTGGCTGGAGGTGAGATCAGTGTAACGGATCTCCCAGCAGGAAGAAAGACACGTAGACGGGCTGGATTCCATGCCGTCAGTAACCCGAAGAAACCCTGAATTAAGTGAAGAGTCTCTGGAAGGTCTTTTTCCTTAATTTCATGCTGTTAGTGTGAATGTACAGTATGTGGAGGCAATTTAATTATGCTATGTTCTCCTCTGTTCTGGGAGGCCCTTATTTGGCAAATCAAAAGGGACACTGTGTTCTGTTTCATGAGGAAACGCTCTGTGTTCTTTTTCCTTCAAGTCTGTCGCATCAATTGTTGTATTTGGTTCTAAAATCACTTTTAAAGTACAAATGAATCACTTTGATTTGGTTAAATTAAAGCAGCCAGGAGACGAGATGGAAGCTGACAGATATACCCGAAAAATCCAACGCTGCAACTTGAAGGAAATTTTATTTTGAAAATATTGCCAAAAGCCAGAAAAAAGCCAGAGCCGGAAACGGTAAAGACAGAAGAAAGTTGCCCTATTTTCAACTTTCTGCTGGTCATTAAGCGACTTATCGTGCTGTTCTGTCGGAAAGCTTAACCTGTTGTAAGCTTGAAAGTGTAGCACTCGATCAAAACCACTTTATTCTACATTTGTCATTGAAAGAAAAATAATGATAATAATAAGAAATAAGCCACTTGCAAAAGATTCAGTAAAATAAATAAATTAAATAAATAAATGAATAAAATTTGAAAAAAATTCTGTGCTTCTCAACGTATCCATGACGCCACTAGTGTCTCAGCTGCAATCAACAGTCATGTGACAAAAAATCATGGATTTTCTATTTTTTCCCATATTGGTTAAAATTTGGGGAGCGTGCCTATGTTCCCACAGCCCTATGTTCCCACAGCCCTATGTTCCCACAACCCTATGTTCCCACAGCCCTATGTTCCCACAGCCCTATGTTCCCACAGCCCTATGTTCCCACAACCCTATGTTCCCACAACCCTATGTTCCCACAGCCCTGTGTTCCCACAGCCCTGTGTTCCCACAGCCCTATGTTTCCCGCAGCCCTATGTTCCCACAGCCCTATGTTCCCACAGCCCTATGTTCCCACAGCCCTATGTTCCCACAGCCCTATGTTCCCACAACCCTGTGTTCCCACAGCCCTATGTTTCCCGCAGCCCTATGTTCTCACAACCCTATGTTCCCACAGCCTTATGTGTTATGTTATGACCCCAAAATTTGTGGGCACTTGGAAAACTGCTGCACATGCTAATTCCATTTTTAAATTTTTTGTAAAATAAATAATCAAATAAATGAAATTTTAAAGATGTTTTGCATTGTATGGCTTTCCAACTTCGTTCCACTGCACAGAAGACATTTCTAAGTTCTCTCTCTGTCTTCGTGGTTGGACTGCTTCCATAGAGGGGTAGAACTTTACATCGCAGTGAAAAATGAACCACAGTTGGGTTCAGAGGGTTAAAGTTGAAGCAAACTAAAACTGAAACTCTTACAGAGCAGCACTTCCCAGCGGACTCAGACCTCAACTGGAACTTCCTTCGGTCCAAAACTTTCTTATTACCCAACCGTGGTGTTGGACGAGCCTCCGAGGGTTTCACCTTTTCAAGGCAGCGCCACAGAAGTAGGAGTGTGAAAATGAGCGTTTCACTGAACTCCTGAGTGCGTTTGAGTCGAGGCTGCGAGCGGCATCGGCGGCGCTCAATAACGCTTGTTATATTGACTGAAGGCTAGTAATCATCGGGTTGTGTGTGTGTGTGTGTGACAGAGATACGAAGGAAGCGAAAGAAAATGCGAGAGAGGAACAGAGACGATGTGTGAGATTGAGAGAAGAAGGAAAACAATATGTTGAAATGCGTTTGACACTGATTCAGAATGTGAGAGACTGAGGTTGAGTACTTCCCTACGTCGGCTGTCTGCCTCTTTTCCTCACTTCAGCTCTGCTGCAGATTAATTTCCTAACTTTCAAAACTGACGGTAACGACGGAGGTGAAAAGTCAGAGGTGTTGCTGCAGCGATTGAAGCACCACAGAGAGTCTGTATGAGTGAATTCAGCTGCAAAAACTCCCCAAACGTCACAAATGCTTAATTGGATTAAGTCTAATCCTTCACTTATATTTAGAGCAGTTACATTCTTGCAGCACCTGGATTAACCAAACTACAAACTATTAAGTGAAGGTGGACAAACACTCCTTACGTGCAGTCATTCTGCGCATAATCAGCTTTGCATCCGTCGGCATCGCTCGCTGCTCCGATTTTAAATCCACAACTGCCCCTCGGAGGTTCAACTTTGACCCTGTTGGGTGGCGGCGCCTGAAAGTGACCAAGTAGAAGCTGTTGGCCGTCCCTAAAATAGCACTTTGGCATAGATGCATTACCCGCCGGCGTTCATGGGTCATCACTGCACAGCAATACTTCCTGGATTGGTTGTTTGCTCGATTAAATATCAGACAAAATGTTATATATTCTATACATACACACTGGATCAGCGTCTATTTATTCTGTACAGCCCTGCACTAAGCTTTGGGCTGCGGACGTCCGTCATGGAGTTTATCTGGACTCTGATGTTGAGTCATCTTGCTGAAGTTACAGCTCCCTGCCACACCAACCAAAGCATGGTAGACTCTGATCTTTTGGGGGCCACATTTGCTCCCTCGTTCCATCTACAGGTTGGCGATTGTTCCTAAAAGGAGCTGCTTGCTGGTCTTATAGTTTTGCTCAAAGGCGCCTCGGCAGGGCAGGTTGAGCGATCCTATGAGGACAGCCTGTCCCTTGGAGTTGCTGCACACGACGATGCCCGAATACATCAAAACACAAGAACACACTCACTCACACACAGACCCTGAAGCACCAGCGATGGGAACAGCCAGTACTTTGCAACGCTCCCAGCATTCCTCTTCCTCCTCAGATGGCCTCATTTGTACTCATCACAGCACAAACACACTTATTTACAGATGCACACCGAACACACCGAACACACACTGACCTCATGACTTAGTGACTGACTGACTGACTGCTCGCCTGCAGGTCACTCACTGAATTAGGTTGAATTACCTAAATGAACTTAAAAAGGGAATTAGACAGAATGTTCTTTTGAGGTTTGCTAACGAAGCTCTCTGTCTCTCTCTCCCCCCTTCAAACTGTTTCTCATTCAAACACATCCTCTCTTACTACTGAGGCATGTAATAAGAAACACTAGCTGCCAATTTAGCCTTTCAACCATTCATGACAGCTGGGGGGGAGGGTGGGGGGGCGAGACGTAAATCACTTTATCTGTCATGTGGTAGCAACATTGCATTAGGTCAAGGCCACACACACACACACACACACACACACACACACTGATTGCGGAGCTTGAATGTTTAGACTTGATTGATTCCACAATAATCCCCATTCACTTGCATCATCAGGCTTTAACGTGTGTGTGTGTGTGTGTGTGTGAGGGGTCATCTGTGTCTGGCAGCAGCTCCTCAAGTCACCGGCAGCCTGTGGAAGAAACGGTCATGAGACCAGGATAAGGGCTAAATATAGCGCGGCACACACTCACACACTGATAGCTGTATGGCTGCGCTGACGTACGGCGTCTGCACGGCAGATTTGCATTCCAGGCAGTGTCCCCCCCCCCTCGCTTTTCATTTATTCTTTCCTTCCGCCATTCATCTTTCATTTCCCACCAAGAAAAGAGGAACTCTGGTGGGAGACGAGTGACAAACCCTCCGTCTCTGCTTCGCTCTCGGTCTCTGTCTTCCAGCAGATTTAGACGTGAGCTGTGGTTTCTCAGAGACACGTTTCATTTAAGACTTCATCGTCTCTTGCTGTCACTCTTTTTACATTTTCTTTTCACGGTGGCTTAATTTAGGTTGCAGCGTCTCTACTACTATGCTATATAGCAAGCCAGAAAAAGATTTAACACGTCCCAATACACAGTATGTTCTGACCCACAGTCCCACTCAGTTACATCATGGATTATATCACTTATTAGTAATCAATGAGATTGATAACCGATATTTGAAATAGATATATGCCGATCAGCCACTGACAGGAGAAGTGAATAACATTGATCATATTGGTACATACTTGGGCACCCAAATAAACATCGTCCCACAACAAACACACTCCCTCATGCTGATGGAAATCCCAAATGTCCCTGGATGAAAATGCACCCCACCACATGGAAACAACATCAACCAATCAGGAACATGTGGAGGAACATGACAATGGTCCAACATGTTGATGTGACCTCCAGACTTCCTTCAGCCCATTCTGATCAAGCATCAACAGGATGCAGTGGAACCAGTTGGATTGACAGAGGCCCCACTGGACAAGCCAGAGTAGCCAAAGGACCCAGTGGTTCCAGACCCCATAGGACACCCAGAGAGGTCCTCAGCCTCCAGCACATATGGGGGACCAACATAATAATAGGCAGGTGGTCATAATGTTAAGCCTGATCGGTGTATATTCTAAATCTAAGACACAAACTCCAACTCAAAACTTTGCTGAAATGCCCGCTTATTTCCGTTTCATTGAAAGAGAACTTTAGCATTTGCCCTTCAGTGTTGATTGGCTCTTACTCGTGATACGTAACCAATCAGATAGTGCTGTGGGCGGGACATTTCTCCAGACCACAGAGGTCTACTAATACAGAGCTAAGTGCCAGATTTTCTTTTCTCTTCAAATTATCCCTGGTGTTACACCTGAACATCATTATTAAAAACTTGTAAATTTGCAGAACTTAATCATAACAAAACCCTGTGCTTGTAGTTGTTTGCATCTTAATATATATCCCCCATCATCTGTTTGCTTGTGGAGGCATTGAGGCTGTGAAACAACTACCAGCTGCACTTCCTTACCGTAAAACCAGTGTACAAAAGTGAACTCCGGAGAGTTGTTGCGTCACGGGTTCGAATCCTTTTCAAAGAAGTTTCAGGCTAGAAGAAGGAAACCAGCTGCTGCAGGAGACGCTGTTTACGCTCGGCTGCTTCCGCTGCGAACGCCTGTTAATTCTGTGAATGTAAAGCAGGTTGCTGCTTGGAAAAAAAAAATAACATTCTGGTGCTCAATCAAGCTCCTCTGGATAAATAAAGATTAAACAGCGTGAGATAATGATTCCCATTGATCTGCATCCTAATTTAGCGTCCGCCTGTACCCTTGCGAGTTTTCATTGTCTGACTTTGTACCTCAATAATCAAACAGCACATAATTGGCTTTTTGTGGCCCCTTATTAAACGTGGAGGGGGGGGGGGGCATCCTTTTTGTTCGCCATAATTAAGCACATCCCCTCTGTGTTGGCTGCGCCGAAAAAATAAAATGAGTCGGGAAGTTTAAGTCGTGCTGCTTTCCCTTCTCATTAACTGTCAACAGATTACTCAGAGTCACGGACGACTTTTGTCTCGATGGTTTATTAACCTGAGAAAAGGAGGCCTCAGAAGGTCACGATGTAATTTTACAGCCTTGTAACATGACGCATAGAATATAAGCAAACACATTTGAGGACATAAGTGTTGTTTGCTATCGATTATCTTGGCTAAACCTTCTTGTGCACAGAAAAAAAGTTCATTCAAAGCTTCTGTTTTGTTTCCCAGCTAAGAAAAAAGTAACTCATCTTGGCTCCGGAGACAAAAGTGCAAAGAAGAAATCCCCCCGGTCAAGTCGTCTTTGGCGATGCAGTGCAGGAAACATCGCGGTAATTAGCGCTTTAGACGGAGACCACATCAAGATCACGACTCCTCTGGTTTGCAGAGTAGAATCTGTTGAGGGCGTCTTAGTTTCCCTCGCATGGCCGATGACGTTCACGGCCTCGTTTCCGGGGGTCGCGAGGTGATGCGTTCGAGCTCCGCCGACCGAGGTGTCATTTATAAACCGCTTGCTGTCAAAGTGACCTACAAGAAAGTGAGAGTAAAGGGAGCGGGGACACTTAACGGAGTGCCCGGCCTGGCACGCTGCCTTATATCTTCCATGTCACTTCAGTGCGCGAAGCAAGGAGGTGATTACAACTCTCCATCGGGCTCCGCTCATCACCATTTTTCAGCTATATGGGCTGCGTTCTGTCATTTAACCTTCACGTGTTCCACCCCCCCTCCTCCGCCTCCTCCTCCGTTTCCTGTATTACAGTGTTTCTCGAGCACAAAGGCGTCAGTTTGGATCCTTCAAAGCTCAAAAAGAGAGTGTAAATCCTCGCAGATCGAGCGTACTCAAACATGTCACTAATTACATGCAACCCTTCGTCTCCTCCGTTGAATTATTCCTGCATTTGATCAGCCAGCTGTTCAGAGTTTGGGGAAGCTTCTGAAACTGTAGGATCATTTATTTGTTGGGTTTAACAGGCAAAATGTAGATGATACGTGTTTGTAGTCAAGGATGAGCCTCTGTCGTAGCCATGAAGTCAACAGTAAAGTCCAGCTGTAACACTTCCTATGACTTTTTCCGCTCCCGTCACATTTTTATTCAATTTGTCTGATTATTCATTTTTGCAAGAATAAAAAAAGCTGGAATCATCATGTACGACACAGACGTTACCCATCCTGGGGAAAAACAATGGCGCCTCTACATGCTGTGGATATTCAGCTGTGTGCGTTTTAAACATAAACACAGCCTGCAGTTCAGCCCAGTTCTTCACTGTTTTTGACTGTTGGTCACAGCAGAGCTAGTAATGGCTTTGTGGTTCTGTCAAGGAATGCAGATTTTTATTTATTTGTGAATTCTGGTTAGAGCAAATGGTCTATTTTTGGAGAATTTTTAAATAAGACTTCTAGAATACAGTGATTTTGATGAACTATCCCCATTTTAAGCTTAGATCTTATTAAATTTGCAGACAAAACCAAATGAAACACTTGATTAGTTCATTGTAAAGTAAAAAACCCAAGGATTTTTTATGTGTTTACTTTGTTTGGTTCTGATAAATGGTGTATTTTGGGTGATTTTGTACGCCTTTCGAACCCACCAGCAGGTTTTGCAGTTTAGAAAGTTGACCGCTGGACACTGGTCACTTCTGAAGGATTTCGTTTTGCGTCAAAGTGTAGTATTAGCACAGCGATTCTGCAATAACTTTCGCAATATTTACTCACATTTGGTAATCTAAAACCTGCTGATCCAGTGCTTCAGCTATTTGGAGCTGGTGGTCCCGAAGGCCGCGAGGGTCAAAGCACATGACTCATGTGATGCACCGGTGGATGTCGCAGCTAACCTGAGAAACCACCGCTCAGATCCAGAAAAACAACCCTGCTGTAGTGTCTTTCTTGCCTCTACCCTCCAGCCCAGAGTTGAGGGAGCTTGACCTTGTATGGTGCTGGTGGTGCTGTATCCCATCGAGTGTGTGTGTGAGAGTGTGTGTGTGAGCCTAAAGGGAAGTTCGGACTGTCCAGAGCACCAGTGAGGACTCACCGGCACATGACTGGGCTTGTGACCGACCTTACATAACATTACAAAAGGCCGGGCTGCCAGGAGAGCAGCTTCGATTCCTTTGCGGGGATCAATAAAGTGTCGCATTATTCATCGCATGTTAACGACGGAGGCTTTACTCTCACAGGTAGAAGTTGTGCGGGCATCATGAGTGGCTTATTTTTATTTATTTACTTATTTATTTTAAGAGAAAGGGGGAAACAATGCATATTAATGAACATTTAAACAAATGTAAATATGCCAGATTGCAGCCCAGGGCTAATTTCCATCTGTAGACCTCCTGGCAGGTTGATGTTATAAAACACACAAAAAAAAATATATATATATATATTTACAAAGACACTATGCACACAGACTAAATACAGGTGAACACAGGCAGCAGAGTCATACAAATACAGAGACAGGTAAGCACAGACCATCAACATGTGAAGCAGAAAAGCAACAGTGAATAAAAACCCAAATTATCTGTATTGCACATCCTCCTATTGCACAACGCCCTACATTTTATGATGTAGATGCACGTTACCTCCATTGCACCGATCTCTATTTGCACTTTCGGACAACGTGCACGGGACAGAGTGAACATAATAAAATGAAGCATATTGCACATGTCCAGTTTGTAAAGATTGCCCTATAGGTCACATATTCTCACATGTTTGTGCGTCTTTCAGCCACAGTTTTAAATGTTCCTTAAAGCTAGGGAGGCTTGTACATTCCCTCACTGGTAGGGGGATACTGTTCCAGATCTTAACTTCCTGGACTGACAGGACGTTTTGAGAGAAGGCTGTTCTTCTGAACGGAGGTCCACGGTCTCCTCTGAGTGGCTCGAGTCACTCGTGTAGAGCCACTGACTGGTTTGTGCTTAATAAACACATCCATTGGTGGAGGGGCCAAACCGTGAATTTTCAATGCCCTTTTGTAGCAGGACTGAACGGGTCTAATGACGGAGAGACCAGCGTAGGACCAACTGGTGATATAATACTCGATATGGGACAGAGTCAGTCAAAAATGCTCTAATATGTTTAAAATTACGTTTATTAAAATTTAAATTTCTTACTGTTTTTCGTGCATGTTTTTGGAAAGACATTCTCGAGTCTAGTAGCACTCAAAAATGTAGAAGTTGCTTGGCGCCATTAGCGGCACAGAAGTAGGGGAAAAGGTGCACCAACGCTCACCTCAATATGTTTTAGTTGTATATTTGTATATTTACATTTGTGTGCAGGTTTTTAGGATGTGTAAGAATGGGAAAGTAGAAAAACTTGCATTATTCGTGATTAAAACTTCGCCTGCAGTGCAATGCAGATAAAATGTTAAGTATTAAATTAAAAAGACGTTTTGCTTTCTGTGTAAAGCTGTCATACCGACGTCCTGCAGCACTTGGCTCTTTGGGAAATATGTTGATTCCTTGAATAATAACGGCAAAACCGGCGAGGTACAAAGATTGGTATATTATAAATGATGTTCACAGTTGGCATGTAGTATTGAGGTTTCTGTGGGTCGTTGCTCAGCTTCATATCTTTATCTTTCAGTCTAAGAAAAGCTCCGCCCCTGAAGGCTTAACTCAACGAATGGGCTCGTTTCAGCTTCCAAGAAACGCTTGTGTAACTATAATTCCAATCTGCTATTCATAGAAAACCGATGGAAAACCCACGAAGCTTTAGCTCATCCCCGTGATGGGAAGTCCAACAGGAGGTGACCCTTGGAAGACGGCAGCCTGTGTGAATGCTGTTTGAAGACAGGAGTGAAGGATGCAGGCTATTACATCCAAACGCTGGAGCGCCGCCGCCGCAGAGCCTCGCTGGCCTTTTTCCACTTCCACACTCGCTCCTTTTAGCCCAGATAACTCTCCCACGTGCAGGCGTGCTATAAATAGCGCAGGTTTTTAATGCAACGCTGTCCCGCCAGGCTTTTTATGACTGAACGGGCCAGTAGGTTTTCACTGTTGTTACTAAGGCAGAAATTAACCACAAATGGAAGTCGCCGCACTTCATTTTTTACACCTCATTCCCCTAATAACACTCTTACGCCGTGATGCCCTTTACAAGCAGATATTAGCAAGCAGGTTTTATGGGTTTCTAAAGGTCAATGCGGAGCCTGACCGATGCGCGATTTCTCGGGCTGATGTCGATGCTGAGTTTGAGGGCGTCAAAGCTTCCGATATTGAACAGCGCTGCGTTCGCATCAGGCTTCTTGAGCTAGGACAACTTCTATTCAACCAACAGGCTATGCTGAGTTGAGGGGAATTAGCTTTTCCTCTACAAGCAAACCAGTCTTAAACATTTGAAGTTGTCTAGACGCCTTAACATAGCGGATGGGGATTCAAATCTTGTACTCAAGGTAAAAGAAAACAACATTATCAAGCCATTTCCATTGCTTAAACTTGAAATTTGACGAAGCCACTGCTTTACTCCGCACCACCTCTGCTGCATGCGCTGTACTGGACTGAAACCGCTTTCTCTAAATTGCTGCTGGTATGTTCTTCCTGCATTTATATCCCGCAAACATGCAACATTCATGCCTTTTGCACGTCTGCAAAAGGTCGATATCTGCAGATAATATCGGCCGGGCTCGGTGTGAAAGGTCAGGACTGAGATTTGGATTCGCATCATCGTAAATCGTGCGTGTGGTTGCTGTGAATTTATAGGAGATCCACCGCTGTGGTGTTGGGCTTTATGCAATTCATTTGCATTAATTAGGAGCGTGAGTCAGTATTCCTGCAGCTCTGTGGAAATAGCTTATAAGTCATAGTTATACTTCCCTCTGTTTATACAAGCACTTAAACTCTGAATGAACTTATTGCAATTTTCCCTGAAGTATGCCCTGTCAATAACTTCAACGGTGTCTGTATTCTAAGATAATTTCATGCCCATTTGCTTAATCTGCCCATTCTAATGCTCCATTTGAGCCATAATAGATTTAGACAGAGACACAGTGAGTGATGTATTCACTCCTGAGGTGCCATTGTGCTGTGCCACTGCCACAACGTTGAAGAATGGACCTTTCTCCTCTTTATTTTTTCCTTTTAGCAAGCACAACACATTTATTTTTCCCAGAGAGAGGGGTGACTGAGCACTGTGGCGTTATTCAGCAAAAAAAAAAAACCCAACCTGATTTATATTCTGAAAAATCCAACTTCTGGATTTCTTATTTTTTTAGCTCGAGGCCAGCTCAGCAGGGCGTCGCAGTGAGCTCGTCTTTAACTCAATGCACAGGGATTCCATATGGATTCAAACATGCAAATGTAGGTACAGACTCGCTGCTCTGCCCTAGAGGCTGCTCCACTGCCTTTTGGGGCTAATCGTGCCGTGAACTGTGTTTGACCCGGGGCAGGAGGGCACAGCTTCCCTCGCCGGAAAGACGGGAACGTTTGTTAAAATGCTTCAAATCTACGTTTTTCCCCGACGCACATTTTTTTACAGGCCTGAGAAAGTTGGATTTCAGAGTTGAGGCTTCGCACAAAATGAAGACTTGACACTTATTGAAGGCTTGTCTTGATTTTTTTGTCCTCTAAGGTCTAAAAATCCTAATTCTGGACTTGCAGGTGCTTCTATTCATTCCATGCATGCAAACACACTGGTGGCCTCCTGATGGCTGTTTTATGAGCTGCCTGTATGTCATAGTTAGTTATTGCAGGGGTCATATCAGACACTGAAAGTCTGCAATCTTGAATGACTTCAATGAAAAAAGTTCGTAGCTTTCTCTTTCGCAGAGAACAGCACTTATTGTCTGTTTGAATTCAAACCAGCTGCGGTAGATTTCACCTGTGACCCACATTAACGGTAAAATTAAATCAAAACAGCCTCAAATTGGGCCGCCGTATAGCTCACTGAGTTAAGGCGTTACCACATGGGCGCAGGCCGCCAGCAGCGGTCGTGAGTTTGAGTCCGGCTCACGACCCTTTGCTGCATGTCTCTCTCCTCTCTACCCCCTTTCACTCTGTCTATCTAATAAAAAGCTTCAAAAATCTTCCCCCAAAAATAATATTTAAAAAAAAAAAAACAGCCTCAAATTCTCCCCGAACTACTTCAGCATCGTCCCAGCCGTCGGTACGAATGCTGAAAATGCTCCCAACAATTACTGCTCTGCCAGTAAATGACTAAACACATGCCTCAGAGCCAAACTTTAGAGCTGCAGGGCAACACAGAAGCTGTGAGTGTGTGGAGCAAACTGGTTTTTGTGGACAAAGACAAAGTTTTGCAGTTGCAGCTGAATACTATTGCCGCTACTGTAAATCAAAAAATTTTTGGTGGAGCATTCTTTTACACCTAATTTACAAGGTTTGGAACCACCTACGCAGCATCGAGGAACAGCTTGGATGCAGGAATGCAGTTGTTTTCCGGATGCATTGCAGAGATATTCAGCTCTAAGCAGACACACTGGACTTGAAGAGTGTATTATCGAGGAAAATGGCATCGGATTGGGATTCGGTTTCAGCACATGCTAAATATTTAATGACTCAGATCGTATCGGAGGGCGGGGGGAGAACTTGATCGGGGCATCCCCATCAGAGGAAGCTGGAGGTCAGAGGTCGCTGCACCCAGGCAGCCTCGATAAGCTTTAGTGATCATGTACAGGAAGCAAAAAGCAGGAGCAGAGCGGAGGAGGCGCTGCTCCTTTGCGGAGCTGCTCGTTCCCTGCTTCCTCCCCCCCTCTGGTGTCTCTGAGTCATGTTGAGAGGCTGTCAGGGGCTTCATCACCATTCAGAGCCAGCAGCCACATTTGCTGGCCGCATATCGGCGCTCCTGCTGCAGGATGTTGAGACGGGAGCCACGTGTGTGATGTTTTCCCTGGTGATGATTAGGCGCTAGTTGGTTTTATATGCATGGGATGTATCATGTGACATTGGCTAATCTTATTTTAGTGCATGTTTGAGTGTGTGTGACAAAGAGCAGGGCACACCAGCAGAGCGTCATATAAGGCAGAGGAGCTCCGCTTTGGTATGTGAATGTGATGCTCCTCACATCACGTGTGTGTGTGTGTGTGCGGCTCATGCTCTGATAGTCCAGTTTTCTGGTGCAACATGTGTGTGTGCATGTGTGTCATGCCCAAGGATGCTGTTATTTATTGACGGCCGCAAAGGAGGGAAGAAGGGAGAGAAAGAGGGGTGATGGAGGAGGGAGAGAGGCAGAGTGGAAACAAAGAAATCAATCAGCCTGTCCTCGGAGTTTATAAGGATGGAGGGAGGATGGAGAAGGGAGGAGATCATAGGATGGAGGGGTGGAAAATGGAAAAGAAAGTCAGGGAAGACGAGTGATGAGGACAGCAAGGAGGAGAGGAGGCAAAGTAAGTGGAAGAAGAGAAAATGAAAGGCAGAGAAGGAAAAGGAGAGAAGGTTGAGGAGGAAATGATGGAGGGAATAAGGGGAGAGGATAGAAGATGAGAGGCAAGGAAAGATGGAAAGAGGCAAAAGATGGGGAACCCGAGGAGAGAGGGGGAAAAAGAAGAGTGAAAATCATACGGGAGGAGGAGGGAACGATGCTGGACAGGTGAAGGAAAGGAGGTGAGAGGGGGCAAGGATGGAAGGGAGAGCCGAGATGAAAGGAGTGATGAGCTGAGCGGCGAACGAGTGGAGGAGGGGGATGAGTCAGGCGCACGTGAGAAGGATGTGAGCTGCATGTTAACGAACGCACACACACACACACACACACACACACACACACACACACAGCGAGGTGGAAACACACACCTGCATCAGCAACTGGAGGGAGAGGAAGCAGTGGGAGGGTCTTCTAGAGGGCATCCTCCCGTCTTTCCTCCAGCTCTCCCTCCCTTCTTCTCTATCAAGTCACGACTGCCCCCCCCCCTTCTCCTCCTCTATCCCTCTTTTATCCTCGCTTCTGACCTACATCCTCCTTTTCCTGCCTTTGTCACTCTTCATTCCTGGTTTGTAAACTGTAAAAATAACTCTGTAAACAGAACTGTTAGAAACCGCTAGAGTACAGTTTGTTTATGTACCATGAAAACTGTAAAAAAAACAAACAGGTTGTTCTGTTTTTTTAAGTTTATTTATTTTAACAACATGCAGATTTACTTTTTTGGTCATGTGATTTCTCTCAATAATCTGTAAAATAAGTAAATGTTACAGTGAAATCCTGTTTATTTTTTACAGTGTACCTTTGCTTTCCTTCCTTCATTTAGCTCCTTCTCCACCATTTCCATCTCTCTCTCTTTCATCTGTTCTTCCATCCGTCCTTCCATCTATTCATCCATCAATCCATCCATACATCCACCCATCCATCCATTATCCATCTATCCATCCATCATCCATCTATCCATCCATCCATCCATCCATCCATCCATCCATCCATCCATCCATCCATCATCCATCCATCCATCCATCCATCAATCCATCCATCCATCTGTACATCCATCCATCCATCTATTCATCCATCATCCATCCATCCATCTATTCATCCATCATCCATCTATCCATCCATCTGTCCATCCATCCATCCATCCATCCATCCATCCATCAATCCATCCATCCATCTATCCATCTATCCATCCATCCATCTGTTCGTTCATCCATCCATCCATCTATTCATTCATCCATCCATCCATCCATCCATCCATCCATCCATCCATCCATCCATCCATCCATCCATCCATCTATTCATTCATCCATCCATCCATCTATCCATCCTCCATCCATCCATCCATTCCCAATCCACCTTCCATCTTCCATCTATCCATCTGTCCATCCATCCATCCATCCATCCATCCATCCATCCACCATCCATCCTCCATCCATCTATCTATTCATCCATCCATCCATCCATCCATCCATCTATCCATCCTCCATCCATCCATCCATCCATCCATCATCAATCCATCCATCCATCCATCCATCCATCCATCCATCTTCCATCCATCCATCCATCCATCCATCCATCCATCCATACATCCATCCATCCATCCATCCATCCATCCATCCTCCATCCATCCATCCATCCATCCATCAATCCATCCATCCATCTGTACATCCATCCATCCATCTATTCATCCATCATCCATCCATCCATCTATTCATCCATCATCCATCTATCCATCCATCATCCATCATCAATCCATCCATCCATCTATCCATCCATCATCCATCTATCCATCCATCCATCCATCCATCAATCCATCCATCCATCTATCCATCTATCCATCCATCCATCTGTTCGTTCATCCATCCATCCATCCATCCATCATCAATCCATCCATCCATCTATTCATTCATCCATCCATCCATCTATCCATCCTCCATCCATCCATCCATTCCCAATCCACCTTCCATCTTCCATCTATCCATCTGTCCATCCATCCATCCATCCATCCATCCATCCATCCATCCATCCATCCATCCACCATCCATCCTCCATCCATCCATCCATCCATCCATCCATCTATCCATCCTCCATCCATCCATCTATTCATCCATCCATCCATCCATCCATCATCAATCCATCCATCCATCCATCCATCCATCCATCCATCCATCCATCCATCTATTCATCCATCCATCCATCCATCCATCCATCCATCCATCTATCCATCCATCCATCCATCCATCTATTCATCCATCCATCCATCCATCCATCATCAATCCATTCATCCATCCATCCATCTATCCATCCTCCATCCATCCATCCATCCATCCATCCATCCATCCTCAATCCACCTTCCATCTTCCATCCATCCATCCATCCATCCATCCATCCATCCATCCATCCTTTCATCCATCATCCATCATCCATCTATCCTTCCCCCATCCATCATCCATCTTCAATCCACTTTCCATCTTCCATCCATCCATCTGTACATCCATCCATCCATCCATCCATCCATCCATACATCCATACATCCATCCATCCTCCATCCATCCATCCATCCTCTGATCTTACTGTGCCACTCAGCTCTGTAGTTTATGAAACCATAGATGATATCAGCTCTCGTTATCTATTCCATGACCCAAATAAACATCCTCACACTGACCAAATAAAACTCAAACTCAGTGCGAGGCGGCGAGGGAAGAGTCGCACTTGGGGCTTCATGAGGTCGTAGATCAAAGCAGCAGCGATCATAAATACAGCATGCTACTTTAGTGGTTAAAACCTACAGCTGGTTGCTGTTTTCTGGAATGGAAGTAAAAGAAGAAGCGTGTGTGTAGATGTGCATCCTGTCGCATATTAGTGAAAAGCTTTGCTATGAAGTATTGTCCCACAGAAAAAGGGAGGTAATTACGAAGTGATAGTAACTGTGATGGACAATCATAATTACGCACCACCGGGACATTTAGAATATGTTGTGATGATGACGAAGAAGGCAAAGCACTTTTAAAAAATCACGCAGTAATTACAAAGCATGAACTCAAATTCGAACACAGAGCGGCAAAGGGAGGGAAAAAAAAATAACGAGGCAGTAACTGCAGGGAGGGAAAAGAAGCGAGAGATGGATGATCGCTTTGTAGAAATGGAGATAATTAATTGTTATGGCCTATTGTTAATTCATCATGAGTGCGTACTGGTTGTTGATTAGTGGTAGTTTTAGGACAATATAAATACAGTTAATTGCTTCTATGAGAACGCTTTATGATGATTAGTGATGATAGAGAAGGAGGGAAGGGGATAGAGAGCGGCGGGCGGCTTTGTTAACCATGCCGTTTTTGCAGTCTTACAGGGAACTGATGAGCTGTTGTTGTCGCTGAGATGTTGATAATCTAAGGCTAGAACAGAAAATTTATTGATCCCCAATGGGAAATTCTGTAATTTCCTTAGAATGCAACTGTAATCATTATATCCATTGATGTTCAACCTTGTTTTCTGATTGATTTGCCACCTCTGCTTGTAGATTACTGCATGTTAATACCTCATGCACTTATATTTACTCATTCCAGACAATCTTCCTTATGCAATTCTAAAGAAATGTCTACTGCCAGCATTTTATGGTGATAATGAGATGTTAATAATGTGAAAAGCAAACACAGTGAGACAACTCAATGCTAAATACTGTCTCTTTCAATCAATTTTTACGTTGTGTTTAGAAGAGATTTTCTCAAATTTTGGGCAATAATTCCACTGGATGGCGGAGGAAGTTTCACCGTGGCGCTTATTCATGTCCTCAGACAGCAACAGAAGCATTGTGCAGCCCATTCAGTCGGTTTGAAATAGGACTACCTCTGTGGAAAGCTGATAGCAAACGAAAACCATCTGTTTGAATGACGGTTTAACTGGTCGACCCTGTCTGCTGGCCCAGTGAGGAGAATAGAAAAGGGAGTGTGTGTGTGGTGTGTGTGTGTTTGTGTGTGAGATGGGTAGACCGCTAACAAAGCGTGTTTCGTCATCATAACATACACTGGGACACTGATCTCTCCGTCTTGTCTGGAAACAACTCACCTGAGCAAACACACTCGGCAAATAACGACATGCTGGAATTTTTTGCATAAGAAATCCAGTCGGACGGCTTTTTGCCTGTAACTGTTCACTCCTCTTTCCTTGTGCTCTCCCTCAAAAGTTCCGTCCTTCGTTCTTCCTCCCCCAGGAGACCACAGTCATTTCCCTTCGAGGCGAGTCACGTACGCACACTTCCTCCTTCTTCGGCTGTTCTCACAACGACGTGGCTCAGATGTTTCTGTCTGAACCTCGGCCACGTGTGATGACTGCCGACCACGTGGGTGTTTGCAGAGGTTTCTCAGGAGGCTTCCTCAAGTTCTAGAGAGCATTTTAGGGATTCTTGAGGAGGTACTTGGCCAAGAGAGTACTCTGGAGGTGTCTGAAGGGTTCTTTAGGGAGTTGTAGTGTTGACTGAGGGGGGCTGTAGGAGTCTTTGGAGGTTACATGCATTCTACGGGATCTTGCAGAGGTTCTTGGGGGAGTTCATGAGGTTATGGAGTTCTTCAAGAGGGATGAGATGTGGGGTGGTTAATGTTTGAGAGAAGAGGTGAGTGCTTCTCGAGGGTTAGGGGTTTTCAGCATGTTTCTTTGAAGAGGTCCGAGGGTGTCAGGGGGGTTATAGTAGTGCTTGGTGCTTGTATGGGTTCTTCATGAGGTCTAAGGGTGCTTAGGGAGGTTACTGGATTCCTTTAGGGGGCTCTAGGAAACTTTAGAGAAGGGTTGGATCCTTCTTGAGGTTGCCATGTGAATGTACAGGTC
Source organism: Dascyllus trimaculatus (assembly GCA_024666655.1). Taxonomy (NCBI): domain Eukaryota; kingdom Metazoa; phylum Chordata; class Actinopteri; family Pomacentridae; genus Dascyllus; species Dascyllus trimaculatus. The sequence continues at coordinate 33,575,688 of CM045457.1, forward strand.
TTCAGGGGGTTTCCACTTTTCTTTGAAGGGTCCAAGGATCCTGTGAGGGTTACAGTAGAGTTTGTGAGAGTTTTAGGGGTTCTTGAAGGGGTCTGAGGGCGTCTAAGGGTCAAGGAGGCGTAGTTATTTTTATGCTAGCTCTTGAGGTTGATGCAGGGATATGCAGGTCTTCAGTGGTGTTTAAAAGGTTCTAGGTTTCTTTGGAGGGCTCCAGGGATCACTGGGAGTTACGGTAATGCTTGCGAGAGTTTTAGGGGTTCTTATGGGGGGATAATGCTGGGGGAGAGTTTGACATTTATGAGGTTCCTTGACGAGACCCCTGTAGTTTCTTGGGGAGGTTTTGGGCAGTTTTTAGAGTTCTTCAGATATCCAGGAATCATTGAGGGGTTTGTCGTTGAGAGGAGTTAAATGGTTCTTCAGTTCTTTTAGGGTTTGGGGGCCTCTAGATCAGTTTCTAGATGTTTTTAAGGAGGTTCTGGGGACTAAAACCTATATTTGGGTGCCCAGAAGTAATTTTTAATGCTCTTTTTTTCTTGTATTGGCTGTAGTTCTTCTGCAACTCATCCTTTCCTGTTGTCTCTTTCCATTTTTGAGCACTGAGAAAATAGTATACTACTTGCGGAAGGTTTTCCTAACTAAGTAAAACTCCAAAAACAAAGCTGGAACAGCCGTGTGCCACTGTGACCAGAGTCCACAGATTAAACAGAGTAAACAGTGCAGCTCATTTCACTGATTAACATCCTCTCAGCCGACGAAGGGGAACTAATCACCTGAAGACCTCTTGGGTCACGGTTGTACTTTGTTGTGAGCCGCAGGGACTTGTGCCGGCTAGAAGCATGAAGACGCTTTCACAATGACAGCCGGTGTATGTGACACCTTTTCTGTCTGATACTGCATTGTGACAGGGCAGACGCCTCTGTTGGTTTCAGCGTTGAACCCCCTTTAACATGGAAGTCTCATTATCTGTAATGAGTAGCTGTTGAGAGATGAAGGGCTGCTGATGAGAGCTCCTTGCGACTCCCGACAGCGAACAGTGTAATAATCTACAGTATGTGCCAGATGATGGAGGCTTTTATCCAAAGTGCCTCACAGTGCTTCTACTGCATACATATTTTAGAAAGGGTGGCCCAAAGGGAACTGAACCCTTAATTCTACCAATGTAGCGAACTTTGGAGAAAACCCCAACCCTAGCAGTCTCGTAGAAGGAGCAGAATTATTTCCCATGTTTGGGCTTCAGAGAGCAGTGGTTACACAAAAAGTCTCATTTCCTTTGTTGTGGCACAAAAGAGCAAAATGGCAGACACCAGTGATGAATTCAGACCACATCTCACTGAGGATCTATCCAGCTGTGATCCACCCCTGTGTTTTGTCGGTTCTCATTACACATGTGCTTTTCTTGTATCTCAAAAGAACCAAACTCCTGGGAGTTGTGCTTTAATCATGATGTTTAGCTAACGCGACCTCTCCGTCTCTTTTTCCATCTTCAGTATGGGGAGGAGGAGGTGTGTTCGGACCGCTTGGACACTGACTTCCCGGACATCGACCTCTCCCAGCTGGACACCAGCGACTTCGACAGCGTCAACTGCCTCAGCGAGCTGCAGTGGTGCAACGATCAGCCGGCAGATGTGTCACCAGCCTCTATCCACTACAGTACGGCAGATGAGCTCTTCGAGGTGAGGCTTCATCCCCAACACACAGTTCAGTCACGCTCTACAGCTGATGTTGCTCAGAAGTCAGCCGTGGAGTCGCTCTTCTGCTTGACTGCCGTAAAAATGCACCAGATGCATGCATGTAGTCTTGTTGTAAGGATCATTTCAGTTGAGGTTTAATGCTGGTCTGCAATGTTGGGACCCTGAAACCTACAAAGTTCTTAGAGCTGGTTTAGAAAGAGCATCCTGCTTTCACAGTAAATGCAACACTGGTGCTTCATCAATCATGGAAGCCAGTTTAAAGTAAATCTGTGCTTCAGTGTCATGGTGACACCTTTCAAAGTTTATACATGTATAATTTACAACTCATCCGATGTGCAGTGTCAGTCAGTAATACGATGCAGTCCCACGGAGGTGCTCAGGCTTTCCTGTTCCTCACTTTCTGCTGTCTTCTTGGAGAATTTCGCCATAAATCTTTGGACCGAACAGGTACAGGTGGGGGCAGAGGCTTCGTCCGTTCTTTTCACATCGCTGTGCATAAAAATCTCTGCTACTTGAGATTATTTTTTGTGAAATGAGGAGAGCACGAGGTTCCCGACCAGATATCCTGCTGCGGCACTCCTGATTGCACAAAAATATGTTCAAGTGCTGCAGGCTTTACTGAGCAGTCCACACGGAAAACAGGGTATGACAGGTCTAAATCTGTTTCGTCTCTTCATTTGTTATTATTTTAAGCACTGTCTGGTTTTGCACGGCCTTTATAACAAAGAAAACCAATCATAATACATCCACTCAATGACTATTCCAAACTCAGCTGTTACTTTACGACGTAAATAAAGTGTTATTTTGATCCGGTCGTTTCACTTAAACAGCACTCTCCTAATAGACGCGACCTTTCGTACGGCTTGACCTCCAAGTCAGCTGCTACAACAGCCAAAGCTTCCTTTGCTGTTGACACGTGCAAAACTCCAGTCCTTCACCTGATCCTTGTGCTGAAATTTTGGGCATGCAGCATGTCTCCGAGGGCACTGCCAAGAAATTAATTCCCAGTTACACTGTGTGTAACTCGATGATGGAAGCAGTCCATTAGTTTGGATCCGCCTCACGCTCCTGCAGGGGCAAATGAACGCCCCGAGGCTCAGGTATCTGATGCCCTTCCTGGATAAATTCAGGGAATACCTCTCGTGTTTTTCAATATCTCAAGCCGACCCTGGATCATTGATTGTCTATAGGTTTCCAGCCCCAGCGAAGCCTCGTGGTCCCATTACGGAAGCTAAATTGAGTGCGTCTGGAGAGTAAAAAAACAACTTACAGAGAGATAAAGTAGCATTTAGGTCCAGATCATCGGCTATGTAATGCAACTCTGGTGGTGGAAATTGCTCTGATGCCGTGATGCACTGCAGAGTATTGGCTAAATGAAGACGGGCAATGCATGCTGGGAATGCAGGTGAAGTAAACAGCGACTGTCTCCGTCTGCACTCCGTCTCCGTGTCTCTCGGTTTTTATCCTTCCTTCGATCCCCATTAGCCGACGCCTAAGCGACTGTTTGTCTTCCTGCTGCTGACACGAAACAAAACTTTACGACACGGCCGGCAACTCAGGACGGACTCGAGAGGGCTGCATTAACAGTAACAGATATCTGTATTGACGACATCGTCTTTGTGAGAAAGGTGCAGGAGGAGGGAGATTCACTTCACTTCTTTCTGCCACTGAGAACATTCAACCGATAAGAACTTTGAGAAGACGTAAAGCGGAAACGGACGCATCAATCTCTCCGTTATTGTCCCGCTCTTCTGGTCTTTCTCACAGTTTTCTTTTTGTCAAATACTTTTCTTCTTCCTGTCCTTTATCTTGTCTCTGGCTCGGTGTTGATCTCTCGTTTTATTTCCAGGTCATTTTTACCTCTCCCCTTGTCTCGTGTTTTGATTTCCACCCATACATTTTTCCTTTTAACTTCTCCTCTCCGTACTTTTTCACATTTCTATTTCCAATGTTGACATGCCTTTCTTTCTGTCTTGAGCGTATTTCTCTGCTTTTCCCTCCCTTTTCTGTTTTAATTCATCTTTTATAGATTGTATGCATAGTTTTTCTCTTTTTATAACCCCCTGTATCGCCTACATAGACCTAATAGAGACGTTCATTTTCAGCTTTCCCTTCCACTTCCACCTACCAACTCCCTCCATTCCCCTGCTATATATTTCAGCCAATATCCTATTGATCAGACTAATACAGCCGTGCCGATGGTCAGACAGCGTTTGATTATAAACACAAGTAATGAATAGAGTGATGAGCAGACGGATGAAGCCCCCGCGCGTCTGTCTCTCTGCTGCCTGTCAATAAGCCACTTATTTACAGTAGCGTATCGGAATCTAATCCCATGTCGGAGGGTATCGATCGTGTTTGTGGGGTACGACTTCATTTAACCTTGGAGAGTGCGACGGGAGAAGGGGATCGAGTTGGAAACATCACACTAATTATGTATTTTTACTTTAATACTAACGGTAATGATCTGTGTATATTCATCTACGTTGTAGAGTAAATAATTACGCTGCCTTCCAGCTGCAACTTTCTCTAAAGCTGCTTTCAGATCTGCAACATTGCGTGTCGTAAACACACTAAGATGTATTTTTCCACAGCTCATCAACAGTCCAAAAACAGTACCACATCTATTACAAACTGTCTCTTTGGACATTTATGGACATTTCAGAATCTTTAACAGGTCAGATGAAAGAGAAACACCAATAATAACAGATTTTAAGAAAACATTAACAGGAGATGAAGTTTAGTTTGTTGCTTCCAGCTGCTTGTAGGAGGCTTTCCTCTCAGTTTATTAAATACCTGCAGCAGGGAGAATTACTTGCATTCATGCATCTATTCCATGTCTGCAAAGTGCTTAAGCTGCCGTCTCGGTTTCTTTCACACTTGCAAATTAATCTAATTATTATCCATAAGACTGTGGCAACATCCAGATAATCTAATTACATTATTATCCATGGACGCCTTTAAATGTCTGAACATATCGGTAATGGTAGTAAAGCCTTTCTGGTGCCATATTCAGCATGAAATAAACCATGTGTCAGAAGATTCAAACTCATGGTTCTGGTGATTCACACTGATCAGCCACAACATCCTGAGCCCTGACAGATGAAGTGAATAACATTGATCATATTGGTACTATGTGGTGTTCTGATGGAAAACCTTGATAAACATTGTCCCACAACAAACACACTCCCTCATGTTAATGGAAATCCCAAATGTCACTGGATGAAAATGCACCCCACCACATGGAAACAACACCAACCAATCAGGAACATGTGGAGGAACATGACAATGGTCCAACATGTTGATGTGACCTCCAGACTTCCTACAGCCCATTCTGATCAAGCATCAACAGGATGCAGTGGAACCAGTTGGATTGACAGAGGCCCCACTGCACAAGCCAGAGTAGCCAAAGGATCCAGTGGTTCCAGACCCCATAGGACCCCCTGAGAGATCCTCTGGTCCAATGGTTCAGAGCATAAGGGCGACCAACACAACATTAGGCATGTGGTCCTAATGTTATGCCTGATCAGTTTTTGAACACAGTATGTGGAAAACTAGGAAAAAGAAACATATTAAACCCAAACAGCTATAATCACACACTATCTTTGAATCTTCTTACTCATGGCTACATTTTGAACATCCTGCGGATTATTTCAGGCTCTAAATTGCAGCATCTGGAGAAGAGAAAGAGGCAGAGAATATATTTAATAAATAGTTTGGCAGCCGGGGATAGAGATGGAGCCGGATGATAAAAGCGAGAGACAGATGAAGGAAGCCTGGTGGCTTCCCGTAGGCCAGCCATGCTATCACCTCTCCGCCAGATTCAGCTCTCAGCAAGATGGCAGCTCCATAACAGTAAACAACCCCTGTGTGGATGCAACAGGAGGGCTGGGGGGGAGAAAAATAAGAGCAAATTTTGGGACAGAAATTACAGATAAACAGTGTTTTCAGCAAATTTGCCCCTTTTTCATGCTTGAAAATTGCAGAAAAGCATCACGAGAAAACAAACAAGGAGTCAAACTGAGTCGCATTAATCATAATTAACGAGAACGAGACGGTGGTGACCAGTCGATTTTGGGAAAAAAGTCATGCCTCAGCAAAACCGGTCTTTCTTAATGAGGTCACAGGTCAGAGTGACATCATCCTCGCCGCGTTAATAAATAAGACACACGAGAGGCAGGAACCGGCTTTAGATAACAGCTGACGAGAGAGAATGGAGGAGGATAATGAAGAGGGAGGAGAAGGGGATTTAGGGAGTGATTCAGCAGTGACACACAGCTTCTGAAAGAGTCTGTGAGCAAAAAAGTCCAGACTCAAATGTAGTATATACCTATATAAAGAATAGAGGATGCTCATTTTCCAACTGTCAGATGACTTGAATGATTCAGACATAAGCAGATAATTTGTGTGGGGTCAGATGTGAGAACAATCCTTGACCAGAATGTGTTTTTTAAAAGCTTTTTTCTCTCAGTTTAGTAAGTTACCTCTGCTGGTTTTAACACTTTCTACCAGCTTGTACCCGCTCGCTTCCTGCAAAAAGATCCTTCGAGTTTAACCCTAAAAAGCTTCCTGTGTTTAATGCATTCACAAGAGCGACAATTATCTCCTCGACCGAGACGCCAGCAAATCATTTATTTCGGTTTCTGACCTTTATGGAGGCAGAATTGTCTCTTGAGGTTGGAATATTTGTTTTAGAGAGTAGCTCTGATGGAAATGGAACAACAGCTGCATGCAAACGGACACAGAAGCATCTATGTAAGCAGCCGTGCAATGCATTCTGGTTGCGTTGCACTGCAAGAGACGGAGCGTCACATTTGCATAAAGCTGAGGTCAAGGCTACTTTACACAAATCAGGAGCGTCCAGCCGCCACTCCATGCTTCTGGAAACGCCACATAGGCTTTCAAACTAACCGTAGTCAGATGCAGTAGCTGGAAGGTTTCCCAACAAGCCTCCATGTTGGTCCGGTTTGAAATCCAGGAGCAGACGGGATACGGGTGAAGCGTTCGTCCAATCAGGTGTTTGCAGCCATGTTTATGTGGACTGAATGTCTCCCAGCAGAACATGGGTGGTATCTTCATGAGATGATCCAATACAGCATCACAAATAACATTTCAGCACCAGTAAACACCAGGTTAGCGTGCCGGCATGAAACAGCTGACAGAAATAAGCGAGCGCACCTTCTCCTGGGAGATGTAAGAAATCTCTAATTGCAGAAAAAGCAGACACGGCAGGCGAAAGGTCAGCGCCTGATTGAAATGAACTGTTTTGTACAAAGTGTGATTGCACATGTCGACGGGCACAAGCGGTTATGGCTGTTTGGAATGGCCCCTCTTCAAGCGAAAAGCCGGCCATTACAGAGTAATCATCTTCAAAGTGGGGATAGCGGCGCACGGGGGCAAGGTCTCCCTGTTGAAACCCTGCTCACACATCTGACCAGGCGAGGTGGGGCCGATTGTCAGGTTATGTAGGGATACACCGATCAGCCACAACAAAATGGAAATCCCAAATGTCACTGGATGAAAATGCACCCCACCACATGGCAACAACATCAACCAATCAGGAACATGTGGAGGAACATGACAATGGTCCAACATGTTGATGTGACCTCCAGACTTCCTACAGCCTATTCTGATCAAGCATCAACAGGATGCAGTGGAACCAGTTGGATTGACAGAGGCCCCACTGCACAAGCCAGAGTAGCCAAAGGATCCAGTGGTTCCAGACCCCATAGGACCCCCTGAGAGGTCCTCTGGTCCATGCCCAATGGTGACCAACACAACATTAGGCATGTGGTCATGATGTTATGCCTGATCGGTGTATAGAAGCTGTTGGATGCTGGATATAGGTGGAGGAAGTCCTCAGCAGTTTAAAGCCTGTCCTCCATATACAAGCAAATATTCACAGAGAGATTGAAAGTTTCTCTCCGGTCATTGAATAAACTCCTAAAAACTAATCTCTGTGTGTTAAAGTTGCATATTTAAAAGTTTGTTCCATCAAAGTAACCCCTTGCTGCCTTAAAATGACTTTGATGTAACTTGACATTGTTGTTGTACACTAGAAGTCTCCGCCTGTATCTCCACCCACCTGTCTGCTACTTGCTGCAGCTGGAGCACACCAGCTCGCCAACTCTTCTGCCCAAATGCTGTAAAATTAATTCAGCCCAACATTTTTGAACCAGATTCTAAAGAAGAATATTGAGACGTAAAGCCCCACGCTGGTTCTTTAGGTTTGTTACCTGACGACTTAACCCATGATGTGGCTTCCAGCACAGGATAAACATCATAATAAGGTGTTATCAAGACAAAAAGAACCTGGACAGGGTTTCTAAACATCACAGACTCATTTTGTGTAACTGTGTCGCTGTGTTTAAGGTGTATTTTTTCCACATTTGACCCATTTCCTCACTGTGCTCGCCTCCCTCCAGATAGAAGAGGAGAATGCGGCTCTGCTGGCCGCTCTGACCGACAGCTTGGATGGCATGGTGGACGCTGAGGTGGGCGGGCTCTCCGTTTTCCCCGCCCTGGGGGAGGAGCCCAGCCAGGAAGAGGAAGAAGAGGACAGCCTTCCTCTCAGCGCAGAGGACTTCAGTCAGTCCCTGGGGGCCGAGACAGAGGACCCATCTCTAGTAAGAACACCTCTTTACCTTGAATAAACAGCTCGTTGTTTCTCCCCTGCTGCTGGACACTTTCATCACCACTGCTGGTCCCTGAACCTCACTTACGCATTTGAACATTTACCCTCGTTTAACAACTCGTTTCGCCCCAGATACCCCCGTGTTTCGCCTTTTTTGTCAGCGGCTTGCGAATCAAAAGTCTCTCGCAGCTCACAAACCGCCGCCTGTTGAAGTGGATCCTTTAATGCGCGCTTCAAACGCCCATCCACCCCTTGCCGCCTCCGCCACACTGTGCCTCCGCTTTCCCATGCTCTCCCCTCTCCCTTTCCGCCCCAGTATCTCAATCTGCGTCGCATGTACGAACCTTGATGTTCCCCTTGTTGGCCCGCGAGGTTCAAAGTCTGCCTTTAACTCCAGGAAAACAGAGCGGCGCTGAGGCACAAAGTAGCCTTTCATCCAGGCCGTTTTGTGTGTGTGTGTGTCGCTGTATTTCTAGGGACCACGTGGCATTTCAGGAATAAAAATATGATTTAAAATCCTTCAGGCAGAGGACATGTTGCTGATGCTTAGTCATGGAGTTTATCCGAAAATTAGATTTAGCTTGTAGCAATGGGGATAGGAAAATAAAACCCAAATTGTGTTTATTTTGTACTCAAACCCTCTGAACCCCACGCCATTTCAGTGTTTTTAAGCTTCCGTTACATTTTGTACTCACTGTGGGCTCATTTTTCACTGCAGTAGAAAGATTTTAAAAGGTCTTTAGAAGATTAAAATCAAATAAATTTCCTACAAAACAATGGAAAGGAAACAGAAAACATTCATAATGTCACTGTAACAGGGGAAAGGCAGATTCTGAAGTTGGATCTTATCATCTCAGTTTCATTTCTACAGAGTTATTTGATTATTTAAATGAACTGTTTGAGGATGCGGTTAACTTTTTGCACTTTACTGCAGTGATTTTGTTTTGCCAGATCTCAACACCAAAGTCAGTTACTTTGTTGTCCACAAAGGATGGTAAAAACCTTAAAAATGAAACCCAAACTGGGATCATTTTTCACTTTAACCCTCTAAACCCCATGCAATTTCTGGATGTTTTTTGCTTTTGGCACATTTTTTACTAACTCTGGGCTCATTTTTCCTGACAATATAAATATTAGACTAGAAAAGCCCTCAGAGAGTTCATACCTCCGCCAAGAAGCTTCAGTCCACCCCCAACACAATCTCCCAATTCACATATTTTGTATGGAACGTTACAGATACTAATGTAATTACATACAGTTAAAATGTCCTACTGACAACCCATTCAACCTAATGAACAGGCGCGGCCTCTAGCACAGCAGCTCCTAACAGCCTCCCAGCTTCTTAGACAACCAGAGATAAGAATGCCGGCCCAACCGTGCGTATGTCGCTCAGGAAGGAAAGAGAACTCCTTCATTGTCGCTGTCTGTCGCGTGGAGACCCAAAATGTCATGTGGTCAGAGGGGGTTACCCCAAAAACAAGAACGCCCTCTGGTGGCTTTTAGAGTAAACCACATTTAATTGTCCACTCAGTTACACTTACATTAAAGAAAATCCTGGATGGAGACGGTGATCTGGATTTCATCTTTTCTTCCTTGTCCCATTTCACACATTTCCTGAAAATTTCATCTAAATCTGCCCGTAACTTTTCGAGTTATTTTGCACACAAACAAACAAACAAACCAACGCTGGCCATCACATGACCTCCTTGGTGGAGGTTAAAAAAGTCTTTAAAGGATTAAAATCAAATAAATGTTCTACGAAACAATGGAAAAGAAAAAGAAAACATCCATCATGTCATCATAACAAGAGGAAGTTGGATCTTATCGTCTCAGTTTTGTCTCTACAGTCATTTGATATTTAAATAAACTTTTTGGGAATGCGGTTAACTTTTTTCACTTTACTGCAGTGATTTCGTTTTCCCAGATCTCAACACCAAAGTCGGTTACTTTAGCGTCCACAATGCTGCTCTAGTTAGTAGAGAGGATGGTAAAAACCTTAAAAATTAGTAGGAATCATGAAAGCAGTCCTCACAGGTGCAGTAATCCTAATGTGTGTGGTCCTCCAGCACATGGTCAAGAGCTCGTGAGTGTTTGCTTGTTTTCACTCTTTGTTCACACGGTGCTGCTGGATGCCTCTCTCTCCTCTCTCTGTGGGCCCCTCCGTCGTTCGCTGAACCCAGCTTCTAGGAACAAGCCTTGTTTGTCTCCCTCTTGGCCCCCTTGCTATCAGCCCCTGCCTGCACCTGAGCTTCACCCCCTTCCTCCTCTTTCCTCCAAAACACAAAAACTCATCACTCGGGAACAACAAATCTCCCTCCAGCCTACTTTCCCCTGCAGATTGCCGGCTCAGGAGCCTAATCGAGGCAGGAAGCCATTTCGGTGAATTAAACGACGTATGATTACTGCTGTAATGTGGCCTTATTGCACTTGTCAGGATGAATCCACCCCACTTCCTTAATTTGACTTAAATTCCGCAGCACAGAGGGCAGCGTGCAGGGTTTCCTTGTGCGCTCTGATTTAGCAGCGGCCTACAAAGATGCTATTGTTTGTCGGCCGTGAGTCATGGCGGCCGGTCGAATACCTCACAGAGCAAACCTTCAGCGAGCTGCTCTGCTTTACACACCGAGACGAACCGTAAAACAGACGTGTCCGCGGAGGCTTGTGAGGCTTTAAAACTAAAGGTTTCGCAGCTTTTAAGGTTCAGAGGAGGCCGACGGTGGGCAACCGGACGCCTCACTGAGAAACAGAACAAGAGAACATGTTCTGATGATGAACAATGAGCTTTTAATAAGCTTCCCTGTTTCACGATAAATGTCATATAACTACTGCAAAATGTGTAAAATGACACCAGCGAATGAAAAATGAACCACCACAGGAACTCAATTAAATCTAAACTTTCAGAAAGCAGGTCGGCTAATATCATCTTTTGTTATGGATGCAGAGCAAAGCAGCTTAAAGGGCTATTTTTGATTTATCTTTAAGACTTTTTCATCTGGTTAAGTCTGACCAACTCTAGAGAAGAATACAGACTGGAGGATCATCTCTTCTGTGTAGTGTTTAATTAAGTTTTTCTTAATGTGGCCATTAGTTGTGTGTTTTCCAAGCATTTAAAAGTAAACTTGCAAAGTGGAACTTGTGTCTCCCCCTTCTGGCAAGGAGAGAGTATTTCTACAAACACAGTCAACAGGTGCTCATGCCTCACTGTTAATCAATATCTTTATGAGGCTGTAATCCTTCCTCTTATTTATTTGGAGCTTTGTAAACTTATTTTGGGATGCTTCTGAGGTTTTCCCTCCATGCTCCTACTAAAAAAATGTCTGTTTTTTTAATAAAAGCTTTACTGTTTCCTCGTTTAACTTGTTTTCATACTTGTCTCCACTTTGCTCTGCGTGTACACAGCCTGCAGTTCAACCTAGGAGTCGCTGAATTTTTGTCAGGTGGCTGTCAGTTGCAGCAAAATCACTCATGGTTTCTCTGTTTTGCCGAAGAGCACAGAATTTTTTGTCTTTTACAGAATCTGTTTAAGGCAAGCAGTTCATTTTTGGTGATTTTTTTTTGATTCTGATAAAATATGATTTTGAGCTTAGATGTTGTCAGTTCTGCTTGCAGAGCTGCATGTCACAGGTGATTAGTTCAAGGAGCGTCGGAAGGAAGAATATCCCCAGATTCTCTCAGGTTTTCAGTTTCTGGGTCTGACAGGTTGTGTCATTTTGCCATTTAGGTTTTTGTTCTTTCAAAGATAGAAGATTGTAGGGTTTCAGAGTGGTACGTGTATATTTGACTGGCTTGGGGGTCGTTTTTAGTGGCTTGTCAGCATTTGATTTTATTATTACAGTGATCTTCCAACAGGTCCAAACATATAAATATATAAATAAATAAACAGCTGTGTTGAACCATAGCTTTTCATAGCTGGTCCTGGTGGCGGTGCAGGATCCGAGAGGAAAATGACCAGTGGAAGGAGGCATTCCTTGCAAATTGGTGGAAATGATAATGACTCCAATGACCTTAGATGTTTCGGTGCGGTAATCAGGGCAGCTTGGCAGCCGAGGAGGCCGGAGGAAAAGAATCCCGAGCCTCACAGCGATAACCATTAGTGTGCGGCTTTACAGTACGTCGGCATGGCAACAGCACACAGGACGCAGCGAGGCAGAACCGCTCGCGTCGCCGCTGCAGTCCGTTAAACGCCATGAAGGTATTGTTTAGTCCAAAACAGCGGGTCAGCGATCCTGGGAGGTCACGCCACCAGATGCCACCGTCTTCTCTGTTGTGTTGCAAAACACCGTCGCTGCGCACATGACCGCCGTGCCCTTGTGTCTCCTTGACGACTCCTTGGTTATCAGTCAACTTGTGTCACCACAAGAGGCTGGTTAATAAGTTATGCCTGGCAATTTTCTCAGCTTCCACCTCCAGCGAGAAAAGACACCGAAGGTCAAATGGGAGGCGGAAGGTCGGTTGAATATTTACTGTTACATACTGAGAAGAAGCTGATTAGATGTCATCATCTGTCACCGTGCTTTATTGATCCCTGCCTCTCCTGACATGAACACAAAGACACCTGGAGCACATCATGTACTCTGTGCACAGTAACGACCACAAATGGGTTGAAATCAGGGGGCTTGAAGCAGTTAGAAGCTTAAATAGCAAACTGGGAAGTAACAGTGTGGAGTTCAGAGACAGGTGGATGCTGCGTTTGCCTTTAACTTCACTGCACAGATTATTTCTCGGCTTGGTGACGTCTGTGCCGGAGGAGATGAAACTCTCCCATTAAATCCGACTCAGACCCACCTAACCTGATATTCATGGTTGCAGCAGCGCCTCCTCCCCATCCCCTGCAACAGTAGAGCTGAAACAGTCTCTTCCGTTCCCCAACAGCTGCTTGTTGCTTCGTATCTTCTGACAGCTGGCGCGTCGCACTTTCCCAAAAACCTTAGTCACAACTCCCTACTTCCTTCACGGCACCACATCCTGCTGCTACCAGTTCCCACCTCCGCTCCTGTACATGTTGCTGCTTCTGCAAACGCCTCCCTTGGGCGTCGTCTCTGTAGCACCTGCAGGCAGCAAGTTTGTGACTAGCAAGTCAAGCTGGCTGAAAGCTGAAACGACAGCATCATTTGCATGCCGGGAGCGCTGCTGAACAGGTGAAAGGTTTTTGTTTTCCATAGCAGAGACGACTTAAATACTCATGCAAGCTGTTGACAGTGGGGATTAATTAACCCTCTGAACCCTAAATCTTTAAGAAATTGAGAAAATTGCACCATTTATCAGAAGCAAGGGAGCGTAAAAACAGGAAGACTCATTATGTTTTCAGATTTGTGATGGTTTTTGAGTGATCCATCAGGTAAATTAACCAAATCTAAGCTTAAGATTGTGATGTTTCATCCAATTCACTCAATTGTACAGGCGTCATTCTAAATAAACGGCTTGTATCAGATTCTAAAGACAAACTGAACTCTCTTTGGTGCGTCTGAGAAACCACGAGGGACTCTGCTGTGATCTACAGTCGCAAGATAAATATTCAGGGGCTTTTAGGCTGAACTGCAGGCCGTGTTTACACAGAGCAGACAGGAAATGAATGAAATAAAGGCAGCGTGGCTCAAAAATAGCACACACAGGAGCAGAAGTTGTTGGAAGCATAGGTAGCATCTGGACTTGAGACATCTTGGATTAGAGGTGAAACGTCTTCGAGAAGCTCAAGCGGGTCCAGGTGCTACGATTGAAACTACGAGGGTGAACCTTCCAACAACACGTCTGTGAAGATTCATCCAGGTCAGGGTTTTCCTCGTAGTTTCAATCATAGCATCTGGATTTAGTTGAGCTTCGATGCTACGATTGAAACGACGAGGATAACCGTGACCTGGATGAATCTTCACAGACGTGTTGTTGGAGGATGCATTCAGCATCTTTCTACAGTAGATGTGCAGAAAATGTAGATGTAAAGAAAAAACAACCTGGTTCGTAAAACAAAGGTGCAAAACGTCTGGAAGCTGCTCGAGCTTCAGAGGGTTATAACCTCTTAGAACGTGGCTGGGAGATGCTGCTGTCCATCCCTCTGTGTAATAACTGGATGTGTGCATGCAGAAGCCGCTCTGTTAGTGCCGTTTTTAGCTCTTCAGACTTCCTGATTCCAAACCGTCTCTGTTAATAACTACACTGCTGCTATTATTACCCACAACAGCCACTTAAGTGTAGTGACATCACAGCTTTAACGGTATAAACTGTTTACAATGCACCAGTCCCTGTATTTATATCAGAGCTACCTGGTTATTTAATGCTCTCAGACATGTTTCCTCTTTGTTTCGTCCGAGAAAACACCGTCGGTCTTTGGTGTGAAACGAGACTGATCTGTAAAAGTTTCATGATCATTTCCCCTCCGAGAGATTTCCTTCCCCTAGATTTATTAATGATACACGTGTCTGCACTGGCTCAAAAGACACTGATGTAAATCCAGCAGCGGTGTCCGGGACCCCTGACAGAAAGCTCAGTGTTGCACTTTCCTGTGTATAAATCATATCTCCCTGCATCCCTGGCTCTGTCTCCATTACGTACACTATCAGTGGCAAAAATAGCAACCTGACATTCGCGTCCACTCACTCAGAAAAGCCCGCTGTAATAACATTATGCTCTTTACTCCACGGAAGCTGCCAGATGTGTGTGTGTGTGTGTGTGTCCCATCAGTTGAGTGGTTCGCCGTCACATGACCGCTGTCACTGGCGTGTTCTGGGGCCCGAGTGCGGCGCCGCCCTCTGCTGGCGGGAACCGATGCTGCAGGTGACATCACTGTGAAGCACCTGCCTGCTCGTGATCACACATCGGCCTGCTTTAGATTCCCAAGAAAGACATCGGCATCATATTTACAGCTTGGCAGAATTCCAAAAAGGAAAACATGCTCACTAGATGGAACCCAAATTCAACACAACACATTCTTTTCTATAGGTTTCTGAGTAATTTACTGTATGAATCTATACTGACACACACATGATACTGATTATAGACTCTGTACAACTCAATGTAATCACAAGTATCTTCCCAGAAATGTAAATCCAGTTCAACATTAAATCATTAAAGCTTCCTTTTATAGAATTTTGACAGTTGAAACTAATTTTAAAACTACAGACGGGTGATCATTTGTGAGAAATAAAGTCTCCTGGGCTTTATTTGAAGCGTCCTCCAGAAGATAGCGCTGCATTTAGTCTTTTGATGACAGAAATTGGCAAGGGTGCCGCTTCCAGTCGCTCTAGATTTGGTGATTTTGGCTGTTGGTGGAAGGAAATAAATAGAAATGGAGCTCTGGGAACGGCGTCGGCGTTTAATGGACTTCTCAGGTCAGGAAACATGTGTCGGTCCCCGACGTCCAAACAGAAAAAAACGAGAGAACAGTCTTGACTCAGTTGTATCCTGACCTGAAAGCTCGATATACACAAGATTTAAAACGCCATTTTTGCTCGACAGTATCCTGATGATTAAAAGCATGCATGGCCTTTATAAATAAAAATACCGTGGGAGCAGCAGCAGCAGCAGCGTGTCCTTGATTCACATCACTTTCATACTCATCAGATCAGCTCAGCCGGCCTGCGTGTCACCAAGCATCAGATCCTCTGCTCGCTTATTTAGGCTTCCCCTTAATTGTCACCCGTCTGCATCTCGAATCACTGACTTTAAGAGTTAGGACTGCGGGCCAGATTGTCATCGAGGCTGGTCACGTTGTAATTATGACTCATCAAAACGCTCATGCAGACATCTACAATATAATCAGTGTTATCAAGCCCAACCACTTCTTTACTTCAACGGTTTCCAGTCCACAGTATGTGTGCTGACTCCTTCGATTGTTCTTTCCAAGCGGATATTTTTTACCATCTAGACCAGTGGTTCTCAACTGGTGGGTCAGGACCCAAAAGTGGGTCATGAAGCCATTTTTAGAGGGTCGCAGAAGCATGGCCCCTTCAAAAAAGTAGTGGTATAAAGTCTTTTATTTTAAAGGACGTGTTTCTTATGACACAGTTTGCTTTCAGTAGCAGGATATTTAGTGGTGGTGACACCAGTAGTTGCCCACTATTAACTATTTTTAACCTGTAGATTTGTCTCTGCCAGCTTATTGGAGAAATTTAAGCTAAAATGTCCCAAAAATGAACCAAAATGTGCTCAGAATCTGTCAAAATGAGCCAAAATATGCCCAAAACTTGGCAAAAGCATCCAAATATACCAAAATTAGCAAAAAAAATAAGCCAAAATTTTACTGAAATGTATCAAAATGTGTTGAGGCTCCACCCAAATACACCTTAATCTGTTAACAGGAACAGCAAACTTCAACAATTTGAGTTGCGACCGTTATTAATAGAGACATAGTGGTTCCTGAGGCTGGACCAGTTGAGAACCACTGATCTAGACAGTATTTTTAATGTCTTTCAGGTGGTTTTAAGTGTCTGAGTTCCCTCTGCTTCTAGTCATGGTTGTGCTGTTTCCTTAGACATGCAGGACTTTATAATGCAGTGAAAAATGAGCCCACAGTGAGTAAAAACAACGTGACAGGAGGAAAAACATGTCAGAAAGCATGTTCACGTCTGTGCAGCTCAGCGTTCCGGCTTTACCCTCATCTCTGCTTGTATGTTTGGGCTGTTTTTTTTGTGCATCCACCTGTGATTGCAGCGCTGCACCACCACTTACCCTGCATGTGTGCGTGTCCCAGCGCAGAACAAGGCCTCCATTGATGATGCCAGCGGAGCTCTGGAAGGCGTCCAGAGTAGAGTAGAGTAGAGCGAGGAAAAGTAGAGTGTTCTGAGGGGCCCGGACGCTGCCGGAGGGTTTTCAGTGTTTCGCGCAGACACAAACCTTCAGTCTCCTCTTCACATCCCTCAATGGGACTCTCAGAGCAGCATCATCACAGAGTCCCAGCCAAGTTGGCTCGCCCACAAAGGGCCGCAGTGGCCCCATTAGCGATGCAGGCGATCGTCCCGTTCAGTCATTTGACCCAGATAGTATTATGTGCTTACAGCCAGCTCTGTTGGGTGGTAATGTCGTACTCATTAAGGTATTATAGTACTATAGAGTGATAAAACATGGGTGAACTCTGACCTCTGGATCAGCAGCACCACTTCATAAACAGTCATCTGTTGTGTCTTTTAATACTTTCCCCTAAAAGCCCTCTGTCTCATTAGTTTGATTTATTCTTCATATAATGTTTTACTTATGTTCTCGTAAAGCTGCATAAACCTAAAGAACCTATAAAGCCGCATTAAGAGCCCATCTCAGATATATGTAGTTCCTCATATAAAGTTAGGGTCTCCTGTATATTTGTGCGTTCTAGTGCCATTGAAGACATCCAGAGAGGTGAGATAGTCGATAGTGTGGTTTTATGTTTAGTGAGTCATTTATTTACAGCGATTTTCTTTTTTTCAACAAACACATACACCGATCAGCCACAACATTAAAACCACTGACAGGGTGAAGTGAATAACATTGATCATATTGGTACTATGTGGTGTTCTGATGGAAAACCTTGATCAGACTTAGACACCCAAATAAACATTGACCCACAACAAACACACTCCCTCATGCTGATGGAAATCCCAAATGTCACTGGATGAAAATGCACCCCACCACATGGAAACAACACCAACCAATCAGGAACATGTGGAGGAACATGACAATGGTCCAACATGTTGATGTGACCTCCAGACTTCCTACAGCCCATTCTGATCAAGCATCAACAGGATGCAGTGGAACCAGTTGGATTGACAGAGGCCCCACTGCACAAGCCAGAGTACCTAAAGGATCCAGTGGTTCCAGACCCCATAGGACACCCTGAGAGGTCCTCTGGTCCATGCCCAATGGTTCAGAACATAAGGGGGACCAACACAATATTAGGCAGGTGGTTATAATGTTATGCCTGATCGGTGTAGATTGAAAAAACAACAAGAAAAACAGATGACAACATGACACAGAAACTCTGTTGCTTGTCACAATTTTAATTTTATTATGTCACACAGTGTAAAAACTGTCATGCAGCTACTTAACTTGCATGCTGATTAAGTAATGTTGTTAACCACAGACTCCATGTAAAGATGGATGCAGGCTCCAGGTCTAAAAAGTGAAACCTATGTGGAAGTAAACCTGCCTTCTGTCCAACAACCAGCAGGGGGCGACTCCTCTGGTCAAGGAAACAAGTCAGATTGTATAAAAGTCAATGAGAAGGGGGGGCTACTTCTCGCTTAATCCATTAACTCACTAAACATTTTCCTAGTAATCTCATGGTTTCAATCACTAGTTTCAAGAGTTTTTGAGTACAGCCTGAAATTACGGCACCACTTAGAGTAAAATAGATGATAAAGCCGTGCATGTTGACATACCAAACATGAGGCTTCGGTCGTCGTAGACACAAACCAGCAGGTGACGACACGCTAGATATGTCCATCTTTTATGCTCTGCAGAAGAAACACAAAGGTAGAAATCAGAGCTGTAACACCAGACTGAATTAAACTTGTGCCTTATTTCCATCGCAATGGCCAAATAATAACTGGTACCTGTCTTAGGCTCTTAGATTAGGGAGGAGCTTGAGGACACACCTGTGCATCCTCACTCATAGCTCCTCCAGCAAGCCTTAGGATGCATTTGAGGAACTTGGAAACCCTTCAAGACGGTGCACAGACATGGATTTGCGGTTACGGGCAGGAGGACAGAGGAAAAGGTTACTAAAAATAGCGAAATGAGATGAGGCCACAGCGCACCAGGAGATCAAGGCCTCCAATATGGCTGCCAGAGGGTGCACTGCACTAAGTCGACCCTCTGCATGCAGGGCCCTTCCAATCCTCATTTCTATCACATCTGTATTTTCTGCATCGTCTTCTGGAGCAAAAGCTGCGCAGCTTAGTGGAGGGATTTTCTCCCTAAGCTGATTTATATCAGCTGATAGCCCTGCCATGAAGCTAGGCACTGTAATGAATGGATGAATAGACAGATGAATAAAGCAATGAAAGGATAGCGAGGGAACGAGGAGCAGTTGTGTTAATATCCATTTGAAAGGTAATACCCGGGGGAAAGGACTCGGGAGAGGTTCGCTTTGTTTCGTGTCTGTATCTCGGCTTCTGTTTGGTCTGAAGGAGCGAGAGGATGAGGGGAAGGAGGGACGGACGGAGCCGGGGAAGAGGGCAGAGTTCATGTGAAAGCAGACGAAGACGGGTGGGAAGGGTTCACGAAGACGGAGGTGAAGGGAGGGAAGGCTTTATGGATGTGAAGACGCTACAGGGATTAGAGGAGTGGTAGAGGAAGAGGATGGAAAGATGAAGGATGAAGGAGGGGCTGCGGTCTGTTGTTGTAGAGAGAGAAAAGCTCTTTAATAGGTGCCATGTAACTGTCAGCTTTGGTAAAATGATAAATGCGCAGTGTCGCGACCTCTGCTGCACATTATTCCCTTGTACAAACATCCATCTGCAGGACATTAACAGGTGACAGAATATAGATTAAAAACTGGAGTAAGAGCCAAATATTAGATCCTTCCATCCCACTTCAAACCCAGCTTCCTTTTCACTTGTGCCTTTTTCAGATTGTCATCCCATGCCCTCATCATCGTCACATTTTCGCTGTTTTCAGTGCATTTAGGAAACAGCTGACACAATAACAAGACTAAGCTCAACCGAACTGCATTTTAACCCTAATTTTAACTCTCTGACCTCCAAAATTCAATTTGAAAGGCATGTTTTCTTTAAAATAAACCTCCAAAATCACACCATTTATCATAGCCAGAAACCGTGAAGACAGAATGAATGACAGACTTCAAACTTTCCGACAGTCCTTGAACGCATCACGGGTAACAAGCGGTTGCAGCAGAAAATAAATAACCAGAAATAAAAATCACTTTAATGTTATTCTGTCAAAAGCCACGACTGACTCGGCTGCAACCGCATGAGTTTTCAGCTGAACTGCAGGCAGTGTTCACACAGAGCACAGAGGAGACTCAAAGGACAATTGAGAGGGAAATAAAACATATTGGATCAATACAACAAATGCAGCATGGCTCAGAAACAGTTTACAGAGCAGCAGGTTGCCAGAAGATTCATTCAGCAAAGTGAAATATCTGCCTTGAGGTGCAGAGGAGTGTGTTTGGCCGATGTTATCAAAATGCAAACACTTAAATATCTGTGGCATGCGGATATGTTTGAAAAGTTGACTCCATTTTTTATCATTTTTAAAGCGTTAGAACTGTGTGATACTGCAGAGAACACTATGAAACTTCAACGGATGCTCATTTGCAAACTCTAGTCTAAACTTATCTCCTCCCTCTTCTTCTTCTTCTTCTCCAGTTAAAGAAGCTGCTGCTGACTCCTCCCAACGTGCCCACGGGCATCGACGTGCACAAAGATGGAGTCCACGCCCGTCGCTATGGCAACAGAAGCCTCCACCTACGGCCAGTCAGACCCCTGACTAAGGTGAGCCGCACGTTACCGTCAATCAGTGATGGAATACTCTGATGTTAGGCATCGTAACGCTCCGCCTTCACTTATTCACCCCGTGGCTTTCTCAGGCGTCCAAGTAGAACCGAGGCAGGGTGATCCGTGGAAACCCCGGACACACACACACACACACACACACACACACGTCTGTGTTTCCACTGGTTAGCAGCCTCATTCCCTGTGTCTTCTGAAAGCTGGCGAGATAACAGAATTGGATTTTTCCAATCACTTCCTCTCAGGGAGGCGAGTTGAGGCAGAAGTAATTCAGTGCTGCTCGTAGGGGCTGCAGTCAGCATCGTTGCCTCTGCAGAAACCGTCCTTTAAACAGGCGTGTGCTCTTCTTCTGCAGGTCAGGATGTCTTTAATGCACAGAAAACTATTGTTATTTGGCTGCAAATCATCCCTACATCATCCAGACATTCAAAAGTAGGCAGAATGTATTTGTTAATGTAATACGTATGTAATAAATAAGCAATACTAACAAAGATGCTCGTCGTTCTACTCGTACAACCACAGAACCTGTTCAACCTGTGTCTTAGTTTGACACCAGAAACTGCAGTTTGCATCCATCCATCATCTATACACCGCTTAATCCTCTGTAGGGTTGCAGGGGGCTGGAGTTTATCCCAGCCGACTCGGGCGAAGGCAGGCGACACCCTGAACAGGTCTCCAGTCTATTACAGGGCTACATATAGAGACAGACAACCAAGCACACTCACATTTACACCTACGAGCAATTTAGAATCATCAATTAACCTCAGCATGTTTTTGGGCTGTGGGAGGAAGCTGGAGAACCTGGTGAAAACCCACGCTGCACAGGGAGAACATGCAAACTCCACACAGAAAGATCCCAGGCGTCCTAACCGGGACGTGAACCGGGGATCTTCTAGCTGTGAGGCGACACTGCTAACCACCGAGCCGCCGTGCAGCCCCTAGTTTGCATCTTGTTCCCTAAAAACAGCCAACGATAGTTTCTTAATCATGATCACAATCTCTCTAATCTCTCTTAAACAAACCCAACCCTAAATTTTACTGGTTGCCAGTCTTATGATGTTATAACTGGAAGACACTGTCAAAGGCCTTTACCTGTTGTATGTTTGACACGCTGAACCTCCTCAACAGCTTTGCATCAGTCTTGGTAACACCTGCCTCATTCTGCCCTAAACAGCATCAACCTCCAGTCTTTATATTGGCTCTCAGGGGAGAATTTAGACATCAAGTCAAGGTTGATTACAGTTTTACAGACATTTCACCCCTGACAGCTAGAAATAAAGGAGAATATACTGCAGTTAGATTTAAAGGCAAAGAAATCTAGCTGTCTGCATGGGTTTCCTTCGGTTGCTGTGGCTTCCTCCCACAGTCCAGCGACATGCTGAGGTTAATTGGTGATTCTAAATTGGCTGTAGGTGTCAGCATGTGACAGTCTGACTCACTGGAAGGCTGGGAGGCTTCTCTACATGTCACCGTTTTCAAAATCCACTTCACTGGGAAAAAACACCAACCTCCTCTGATGAAGGTTTAGATCAGGCAGCTGTTCTTCCGTGTTGTTGTGGAAATGTTCCGCCAAAACAATTACTAATTTCGAGGGGACACCGTTGCTACATCCTGGGCTTAACTCCGCCCAATACGATTCTGATTGGTTTAAAGAATTGCAACCAAGCCAGAGTGTGTTTTTTCACTTACAGCAGGATGATAATGAGGTGCAGTTAAACAGTGGTGGACTGTGCATTTTACACCTCGGCCTCCAGTGGCGTCCAACCTGAATCAAACCACCTCTTAATGCCATCATTATGACGCCACAGCTGTAGAAACCATCAATGTTAGACAGAAAGGCAGGATAACAGGACGTTGCATGTAGCGAGAGTGAACGCCATAACTAAAGCAAGAAGAGTTCAATCACTCTGATGTCCAGACAATCAGAGTTTCAGTTCCAACAGTAAGTCCTTTTCTATCACCATGGAGGCCGATGCTGGCAGTTTTACTGTTAAGTTTTAGCTTGTGCAGGCTGCTACTGATAGGAATCGCTAGTGTTGACTGAGCTCTCCGACCATCCAATCAGAGGGCATGAAAATACTGACATCATCGTACGCCTGCTCGGTGGCCCCAACTCGAAATCTGATTGGTTAAAGCAGCAGTTTCATTGCGATGCATTCGAAGCTGCAGGCGGCTGCGCTTTGGATTCTGAAGGCCTCAGGGCAGATCTCTTTGACCCTGGCAACACATGACGGCTGAAATGTGATTGGCCAACGCTGATGTCACCTGGAATAGGCTCTACGTGGTCCCCTACAGGATGAAGCGAGTGTAGATGGATAGGAGGAATACTGTCAGTGGTTTCGGTACAAAACCAGCACCGTCGGCTCCTGCAGTGGCAAAAATATTTACCGTATATTGTGTCGCCATCTTACCTGACTCCTCTTAACTCCTGCTAATCCAAAAAAGAGCAAAGAGGTGAAGCTTAGCTGAGGCAGGCCGCGTTCCCACTACCTGCCATTCAAAGCTGGCGCACCTTTAATTCTGCAGACCTCTAAACCCTTCGTATAAAAACCAACCGGACCGTTTTTAGCAGCGGGCTGTAAACATGTTTATTTCGGGCCCGGTGCAGCCAGCTGTAGTCCATCGAGCACAGCAGCAGTTTCTATTTCCCAAATGACAGATATTTCATTTTAGAATAAAAACTCTCGGAGCCTTCAAGCTCGCGGAGACCTTCAGCTGCTGCCGGTGATAGATGTGGTGCTGGGGAGGAGAGGACGTTTACAGTGGCTGCTGCTGTATGACTTAGCAGTAATTGGATGGCTGCTAGCATTGTGCTTCAAGTGGTCATTGATTACAACACCGGCCATTTATCTTGTACAAGCATAAAGCATGGCGAGCCTTCACACAGATTTCTGCTCCTGCTCAAGCGAGGAGGATACAGAACACCCACAGGAAGCAGTGTGGGGATAAGCCGGGCCTGTATCCATCACACACCCTCCTAACCTCGCTGCTGCTGGCGCTGTGTGTGTGTGAGGGCTTTAGTTTTAGAGTAGCGTGGCTTTGCTGTGGCAGATGGTGCGAGTATTGACTGACAGGGCAAGAGGGCAACAGTGAATCATGGCTTCTCTCTCCCTCTCTCTCTCTTTTCTCTCTTGTATGAGTAACATGGAATCAGCCATTTCATCGCAGCTGCACACTGAATCATCCTTCACAAAGTCGGAAGCCAAATTTACCGCCGTGCGCGCCGCGATCCTGTATCCAGGGCAGGAAATTGAAGATACACCCTTCGCGTTCGCGGGTGTGTTTTTGTTGTTTGGCCGCTTCATTTTTCACTCCCGCGAACAGCCAGACAGCGTAATGAGATGTTCCCAGCGCGAGAAAAATACTTCATCCCAAACATCAGTCGTAACTGTCAGGTTTTAGTGTGAGTTCCTCGGAATCAAAGACCGAAGGCTTCCATGGGAGGCTGCCATTTTGTGTTCGTGTCCATTCGACTGAGTAGCGTCGCCGCTGATGTGTTGCATTTTCCGCAAAATCCGATTATAATGTGGACAACAAAACCCACTTCATCACAGACGTTCCTTTCAGGTTCATAAAATCATCAATAACTCAAATCAAGATCAGAGTAAAAGCGGGCAGAGAGGAGAGAGACGTGCAGCAAAGGGTCGTGAGCCGGACTCGAACTCACGACCGCTGCTAGCGACCTGCGCCCCTGTGGTAACGCCTTAACTCATGGAGCTATACGGCGGCCCAAGTCGAGATCATTATGTCATTTAAATTATGAAAAATGTCTTCATCATTAATCTAAAATCAATAATTGTGTTTGTAACGCAGCTTTTGTGGGACTGAGACGAATGTTGGCCCCGTCGTTCCACTCTCTGTCTGCTAGCGGAAGCATTTCCTCGGCATAACTAAAGAGTCTTCAGTGCAGTTAACTGCTGCGACAGGTGTCCTCTGCAAATCTGCTTTTCTTTAGGGATTCGGATCAACCCGTCCTCTTGTAGTCGGCCTCAGTGGATGTAGGCTGCAGGTGTACGTCGATCATTTCTTTCTCGTCCCTTCTGGTTTTGTGTGTTGAGGTTTTCCAAATTCCTCCCACTAAAGGAAACAACAACCTCTGAGGAGCGAGTGGGAGCTACAGGTTTAGCTTCTCGTCAGATCTCTACATGTAGGTTAAATCATGACCAGTATAGCTTTGTTTTCCAGGCATGGAAACCTTTGTTTAATCATCAGCAACAGGTCTATATGAGTTACTTTAAGATCATCTATCCATCAAATCTGATTTCACAACAGTTTCAGCATCAACTCGGAACTTCGGGCTTCGTCTCGCAGGACTCTGATGCCTGATGTTGATCAGTTTCTGACATGGTTTTAGTCAGTTGGAGTTGATTTGACGGATCTGTTTACTCCGGAAGCAACATGTGCTCCCCCACAGCTAATCAGATATCAGATTATGTTTGTCCACAGACGTCTTTCACTGGTTTTTGCGGTGTTGTCGTCACATGAACGAACGTGAAACTGCTCCACCAAAACAAGTAGAGCTGGCAAAGCGTGAGTCATGCAACAGGAAAAAACACCTGCAAAGCAAATGTGGGTGAATGTGAACATGAATCAGTCTTAATGTGGTTTTTGTTCGAATTTTTAATGGTACAAAAAACAACAACGACCTCCCCGAATTGTGGCATCATCAGAAATTACTGACGTTGTACATTCAGTGATATAACTTCTGTTGCTTCTGTGGAGATCTCAGTCTAAACGTGTTTGCCGGGTACAGAGTCAAGAGTTTGGTGGTGAAACTGTGCAGCAGGTATTCATGTCTGCTTGTCTCCGCCCTCAGAGCGACCTCCCTCAGGAGCGGAAGCCCCGGGCGGTGCGTCCGGCGGGTCGCCTGTGCACCGAGCTGCACCGCCACCTCACCACTGCCCAGGACACCGAGGACACCCCGGCGCCCGACACAGAGGAGGACGAAGAGGAGGAGGAGGACGAGGACAGTGAGTCGGAGGAGGACGAGGAGGAGGAAGCGGAGGAGGAAGAGGAGGAGTCTTCCAGCAGCGAGGTGGAGGGTGCGGCGGTCGCGGCTGCTGCCCCTGCTGAGCCAGCCAAGCCTCAGTTCAGCTCGGAGAAAGAACTGCACTCGGTGGTGGAGCTGATCACGTACATGCACACCTACTGCCTGCCCACGCGCAAGCAGCAGGGCTGGGAGCGCAAGGACCGTGACCTCCCGAGGCCTCGGGCCAGACCGGAGGCCTCCCGCCCAGCCGCCACGAGCTCTCACAGCAGGGTCGTGCTGGTGGCCACTCCTGGGACTAGTGGGGGCTTGGCTGGGACAGGCAGCAGCGCCCCCAGGAGGCTGCCCTTTGCTAGGCGGAGGGAGATGAAGGCCAACTCCCTTCTCCGCGAGCTCCTGCAGCAGAGCAGCTCTTTTGATGTGAGCAAGCCTTACAGACTGCACAGCCCACCCTACTCCCACTCCCACAGCCCCAACAGAGGAGCAGCACTCGCCCCTTCCTCCCCTGCTAAATCAGCCCCGACCCAATCCTCCAGCTCCACCAACCCTAAACCAGAGCTTCGTAAAGACTCTTCCTCCCCCGAGAGGAGAAACCTCTCCTCCGAG
The DNA here is from genome assembly GCA_024666655.1 of Dascyllus trimaculatus. Lineage (NCBI taxonomy): Eukaryota > Metazoa > Chordata > Actinopteri > Pomacentridae > Dascyllus > Dascyllus trimaculatus. Next base: position 33,602,043 of record CM045457.1, read on the forward strand.
CCACCACAAAGCCTGGAGGGGGCCGCGGAGAACGGCGGCTCCTTTTCAGTCCGGCGCTCCAGACGACTGGCGTCCTTCCCCAGCCGCTTCGCCAAGAGGCTGCGGCCTGCACGGGCGAGGGAAGGGGAGGACAGGGAGGAGAGAGACGAGGGCCGAGTCAAACTCCTGCCCACCCAAGCAGGAGGTGGAACCACGACGGAGATGCAGCCGGAACAACTAACGTCTAGTAATGGCAGCACCGCTACAACTGAGCCGACCAAACCCTGCTGCCACGGTTAGATGAGCCAGAAACACAACATTCACTCTACCGGCTTTCATTCTCAGTTTTTATAGGATTCTGTCTGAATTACTTGTAATCCATATCTGACGTAATGTGCCTCACTGGTTGCATTGATTTTTTTTACATGAATCAAGGCATTGCCCCAAATTTGAGTGACTGCTGGTCACAGTTATTACAGTGTGACTCACATACGACATGACAGGTTGTGACATGATCACTTGCAGTGTGATTGTAGCCCAAGATCCAAACATTAACAGACACCCGCTATAATACAAGCATGTTATGAGCGTCTATATAATATTAAACATTGTTGTAACTGTTTTTTTTTTGTTCTAATTGCAGAAAAGCGAGCCTGCCTCTGTCTGCCTCTCAACCCAAAGTCCACAGGGTGAGTATCTCCACAGAAGGCACCTGTGCTGCAGTTGTAGCTCGGTAAAAGCACTCCTTAATTTTTCATGTCCGAGCAGTGTAAGCAATGTTAAGCACTGAGGAAGCAGCCTTTTATGAATTGCAGGTGATCAGAGCACTCAGACAGCCATAACCAGCTACGGGCTGAAATAGAGAAGGCAGCAGCGTAGGGGTGTTTTAAATAATTTGTTTTGAAAACTGGGAAAAAGTGCAGAAGTAGTTTGCTGAGCTGAGTTTGGAAGTTCTTGAAGTTTAACCTCAAGCAGTTTCACATTTTTGCTCACTGAGGGCTCAACAGCACAACCATGGCTAGAAGAAGACAGAACTCAAAAATGTCTTCTGTGCTGTTAGACACAGTTATAATGCCATAAAAAAAAATTGCACAAAACAAAAAAAACTGGAATCAACATACACCGATCAGCCACAACATCCTGACCACTGACAGGTGAAGTGAATAAAATTGATCATATTGGTTCTATGTGGTGTTCTGATGGAAAACCTTGATCAGACTTAGACACCCAAATAAACATTGTCCCACAACAAACACACTCCCTCATGCTGATGGAAATCCCAAATGTCACTGGATGAAAATGCACCCCACCACATGGAAACAACATCAACCAATCAGGAACATGTGGAGGAACATGACAATGGTCCAACATGTTGATGTGACCTCCAGACTTCCTACAGCCCATTCTGATCAAGCATCAACAGGATGCAGCGGAACCAGTTGGATTGACAGAGGCCCCACTGCACAAGCCAGAGTAGCCAAAGGATCCAGTGGTTCCAGACCCCATAGGACCCCCTGAGAGGTCCTCTGGTCCAATGGTTCAGAGCATTAATGGGGACCAACACAACATTAGGCAGGTGGTCATGATGTTATGCCTGATCGGTGTGCCACAAAGTTTGATAATATAAAAGAGTCACAAAAAAAGGAAAAACAAAAGTCGAGTGTCTTTGTCACGACTGTCGCCCACCGCTGAGTCACTCATGGATTCTTGACTGCACAGAGGAGCTCCCAGTCTTTTGTTTTATTTAAGTCTCGCTCTCTATTTTGCATCAGAACAAAACACCTGCAGTAGGTTCTGCTGAGCTGGGAGGTGCAGGGAAGACGCCTCCTTGGCAGCCCCGCAATGACAAACATGCTCTAACTGTAAATGCTATTGTCAGACCTTGGACTTGATGCACACCGCCCTTCACAACCCGCGCCAGGCAGGTGTCGATACCAAGTAGCATCTGCTTGTTAATAACTCGAAGCATAAACCTGCAGCCCTCTGGATATTCTCCAGGTGTTTCCATTTGCCGTTTTAATGTGGAATACGTCAGGTCACTGTATAGTATTTGTCTGAGCGTGACTGGGCTCCTGGAGGTAGAATTTCCCAACTTAGAGTCTGATATAAATTCACAAGTGATTCAACAGGACCCGCCGTTCCACATTGCTGAGGAAATGCATTTAACATCAGGGCAATTGTTTATTTATGAGTGCCGAGCGAGAGGCAGATTCCATTAAGGAGCCGAGGATCGTTTCAGCCGCACTAATCCAGTCCCTGTAAACATGCAAATTACTGCGTTAATCACCTTTGCTGTAAATTGTAAAAAAAAAAAAAAAAAATCAGCACTAATTGATTTGATCCTATTTGTTTTGTTGTCTCGGTTGCATAATCTAACGCGTCATATTTTGGCATAGTTCAGGAATTTGTTGCTGGCACGGTGGCGAACACTCAAAGTTGAAACCCCTGGGCGCCACTTAAACAGCAGCACAGCGGTAATGTACTTATTTACATTCTGCATGATAAATGTCGAAGGCGCTCATCTAATTTTAAACCTCTGCTGGTCTTATGAGGGAGTGAAAATAGGAAAAAAATAAGTCAGGGTTGATTTTTAATGCTCTTCAGTGATACTAACTTGCAGGCGTGTCATGTGGAATCTCATATATTTGTATGATATTCTGCTCTAAAAGCATGTGCCAGGCCCAGTTCAAGATCTCTAATGAATCGGCACCCCGGCTGGCTCGCTCAGATCCCAATCTGTGCCAGAGTGCCCACACTGCTCTTATTTTTCCAAATTAACCTCCCCGCCCATCCAGCCTCAAACCCTGGAACCTCTCCAGCTCCGGCAAAACTGAATGGTCGTCCTGTACAAACCCCTGGCGTCCGTCCATCCTCTAAATGAATCAGTCTTCTGAAAAAAAAAAAGTATTGTGCTTCTTCTTTTTTAGTTTATTCTCCTGTTAGCCGCGGAGGGTAAGTAATATCCTGCCCGAAGCCAATCCACTCGGCACCGCTCCTGCCTTTCATGGCAACCGGAGAAACAGAAACAGACAGCCAGAAACAGAGGAGGAAGAATCGGGGACGGGACAGGGGAGTACATGTGGTTGTTGTGATAAGAAACGAGGAGCACTGAGAAAGGCCTGTAGCGTTTATGGGGAGAAACGTAATTCAAATTCAGCAGACATCAGCTGAGAGTGGGCCGTCTTTATTTCAGGGGATAAAGAGAGGAGCTTCGGCCGAGAGCCTTTTAAGGCCGTTGGTGGATTCATGTTCAGTGTTCGAAACCTGCGACGTCTTCCAACATGACACAGCAATGTTTAATTCCTCTCTCTCTCTCCCCTTTCATCTGTTCTTCATCACCAGAGAGTCCCAGTACAGCACCAAGCCTTTTGAGCAGACGCTCAGCGTGGATCTGTGTGGAACAGCAGGTAAACACTCGGCTGTTTGTCTCAACACAGTAAAGATGCAGTCGGAGAGGGCGGTTCGAACCAAACAGGCAACAGGTGCAGAATCAGGGTTATTACAGACAGACTGAAGGATGCAAATGATGAAAGGCTTGTCATCCTTAGCAGTCTGAGTGATTTTTTTTTGCACTTTTTTACTCATTTTCACTGCAATACAAAGTCCTGCATCTCTATGGAAACAGCACAACAATGGCGCCTGTGCATTATGACACCATTAAAATACCATAGAAGAAGAAAGCAAACGTCAACATAAGTGCCACAAGTGTTGGCAGTATTGGAAAAAAGATGGCTCCATATGGTGCAGATATTTAACTTGTTTCCATTTTAACTTTGTCATGCTATCATGTGCATCTGCTCTAGAAAGATGCTTCACCATGATGGATCCATCTTCTAATGACTTGCTGATAATTTGCTCCTGTTTCCTCCATGTTTGAGCCGCTTTATTTTATCAACCCAAAGTGTTTTATTCTCCTCTCGGTCTCGTCTCCCGTGCAGAAGCTTTTTGCAAGATTTGGCGCAAATGTTTTTGTTTTTTGCCAAACTTTTTAATGATGCATGTAGGGTAAAGTGACTGTCATGAGTTATCACATGTTTTAGTTCATATTGGGCTCATTTTCCTGATGGAACTCAGAGGCCATTGAAAAGCTGAAAAACCAATGACTCTCTCTGTTTTTACAGTTTCTGCCTCTGATAAATGGTCCACTTCTGACATTTTTAAAAAAAGAAAACAGTATTTTAAACCCCACCGGCGGGTTCAGAGACGTATTCAGAGAGAGAATGTTTTGACATTTTGGGAAATGGGCGTAATCTTGCAGAGAATTGGATCCGAGGATCGATGTGGCCGACGTGAGTAAATGTAAATACTGCAGCTCACGGTCCATTAGCGTAACATAAAGACGAGGAGCATGGGGGAACAGCACAGCTCTGTCTAGTTCTAACAAAACACACTGCAGGGAGATCATGTTTTGGCTATGAGGGGGCTCATGTGTACATCTCTTCCCTCCCCACTCAGGTCTCACCCCTCCCACTACCCCACCTCACAAACCTGTGGAAGATGAGCTCTTTAAGCCCGCAGAGGGAGGAAAGAGTGGCGGCGGGGTGGGCGGTGGCAGCAGTGGCGACGGTGGAGGAGGCGGCGGCGGCGAGTCTGTCCACCCGGCCTCAAACGCCAACGCTGCCACGAAGGGCTCATCCTGGCTGAGCCGCGCTCACCACCAGCGGAAGCTCCCGGAGCAGACGGAGCTGTATGCCCAACTGCGGCGCATGGGCCAGGCCGGCGACAGCGACACCCACCGCAACTTTGGCGACCACGATTACTGTGTGCTGAGCCTCGGGGAGAGCCGCAAACGCAGCGCTGCCATTCTTGACGCCATGCTGCAGGCGCAGGGAGGCGGCGACGGAGCTGGAACCCCGGCACCCAAAGCAGCCGACGATCAGGTGTTGGATGAAAAGGACAAGGAGGACGAGGAGAGGCTGGTGATGTCGGAAATCTCCGAGCCGCAGGAGCAGGAGACAACCGTGGTGATCTCCTCCTCGCCGCCATCAGACTGCCAGTCAGCCGCTGCCACACCACCAGCTTCTGAAGAAGAGGCGGAGCGCTCGTCGGCATCACGCTCACCCTCACCCATCCTCCACCTGTGTCCCGACTCCCCCTCCAGCAAGACAGACTCCAGGTAAGACAACGAGTGTGAACGGAGGGGAAAAGGAGTGGTGTGAAGACGTGGGTCAAGGAGATCAGATGAAGTGAAATGCAGAGTTGACTAGAAGAACACTTGGAGAGCTCAGTTTTAAAGGAAGTGATCTGCATTAAAATTTAATGGGTTCTTCCTCTGGCTGCGCTCCACCTCTACAAGGTCAGTTTTTACAAACAGACAGAAGTAAGAATGTGGTAGAGGAGTGAAACATTAAGCAGGATACAGTACATCACCTGTTCAGTCTGCTTCTGCTGGAGGTCTGTTCCCATTTAAAGGGACTTCTTCTCCACTGTTGCTAAGAGACTGCTAAAAGGGAAATGTTGCATTGGTTGGGTTTCTCTCTACAGTAACGTAGGTTTCTTAATATTTAAATTAGTCCGATAAATTCCTAACTTTAATCTCATGTTGCTTTTCGAAGGCATTTTAAATTTAATTTTAAACAGTGGTCACTTGATTAATATCATCATATCAACCAACCCTAGAGCCAAAGGTCAACAAATGAAAAAAAGCTTTCACGTAAATCTCTAAATCTGCAGGCAGACATGTGCTGCAAACGTCTGGCTAATGATTTTGAAGTTTAAGTAAAATTTAAGTCACAACGTAAGTCATCTCCGGGCATTTCACATAAGAAAGTCAAGGCGTTACAGTTTTATATTGCAGAGAGAAACCCAACAACTGCCCTTAAGCGAGGTCTTGGCAACAGTTGGGAGAAAAACACAGGAAGAAACCTTCAGCAGAACCAGGCTCAGGGAGGGCAGCCATCTGCCTTGCCTGGTTGGGGTGAGTGCAGAGAGAAGCAGACAGAAAACACTGGGAGGTTGGTGGAGATGCAAATACCTGCAGATGTACAGGGAGAGAGGACGAATCACACATCTCAGTATTCAGTAGTTAGAGGTGGAGTCTGCAATCCTGGAGAAAGATTTTTGACATTTAGACGTTTCTTCTCCCGCTGCTGCTTTTTAAGTGCTTATAAATGAAACTGAATTCTAAGGCAGCACAGTTTTACCTGCCTGTCCATGTTATTTCTGTACATGACAGAGCAAAGAAAAAGGGTGGATGTGTAAGACAAAGAGACGAAGAATAGAGAGATGCCTCACTGCAGTCAGAGGGAGAAAGACCTGCTTTTGCCTGTTTCCTCATGTCTGACATTTCAGTTTCACCTTGTGTCCGTCCTTATCTCACTTGCTATCCCCTCTCTCTCTCCCTCTCTCCCCTTTTCTTCCTTGTCCTCCTTTAGTGAGAACTCGGAGATCTGTCCTGACGACAAGCAGAGGAACAAAGCCAAGTCTGACGAGGTACAGAACATTTGCGCTCTGCGGTCTCCTGCATGCTGCAATGCTATTGAATTAGAGAAAACTTTTCCGCGTAAGAAAGTTTAAAAGGCAAACTAGATCTGAACACCAGTGAGCTCACCGGGGAAGACTGCATGCCTTTAGCGAACGGTTTAGGTTGCTTCGGTTCCCACGTCTGTCAGTATTCTGCTTTGTCCTCTGTCCTGACTGTTGCCATGGTTTCCCTGTTGCCAGGAAAACTGCCAGGTGTTTTACATCCACAACCTGCCCAGCAGCGTGACCCAGAACATGCTGAGGAAACGCTTCCAGGTTTTCGGCAAAGCAGAGGACTGCAAAGTCATCATCTGCAACGAGTGAGTGTCCTGATCTAGATTCTTGCTCTGAAGGGAGGAGAGATGGGAGCTTTTGTGACGAAGCAGCAAATCAGTGCATGTAGATAATTTAAAATGCAGACCTTATAAACATACGGAACAATTGCAGAATGTGTGGAAAACATACTGATGTGGAATAAGCACAATGAAAAGGGTGGATTTGTCAAAGAGTCTCATCTGTTTGGCAATCGTTGTCTTACACCTCCTTCTATTCTTTCTCCATACTCTATTTCCTTGCTTTGAGCTCTGCAAAGTTTACACTGAATTATAGATACTTGCTAAGTGCTAACCAGTGACACCTGGGACGAACAGCAGCTCCCAGTTCAAACTAAACCCTTAAAATTCTCCCGTACATGCTATAAATGAAGAACAACTCAGGATGACTCCACTCACATCGTCGTCCTTGGCCACAGCACCGACCTCAGAACTGGAGTCGCTCCCTCGGCTTTGCCTTGTTGCTGGCCGGCGTTCCTAAATGGTCAGAATGGGTCAATTACAAAAGATAAAGTTCCCCACAGGGACTAATTAAAAGTTGAAATTATCAAGGGTGCCCTCCTTCTGCAGCAAACTAAACCCCAAATTTTAGAATGTGATGTGGATGTCTTGTTTTTGCCGATTCCATTTCTGTAGACATTTTCTCTTGAAACTGACTGGGAAGGTTCTGATCTGTCTCATAACTAACCAATAAGGAGGAGTAGCGACGCCACTGTGCACATTTTTTACTCCTCAGCTGCTAATAACCAAGTGAACACGTCTGTGGTTGCAGGGAGCGCTGTGGGGTGATCAAGATCCGTCAGTCGGGCGGTCAGAGACACTGGAGAGAACGAGATACTGTATTCCAGAATGGACCTGCAGGCGTAAGGAGGGTGACGAGGAAACGCTACATAGACTTAGGTAATGGGACTTTCTCTTCCTGCTGTCGGTTTGCTTTGGGCCAGATTTTGCATCCTTCCATAAACGGGTGTGTGTAAACAATTTTCACAGGAGCAGCATCAGTAGACATTGTGGGAAAATGCTGCACCAGCAAAGGTGGACAGGAAAGTGTTTCCAGTCATACCAGAAGGCAGCACAGCGGATTTATCCTGGCAGTGCTGCAACTTTACTAAACATGCTGGAAGCTCGGTGGTACATTGGATGCTAGTGACTGATGATAGTGGCTAGTTTTGTTTATGACTAAGTGAATTCATCAGATGGTTTGCAGTTTAATTAGCATGTCAAATGTTACCGAAGTCTAAGGCATAGTTTGGTGTCAGCGATCTGCAACCAACTAAAGACGACCCTTCAACTTTAATTCCATTTCGGGGAAGAGGAAGATGATGCAGGGAGCCAAATCTAGCAAGTTAACAAATAAAGAACGACAGCTGTGTTGTCGTGACGTTCTGACCGTTGTGACCAGGCACATAGCGCGACTGGAACAGCCAAACAGCGACGAGGTTCAGGTGGTTTGGGTCGAAGGTTGCAGTAGACCCAGCGTTGACCGTCTGGCCCTGAGGGAAAAGTTTACATTGCATATCTCTATGAATGTCAAAGAAAAGTGCACTCCTGAACTGAAGTGTCTTCTCTGGATTTGGAGAATATTTCCGCTGTAAAAAAATGCCGTTTCTTCTGTGGGCTGTAGCTGCAGGCTCCCCTCACCAGTTGTGATCCTCAACATGAAGGTTGGACCGACCTGAACGGTGGCAGGGGCCAGTGTTATATGTTTTGTGTTGCTTAGGGTCCACGTGGCATCGATTTGTGCCGTTCCCCCCAAGTGCAAACAGTCGTGTGCAGCCCAAAATTTGGGTCCCCACTTGCAACTACCCTTAAGGGCAACAGTGTGCATGTGGGGAATGTATAGGTACAACCATGTAGCGGTCTTCCAAGCAGATTCCTTCAGACTAGAAAAGTAGTACAATAGCAACAACTATACATCCGTGGATGCCCACTGCTGTTCAGGTCTACAGATGTTTTCTTCTCTGCTCCAGTTGGAGGTCCATGGTGAAACAGCAAACGCACACTTGACATTGGTCACAACAATGCTTGTACCAGCAGTCCCGATGTCGATAGCACGTCAGCTACTGCTCACACGTTGCACACACATGACCGTGACATGCCCCATGTATGTGCAGCAGTCTCACAGCTTCTTGATCGTACGAGGACAGATTTGTCTTTAAACTTGTCTTGCGTTTCCTGCGCCTAATAACACCCTTGTCTTCCTGTGCTTTAGACGAGGCAGGTCCGGGCCCTGTGAAGAGCAAGTACGATGCACTGGACTTTGACACTCTGCTGAAGGAGGCACAGAAGTCCCTGCACCGCTGACAGTACAGCGCCACCGACTGGCCAGCCTTAGTAAACTGCAGCAACACCCCTCCGACAACACGGCTCTGCCCTCAGACAGGCCTCTCAGTACCTCCATGCAAGGCAACCTCGCAAAATGTTTACATTTTTACCATTGGAATAAAGTAACAATAAGGACCTTGTTTTTTAAGTTTCTTTCACCGGAGGATACTGCTTAAAAACGAGGAAGCCACTGGGAGTCCGGAGGGGTTAAGAGACAACGGAGGAACGAGGACTTTTAACAGCAATGGTACAACAATTACAAACAATATTGATACAGTTCTCCACTGAACAACAGTAACAACAAAGCTGCTTCCCGTCTGTGTTGGTGACTTCATCGCCCTGCCTTGGACGAGCGGGCATGAGAGACCTGTAGCAAATCCTTGCTATCCCTGCGTTGCGTTGGTCGTCGTGGTGTGTGTTCCTGCGTGTGCGTGTTCTTTGTTCTGTTTTGTAAAAAAAAAATAAGAAAAACCTCCCTCTTTCCAGTCACGAGTGGTGAACCTGCAAGCTGTGTTCACTTGTGTGGTTGTATAACCAGAAAAAAAAAAAGAACCCTGCTTTGTTTTAGCGAAAAATTGTGGATGTTATAAATTTTAAAATCTATTGTGTGTGTGTTATGGACAAAGAATATAACAAAAAACCATTTAACGTAATCATTTGATGACTGATAAAGTTTACAAATCTAAAATGAAGAAAAAAATCATGTTTTTTTCTTTTTTGTAATTGTAGTGCTTCCTTGATTTGATCTATGCACTGTAAGGAGGTAAATGTCTCTGCTGTCCTCCACTTCCCCCCTTTTATCTCTAACTCTGCCATGCTGACCATCCCGGCTTCTGCTACTGGCTGCTGCAGGTTCTGTTCCACAGGCGCTTCATACGTGAAGACCTCATCTAAGATTTGGGAAAAATGATACAGTTTAAAGCTTTGTTTACAACCTATTTAAACTAAGGCAGTGAAAGTTACCGGAAAAGTACTTACCTCGAATGTTGCACGTGTAAATTGGCTTCGGTTGAGTTTGGTAGATCCTGTACAACTTCATGTTACGTGCCTGAAATGGGTCAAAGAGAAGCTATGAGTGCAGCTGAATTTCAAAAAGTAGCTTGAGAATATTTACTGCCTGGACTTAAGGGAATTTGTGTTGAATATACAAGTAAACAGGGGTTAAGGTTGGGATTGGGCTGGGATAAATTTGGGCTTACAGTTAGACCATCCATGCTTGGAAAGGCACCAAGGCTAATGGTTAAGACTAGTTCTTGGTTAAGTAACGTGCTTAGAAGTTCTCGATGGCAAGTGTCAAATTTACTCATAGATATCCAGAATCAGAGCCGCTGACAAATGGTAAGAGCATTTTTCCCACATCTAGAGAGTCTCCATGTATCTTCGATAAGGTCCCACTGAACATGTGTCCACTAGCGACTGCAGCCTAAAGACCCCCCTCCGCCCCTCCGAATGCCACAGCCAATGCAACAGTTACTGTTTACACTTGGACTGCAGCAAGCAGGGCGAAATGGGGAAACACAGATGGCAGCCACTGGCGCTTTTGTATCATACTCGGTATGAATTCATCACTTCCGCACTTTGTCCAGACCATTCCAGTTCGATTAATCTTCACAGCAAGTTCATCTGTAAATTAACTCAACTATTTCGATTGTCTACGAAACATTAGTTCGACATAAGGTCAAGCAAACAACAAAACCAGTTCCCCTCCCTGTAATCCGCACATGGCCATAGCTAATAATAGAAGAATCTGTTGGTTCAAATGGAATGTATTCAAGAATCTGAATGTAATCATCGTGTTTTCCCCATTCCTGCTTGCCCAAAGATTGTGGAGCCTCTTGGTGCTTTAAAGGTAGACTTGCTTAGTCATCTGGGTGACTGCATGAGAGCGGTTCTGGCGTAAAGCGCAGTCTGGGTGGCGCCTAATTTGCATTCCTGATGCAGCCGGTAGCAGCAAGCCGTGAAAAGGGAGAGAGCCTCCAAGCCTGCCAATCTGGTGGCACCAAACTGCCGCCAATAACACAGCCAGGGAACAAGCAAGGGATCGGCCGGAACGTAACGAACAGAGCAATCAGTCGAGAGTTAGACTTCTCGTCTGGGAGGTACTGTATCAGATGAGCATCTCTACCTCACATCCATCCGTCCCTGCTCTCCCTGCCTTTTTAGTTCTACTGGATGCTCTCCCCCTCCTCCTCTTTTATAAGTCTCTCACTCTGTTTTGTTTAGTTTTTTTGGTTGGAAATGTTCTCTACGTGAGGGTTTTCTCAACAGTTATGGGTATTATGGGGCTTTGTCTTTCCTTCGTTTGCCTCATAACGGTTTCTAGCGTGTCCGTTACTTGGAGTCTCGACCGTGTGTCCTCGTGTACCTGAATGTTTTGTCTCTGTCTCGTGTTGGAGTCGGATGCTGACGGCGAGGGGCTGAGCAGCGGTCCGGCGGTTGGCTGGTGCTCGGGTGCGCTTTGCTGGGGGAGGGAAGATTCCCGATCTTCCAACCCCGCCTGCACTCGTTTTCATTCGGGGCGCGCCAATCCTCCCGACTCCCCTGCTCTTCCTCTCCTCGGCTCATCTGACTCGTTCTCTATCTCTATCTTTAACTCTCTTCTGTCTCTTTGTGGGTTCAAGGCCTTGTTTCCAGGTCTTCCCCAAAACCCAAATACTAAGGTCCCCACTTTTTTGTCAGATAACCCCTCCTTCCCCTTCCCCTTTCCTCGTCCTCTCTTCTATCTAATCAACTCCTTGGTAACACACAAAAAATTGAATGTTTACATCACTTGATTCTCCTTTGACTTTATTAGGAACGCACACTAAGTACAAAGGCGCCTTATTCAGTGTTTCAAACTAAAACAACAGCGAGCGAAGTGGCCTGGAAGGAGGCTCCTTCCGCAGGCTTACCGATGTCCAAAACTAACAAAAACAATTTAGTGCTATACATACTGATTGAGAAACAAGGTGTCGACTTTTAAAAAGGAAAAAAAAAAGACATTTCAACTAATTACGAACAACTGAATGAGTATTTGTGCTTAGTATGTATACTACTAAAAAGTGAGAGAATGTGCTGGTTTACATATTAAAAAAGAAAATATAATATATGAATATATAATGTGTATATAGCACTATGCCTCATTGTAAACATAAAATGTATTGTGTGTTTATTTTTTTGTTTTAAAAGGTGGCGGGTCACAGTTAATCAGACAGGAGCTGGTCAGGTCGGTTTTGTTCAACGTCTGTTCAGTACAGGGAGGGAATGAAGGGAAATGATCGAAATAACTTCACACCAAGTCCAAAACCGTCGTAAGAGAAAGACAAAAAAGACGAGAAGCATCCCTTTAGACTATCACACTAGAAGGCTCTATTTCGTTGCTGTTTATAAAATGACTAATCTTGATTTTTTTTTTTTTAATTTTGTTTTCCTGTTTTCTTAAAAAGCAATTTGAGATGCAATACGTAATAATCTTATCATTAAGACAGCCTTTCCGAAAAAAAACTGAGGTAATAATGTACAGCGTGTGGTTGGTTGTTGAGCTATAACATGTGGGCAATCTGTGGGCTGCGGATCCAATAGGCTACTGTACTATATGTAGACTGCTGTTAAACAAAACGAAAAATTATTGAAAAAAAAAAAAAGTCCAGGAAGAATGTGGTCGGTCGCGTCGTAAACACGTATACGAAACAAGTTGTACTAATATATTCTTGCACAAATAACGTCCCAAGTAGTGAAATATCTTCACGATGTTTTCTGCTCATTGAAAGCTGTTGTAACTGAGTTATTACCACATGTTGATGGTGCACAGGTTCAAATGGAAGTTGCTTTTCGACACTTGTGTTACAGTAACAGCCGATGACTAAACACGTATGACTCTGGTAAAGGAATGTGGGATGGAGGGAAGGAAGCGAGAAAAAAGACAGTTGTCGCTGGTTTGACCCCGTTAAATCTTTTCAGACTAGTTGATGCAGTTGAGGTCGACACTGTGGAAGTCCCAGTTTGGCTGCTGCGTTTTCCCCGAAGGGTAAAAAGGCGTGACGGGGAGGAGGAATCTGTCCAATCAGCGCGCACAGTTTTCCAATTTAGCTTTTCTCACTGATGACCAAAATGCGATGCCTTTCGTTGAGTTCCTGTCGGGCCTGTTTGTTATCTTGAGGAGGAACTTGCACTGTGTCTGCATGTGATCCAGAATCATCAGGCTGGATCTTGTCTGAGGAAACCTTGAGACTGAAGCAGGTGCTGGGATTTCTACAGTGGCTGCCGCTGAGCCTGTGAGGGTACCCCCGTAGTTCTAGAGGTGGATGACATCGAAACTACCCCATTCTTCATCATGGCAAGCCTTAAAAATCAACTGGGGGGAAAACGAAGCTACCACTAGCTTTTATTATTACCGTTTAAACTCCTTTCCAATCCAACGTGGTTTATTATTAAATAATTACTGACGTAATTATAACTTTTTTCAATAGCCATATTATAAAAAGGTATATACATATATATGAATATATATTTGTGTGTTTGTGTAGATATCTAGATGATTATATACTTTCTTATAGAAAACTTTGATGTTGATCATTCTCCTCAGTGTTTTGAGAACACGTTGACACATTTCAGCATAATAATACCGCTGTCTGCTCGGTCTAGGTCCTAGATCGACGGACGGTGAATCCAAAAAAATATATAAAAAAAGTTTGAAAAAAAAACTTCCAAAGGGAATTACCCTCGTCAGAATGCAATACCTTGCTTTCCACTCTTCATTTCAGAAAAATGGAAAGAAAACCATTAAACTTGATAGGCAAGTTGACCAAAAAAAGAGAAGGTTCTACAATAAAGAGGCGGCTCGTGGGAAAACGTGACGTTTTCGACGACCTCGTCAGATTCAGTTTTATAGATGTCATGTTTCCGATGCCATGGCCCACCGAAAACACTTCTTCGTTTTTACGTCACCGTTTTCTTCAGTTGGGAAAACAATGTATCTGTCAGCTGACTACACCATGAAACGAACCCCTGCCAGGACGGAGCGCTCGCGGTGCCGGCTATCGATCTGTGAGCGGCCGCGTCTCGTTTCAGCATCCACAGTTTGCACAATAAACAGAAGCGAACGGGCGACAGCAGTGATGTCAAATAGGCGCTTAGTAGGGACTGTAAACTGTCGAAATCTGCTAACTGCGAGTGGGTGTTTTGTTTTTTTGGTGGGAGAAAATGTTTCGACATAAAGGGCATACATTGTTTTTGTTGTTTTTCATGACTATTGATTTCATTGTCTATTTACATCTAATGACTATCAAATTCACATAAATGATTTTTTCTCTCTCTTTTTTTTAACTTAGTTTTTGGTAAAAACAAAAAAAAAGGTAAATACTGCTAGTGAGATTTTATATTTTTACATATGTTGGTTTTATTTTGCGTTTCTTCTTTTTTTATTTATACGCCACTTAGTTTGGATGTCTTTAAATGGTGTTTTTTTTTTCTTTTTTCTTTGTTTTGTGTGATTTCATATGTCTTGAGAATGTGGAGACAAAAGGCATTTCAGTATTTTTGAATTGTTAAAATCTAGTTTCATAGAAGCGGAAGTATCTGATGTTATAAATTATATTTTAATTCATGTAAATAGTTTAAAACAGAAGACTATGGCTTCCTTTTAAACTGAATACATTTCTCTTCAGAGATTGTTTACATTATGAAACTGTAGAGATGTGCTCCTCATATACTGTATAAAGTACATATATTCATTGATTTGCCTCCAAAAAATAAAACCCTAATGAACAAAACGTTTGCAGTACACGTGCTGGCTTTTGTTCGGTGAGTTCCGCTCACAGTTGGCTCTATTTAGGGGCTTTGTCAAAGGTTTTAATCACCCCAATGAAAATGAGTCCAACATATTTAGCTAAAAGGTTAACTGTACTGTATTTATACCTTTCCCTGCTGCTCCAAATGCCGTGAAAAGCCAACACCAACAACGTAATGGTGTCTTTTCCATCTTCTGCCTGTGGTTCTCAAACATCCAGTCCTCTGAAGACGTAAAGGAGTTCATGACGCTTGTGACAATCAAGTGAGTCGATTCATTTGGACTGACGTATCTTTCCTCCTGCAACGACGTTTCTGTCAAACTTAATGAATCCGTCTGTTAGCAGCTCATTAACTGGCAGAGATTTAGATGAGAGAGGCCTAATATTTAATAGTCCGTATTTAATGGCGCCTGCGATCCTCACTCATCGAGGGTTGGGGTGCTTCGGTGGACTTTTTTATGGTCCTAGAAGACACATGACCCTTTCAACCAAAGGGGCTCCGTCAGTTCTGAATGGTGGAGAGTCACAGGTATAAGTTCACAAGGCTCCCCAAGACTCACCTGACTCAAGGTGTGAAAGATCATTAAACTGCCTGTGGATGAATGACTGAAGGTGTTATTGGTGGTGGAGTGTGACACAACGGTTAAGTCTCTGGGCTACTGATCAGAAGGTTAAAGGATCGAACCCCAATGTGGCCATTGTGCGCTCTGACCCCAACTATCCATCCATCCATCATCTGTACACCGCTTAATCCTCTATAGGGTCGTGGGGGGCTGGAGTCTATCCCAGTTGACTCGGGCGAAGGCAGGGGACACCTGGACAGGTCGCCTGCCCATCACAGAGCTACATATAGAGACAGACAACCAAGGACACTCTCATTCACACCTACGGACAATTTAGAATCATCAATTAACCTCAGCATGTTTTTGGACTGTGGGAGGAAGCTGGAGAACCCGGTGAAAACCCACGCTGCACAGGGAGAACATGCAAACTCCACACAGAAAGATCTCAGGCGTCCTAACCGGGACGCGAACCAGGGATCTTCTAGCCGAGAGGCGACGCTGCTAACAACCGAGCCACCGTTCAGCCCATTGACCCCAACTAGGATATGTGAAAACAACATTTAACAATACTGTAAAAATGTATTTGTGACAATAAAGATTTCTTCTTCTTAAACTGCCAGGAGAGGCTGGTACACGGTGTTCCTCTGCTTAGAGACGCCACTTATATGGTACTTATAAGCCAGTTTTAAGATTCCTTGGCAGACAGTCTTACCACCATTCATACACTGTCTCATGTCAGTTTGGGGGTATTTGAGTTACTTGTGAGAATAAATACCGGGGACTCCCCACCTGTCAGTTAAAAGCCTCTTGGAAGACAAGTGAAACATCTTAAAGACTGCCTTCTACTGAAGCACTGTTCATTTTCATTCGGCTCTTTTCTAATTACTTGTGTTGATTTTTCATTTCAGGAAGTAGAAACAGTCTCGAGGAAGTTTTGGGAAGGCGACCGTCTAATCAATCTGTCCATATTTCCGCTTATGAAAGCTGCACCATCCCAGCTGGGATTTCTTTCTCTTGTTTTTTTGCAGAAAGTTTTTCAGCTCCTCCTGTCTGGGTCGGGTTTTTGCTCAAAGCTTTTCTTCCCACTGTCATCAAACGCTGCTCAAAGGGAGCTGTTGGCTTTCTTCTATATGAAATATAACATTGCACGGTACCTTTCTATGTTAAATGCCCTGAGATAACTCATGTCATGAACTGGCATTATTAATTAAATAATCAGGACACAAATTATACACTTCTATTTCTGGATGATAAACTTGCAATTTTCCAAAACACATGAGCGTTTTAGGTTTTAGCAAATTCCCTCAAATAAGAGTAAAGTGTTCATTGGTTGGAGGCTATTTTCAGCAGTGGACTGATGCACGTTTGATGCTCTAATGAGGGCCTCACATGTATGGATTATGGGGAATTGGATTCTGAATTCAAAGAAGCGTATCTCAGATTTAAGCTGGCTCAGACGGCCGACTTTCTGTGCGATAAAGTGAGATGATCTTCTTTCAAGACCTTGGAGAACCATTGTATTAAATCCTGATGATAAAGGCTCATTTTACACGGGCTGTGAAATGTACTCGCCGTATTTCAGCAGGTCCTTTGTCTGTAATTGCAGCGTGTCCTGTGGTAGGATGGTGTTTGGGAGACTTCAGGTAGATAACAGGGGCCTTTTCCTTTTCCTCGGCAAACATACTTCTAGGTCTAAACGTTGCTGTGAACTGGGTCGTGCTTTAAACACCCTTTAGGTACCCGTCAAGTCAAAGTCACTGTTGCGTGGCACCAAAGGGATTTCCAGTTGTAAACCCTACAGTAACTATATTAAATACTGCTTTACCTGGCTTGAACGCCCAACAAGGCTGTGATCCTTCAGTCTTATTAATGACAGATCTCTACCCAACTAATTAAGAGCTCACAGTAGAAGGAATCTCCAGAGATACCTTGTACTGACTGTTCCCTCACGTCTGCTTCTGCCTTGAAATTTTCACTTTGTTGTGCTGAAAACCTCCCGGGTGATGGGATGTCAGGACAGGTTGTCGGTTTAAAAGTCAGAAACATTCCGATTGGCCAAATAAGCCTTCAAAACAGGCTAAAGGTATTCGCCCCCCACACAGAAATCTCTTTTTTGGCATATTTCTCACATTTAAATGTCCCAGATCATCAAACTAATGTCTTTATTTACTGCATATTAGACAGAGATAACCCAAGAAATGCAGGAATCACACACAGGGCAGGATGGTCTGGACAGCATTTTTTAATCAAACATTAAATTCATCATCCAAAAACGTGCATTTTGTGTTTTCTCGGGTCGTCTTACATTAAAATTAGTTTGATGATCTGAAACATTTACGTGACATAGACATGCAAATATAGAAGATGGGGGGCAAATACTTTTTTCTTCCCAAGACAGTATTTTTTAAACGTCACGGCTGTATAGACTTCCTCTTATGTATGTTCTTAGCGATCACTGCTGCAACAAGTCCTCTCTCTCCTTAGGAAGTCTAAAATGATCCCGCCTGTCCGTACACAGGTGGGCGTCGCTAACATCCTTGCTAACACAGGTGTGTGTTGTGAGGCTGCAGCCCATCTATGCTGTGGAGAGGTTCAGCTCCACAAGGCGCCGTGCTCTGCTGCCACACTCACACACTAACGGACGCTCCCCCTCTCCAGTCGTCCCCCTGGTTAAACAGCATCCTATTAACAGGCCGCTGGCAATTTTCCGCCTGGCTAGACTGTGATTCACATGTCAGCGGCTGCACTGATGATGTCTGTGCACGGGACATCGCTGCACCAGCACGGCCGCACTGATGGTCTCTAATCTCCTGCCATAAACTCGCACCAGCAAAAAGCACATAGGAACATTTATGTTTCACAAAGCCCCGAGGCGACGAGGAAAGAGGAAAATGTGTCAGGCCGAATGTTGGTATGGAGCAAAATGGCCCCTGAGAGGAAACAAGTGAGAATAAAAATAAGAGTAAACAGCAACAATACAGAAAGCCCAACATAAAGACCAGTCAGAGTATCCAGTTTTATATATTCAGCTCTCCAGTCTGTTTCCTGGTGAAAGCTATTCTCTAACACCTGGGATATTTTCTGTTTCGAATTTTAAACAGTGCCTTAGCTGGGAAGTTATATTTAGGGTCCAACATCTCACAGATCTCCAGAAATATATAAATCACAGAGCCATGAAATTTTGCGAGGACACAGACAGTATCACTTCCAGAAGTTTGAAAGGTCAAATGGCTTCAGCAGAGGCCAGAGTTACAACTGTGATGAATGAAAATGAAAACAAATGCAACATTTTAAAAATTAATGTCGTACTGGGGCCATAGACAGCTCTTGGAAGTGTATATATCTGGATTTATACATACTTCAGACTAAAAATACAGCCTTTGGTTAACATTCTGCAAACTTTTGAGGCCTCCAACATCAGTAGAATTTGATGAACAGCAAGTATTGGAAGATACATGTCCAGTTTTTTTGCTTTTTTGACAGATCAAAATGAGGATGTGGACTCATTCCTATGACCACAGCAGCTGGTGAGCATAGTGACCTGTACGCCGCCACAACATCATGACCACTGACAGGTGAAGTGAATAACATTGATCATATTGGTACTATGTGGTGTTCTGATGGAAAACCTTGATCAGACTTAGACACCCAAGTAAACATCGTCCCACAACAAACACACTCCCTCATGCTGATGGAAATCCCGAATGTCACTGGATGAAAATGCACCCCACCACATGGCAGCAACATCAACCAATCAGGAACATGTGGAGGAACATGACAATGGTCCAACATGTTGATGTGACCTCCAGACTTCCTACAGCCCATTCTGATCAAGCATCAACAGGATGCAGTGGAACCAGTTGGATTGACAGAGGCCCCACTGCACAAGCAAGAGTGCCCAAAGGATCCAGTGGTTCCAGACCCCATAGGACCCCCTGAGAGGTCCTCTGGTCCATGCCCAATGGTTCAGAGCATTTTGGACCACATAGAGGGGACCAACACAATGCTAGGCAGGTGGTCACAGACTGACCATCTGAGAGTTTAAATACTTCAGTTCTCTCACTGTTCAGTCCATCGCTCCGTGGCTTCAGACACTGACCGACTCCAGTTCCAACCACTTTACATTTTGGCCTCCCACTAACTCAGCGTGCACTCTGGGTCGCGGTCCGATGAAGCCAACAGCGTTACATCTTTGGCGAAAAGCACAGATACAACCCCTGAGATAAGAAGAGTGTGAGCTCTCTGTTCCACACACATTCTGTCTGAGGATATCACAAACAGAATCAGTGACAAGGACCAGCCTTGGCACCGCTCACTACCAATGCACTTGGCTTACTTCTGAGAATGAGAAGTTCTTTTTAGTTTCTTTCAGACCAAATGGCTCATAGCAGCACATCCAGCAGTCCATAGACCCACAGCAGCTCCTGGAGCCTTTCTGCAATGACTGAATACTACAAACACCTGTCAGTTTAACACAATTAAAGTTAACTGCATCACATTCTACTGTGGTGGCTGAGAGTTAGTAATGTCTCCCTAATACATTTCCAACATCTACACTTACAAATACAGCCACATGAGTACATTTATTCACGTGAGATTCCATTTTTTCTCATCCATTTGTGGCGTAGTAACCTTTTTTTAAACTTTGGTGATTAACTGTCCAGCCCACAGCCAGAGGAGAAAGCAGACGATTAGAAATCCTCCTGTCAGCCGTTTCCCGTCCCGCTGTCCTCTGTTTGGTTGTTTCTGTGGGGCAGTCGTGACTGCAGCAAACAGAGCTGCTCTGCAGTGCAGTGCAGAGTCATTAGACACACACAGTGTCGTCCCCATGAGCTTCACTCTGACGGGGCACCGGGACGGAGACACTGCTGCCAAACGCACACCTTCATCTGCCGCGGCCTCCCGTGATGACTTTGAAAACGTCTTGAATCCAGTTATAATGTGACTGGATGAGGTCATCTACAGCTTGGCTTGGACCGTTTGTTTTTCTTATTGCGTGTCTCTAATATCGGAGACACTGATGCTTTTTTCCTCTTTCCCTAAAAATAAATGTTTCAGTTTTGTTTGTTGTTTTATTTGGTTTTTCCAAAATGGCGTGGACTGGCTGAATCCAAACGTTGCCAGCAGGTTTGAAGGAACGTTGTACAATAAAGACCACAGAAATGTTCGTTACTTTCTCAGTGGATTTTCAGCTCTGATTGTCCTTGAACTAATCATGTGTGACATACAATTCCATCAGGAAAAATAACCAACTTCAAGCTTAACATTGTGATATTTTAATAAAATCTATGGAGTCCACTTGTCTCATTTAGAAAATTAGCAAAAATACAGCCCATTTGTACCAAATCCTGTAAAAAAAAAAACACTGCAAAATCTGTGCTCCTTGGTACAATTGAGGCACCAGGACTGACTCAGCTGTTACAAACGTATTCGGTTGAACTGCAGGCTGTGTCTACAGGGGGAAAAATTCAATAAAATAAATGCACAGTGCCTCTAAAACAGCACACAGAGGAGCAAGCTGTTAGACAATTCATTCAACATGATTAAATATCGTTCTAGAGTTAAGTCGAGTCAAAAGCAGCTTGTTTTTAGGCATCGTACAAATGTAAATATATCTATTAAACATCTTAAGTATGCTAACCCTTTTTTTTAGTGGTAACACCTGTCTGCATTTGGAAAAGTGCTTCATGAACACAACTGGCAAGTAGTGTTCATATCTGGCCTATTCTATTGTCAGCTGTGGCTTTAAACAACAATAATCACATTGTTCAGACTCTCATTTGGCTCGTGACCATTAAAGGTCATCCGAAAATGCAGCTGTATTCAAAAGGCTCAATGCCACCGATGACATACTCAAAGTAAACACAGGAAACCCAGAAACTCCAGAATAGCAGGCTCAGTAAAGAACTCCTAAGCTGAACACCACACTTGCAGCCTTCCCTATGTAAACCAATGAGCAGTGATTGACTCCTTGTCTTTGGGGTCATCAGGTGGGAACCTCCCTTCAACGGTGTTTCATCTAGTTGGTCCAACAACACCTCCAGGAGGCTAGACAGTGATCACTGCTGTCCCAGAGTCACTCCTCTAATGTCAGCCATCACCGCTCCTCACCAAAACACATTTCTTTGCCTACACGACCACAAACACCACCACCTACCCCAGACTCTCACCAACTACACTGGTAAAAGCAGGTAGGGGGTAGTGAAAGTATAGAGGGTGCAGAAGGTGGAGGCAGCATCAATAAAGTAGCAGACTCAGCAAACAAACTCACCTAAGCAGCCATACAACCAAAAAGAGACTCACCTGGAGTAACTGCATGGTTTCAACACACCCTCCTTTTAAACAGACCTCCTCTTCCTGGTTTTTCTTCCTTGTTACTCCTAAAAGTCCGTCTAGCCTAACTGCTCCCCCTACTGGGCCCCCAGCATAAAAAAGACAAGCGTGTTAGCTAGCTGCTCTTGAATGTCCATAACCCCACTTATTGTGGTCTAAGACATCGTGGCATGACAGGTGATGGGCGACAAGATGCTCTTGATGAACATCTGTATGAATGTAATATGACGCAGCCCAGTCCTTTAAAAAGGCTGCTGACTTTGCTAAACCCTTCAGGAAGAGAGGAACAATATTCCACAAGCCCGTGTCAACAACCTCAAAGAAATTCAGCTTTTATTTTTCTATTATTCATGGCGTCACAGCTCTGTCGAACTGAACAAAATGCAGTTCTCAGTTCTCTCTCCTTCTAGTCACGGTCGTGTTGTTTCCACTGAGGTGCAGGACTTTATATTGCGGTGAAAAATGAGGCCACAGTGAGTGAAAAATGTGGCAGGGGCAAAGAAAACACTTAACGTTACGTTCCAGGATCTGAAAAATACACACTTGTTGGCCTTGTTCTTTCTCCCCTCCTCACTGTGTGACAGATGCTGCAGATCTGGGAAACTCTGGAGCCTTAAAGATGTGCTGCTTGGCCAGAGAGGTGAGCTGCATCATGCGTTGTGATGTTCAGAGATGCTTCCTCACGTCCGCCACAGGATGAGCAGCTTTTCGTCGCAGCCCTGATAAACGAGACACGCGAGTACAAAAACTGCACCATATATTTGCGCTACACTCTGTACTCCTGTCTTCAGTGTTGCTTGAGGAACTACAGAAGTCTTAACAGCCACATACCAGCAGTGATGAGCTTCGGGTACGCTGCTAAATTAAAAGGATTAGCCTTGATTATGAG
Source organism: Dascyllus trimaculatus (assembly GCA_024666655.1). NCBI lineage: Eukaryota > Metazoa > Chordata > Actinopteri > Pomacentridae > Dascyllus > Dascyllus trimaculatus. Next base: position 33,624,694 of record CM045457.1, read on the forward strand.
AAAAAGGCAAAACGAGTTGCATGAAAAATAAACTGCTGTTTCATTTGAATACTTGTGGAGTGACTGGAGCTCATTTCATAGCTAATCTTTCTCCACACTATCTGTTGAATGTTCATTTAGATAGATGAGCTGATACATTCTCCCAAAGCCAATTAAGCATGCATTACATTGCATACCAAAGACCTATTATTACATATATCTACTCTTGGTGCCTCCTTATTCTTCCTTATGTTTAAATCATACTGTTGGATGATGTCAATGTGCAATATAAACAGTTTTCCTCAGCCACAGAAAAATATATTAAACCCCAACCGAGTTAAATGTCAGTATATGTATAATATATTAGTCCAACAACATCCCATAACACCTCAGGGGATTCTGACCCTGAGGTGGGAAACGACTGACTCACAGAAAAGCAGCGTCGTATCGCCGAACAGATGCAGGCACATTTAAGGTGTTGCAGTTTGCGATACGGCTGGTTTCTCCGCGGATCCCGCGTGTTGCTCGACTCGCTGGATAAGCCTCTTAACTGTCCTCGTGAGACGCGTTGATCCAGGCAGCCACACACATCACACCTGCTGCAGCTGAAATGATTTGGCTTCAATGTCTGCATGTATTATGAAAAAAGGTGAGACAAGGCACGGTGGTAAAGGTCACGTCCTCCTGTGGTTAGTGTTGGTTATCTTAAGAGATATTTAAATTTTTGGTGGAGATTCCAGTCCCTCCAGGAATTCGCGATGTTGCATCGCAACAATTAACGCAAATTCAACCAATCTCCGCGAATTCTGCGCGACCTTGCAATTTTGTCCAATCACCGTGACTTTTCCGCAACTTTGGCCAGCCTCCCGTGAGTTCCACCAATCATAGCCAGGTACCCCTGACTGTAGCGTGCAGTTCGGGGCGGGAGCTCAGCATTGCTCAAAGTCGTCTTGCTATTGGCTGAATCCAACAGTTTGGGGCGGGAGCTCAACGCTCAACGTCGGCATGCTATTGGCTGAATCTAACATTTGATTCCGCCGGGGACAGTAAAAACAAGCTCCGTCGTACGCTCCTAGCATAGTCGCAAACCTGTATTTGGTTCCACTCTGAATTGCATTAGATATGCACGCAGGGTGAGGGTTAGTCAGATTGTCACCAAACTGTTGCAAAATGAAGTAAAGTTGAACGCTGAGCTCCCGCCCGAACTGCACGCTTCAGTCAGGGGCTTCTCATCACAGCAGTCCCCAGCGCAAACGTAATGCACGTACATCACCGAATTCACTTCCTTGTATATAGTTTGAAGATGCAGACATGTGGGACAGTAACGTCTCTCACTTACCAACAAACATTACTGCTAAAGACCAAAAACAATTCCCTGATGTTCTTCACCAAAGCGGAGCTAAACTGTTTTCACCCCGTGGAATATTGAGGTGGAACACAAACCAAAACCATCCACTGACAAACACTTTTCTACCGTAAACATATCAGGAGAATGGGTGAAACCAGCGGACCACAGACCAGACAAACCACCGTGATGAAGCTGTTGCATCCAGATCTGTGGCAGCACTGAAACAATGAAGGTCAGTTAGATTAATTAACTGATGTGACGAGCTGTGAGCGTGTGTGTTTGAACACGCGTGTGCCAGGATGTGAAATTAACTGTTTAAACTTTTACCATTTTTAATGAATTATAAAAAACAGAGAAAAAATGCAACTTTTTAGCAATTTTTTACCGTCTCCCGTAATTTCATCGCAACAAATGCGCTTAAAACATCACAACTTTCATCGCAACTTTTTAGAAAAGCTGCCGCGAATTCAGGCATTTTAGGAGCAACAATCTGGAAAAACGCCCAAGAAATCCTGGAGGGACTGAGATTCCATCATAAACACACTGTCAGAGAGTATGTAATGTTCTAATATATCTATATATATATGTATATGTATATGTCAGGGTGTCCTATGGCAGTGGTTCTCAACTGGTGGGTCGGGACCCAAAAGTGGGTTGCGAAGCCATTTTGAGAGGGTCACAGAAGCATGGCCCCCCCCAAAAAAAGTAGTGGTTTAAAGTCTTTTATTTTGAGGGACATGTTTCTTATGACACAGTTTGCTTTCAATAGCAGGATATTTAGTGGTGGTGACACCAGTAGCTGCCCATTATTAACCTCTAGATCTGTCTCTGTCAGCTGATTGGAGAAATTTATGCTAAAATGTACCAAAAATGAACCAAAATGTGCTCAGAATCTGTCAAAATGGGCCAAAATATGCCCAAAACTTGGCAAAAATGTCCAAATATACCAAAATTAACAAAAAAATAAGCCAAAATTTTCCTAAGTTGTATTAAAATGCATTGAGACTCCACCCAGATAAACCTTAATTAGTTAACAGGAACAGCAAACTTCAACAATATGGGTTGCGACCATTATTAATAGAGACATAGTGGGTCCTGAGGCTGGACCAGTTGAGAACCACTGTCCTATGGGGTCTGGAACCACTGGATCCTTTGGCTACTCTGGCTTGTGCAGTGGGGCCTCTGTCAATCCAACTGGTTCCACTGCATCCTGTTGATGCTTGATCAGAATGGGCTGTAGGAAGTCTGGAGGTCACATCAACATGTTGGACCATTGTCATGCTCCTAATGTTTTTGCCATGTGGTCCCAGAAGGTCCCAGATCTCTAGTTTTGTCATCAAGGTTGTTGGCACTCTCAATATTTGAGTTGCTGGGCTGCCCCTCTTCTTCTGGGACTCCCTCCAGAGCGTTGCCAAGGACACTGTTCTCCATCCTGGCAAGCTCAAGCAGAGACTTCCCACACAGGGAGGGTCCTTTTCCTGTGGGGGTGGGCCAGTTGGGGTTTCCATTTGCTCGTTCCGGGACAGTGTTTATTTGGGTGTCTAAGTCTGAACAAGGTTTTCCATCAGAACACCACATAGTACCAATATGATCCATGTTATTCACCTGTCAGTGGTTTTAATGTTGTGGCTGATCGGTGCAGTATGGTAGCATGCATCCTGATGGGAGTGGAGTCTTCCAGGATGACAATGCCTCCATCAAAAGAAGCACAAGGTCTCACAGAATGATTTGGCCTTTCTTTGTCACCAGTTCTCAACCCAGCTGAACGTCTACGGGAGATTCTGCAGTGACAAGTTGACAACATTCTCCACCGCTATCATCAAAACATCAACCTCTTCCAACAACATGCAGCCGAACCACACGATCCTCAGCCTGATGACAGACGGGAGCTGCTCATCTGCAGTCTTCAATTGCGCAAACAGACGAACATTTTGACTCTAACGTCTCTTCATCAAAGTGGACAAAGACGTGAGGCAAACAGAGACAGTCGATACGAATCAGCTGTATAATTATCTTTGGTCAATGCGCTGAACGGGGTTTCAATCCATGTCAGAAACTACAGAACAAGGAAGCACAAACAAAAAGCGCTTTAAAGATTCACATATCTGAACATGTTGCTTCAAAACATCCACAAAATGCTGATTGCTCTGTTGCTGCTTGACATTATACAGGCTAAACACAGCATCATTAAAGTTCTGGTGCAGAGAAAATAATCCTCACCTCTCCTCAAGGTGGTGACTTCATGGACTCACTGCTCACTTTAAAGCCCCTAAAGTCAGTGAAGAACTGAATTTGTCGTGTTTCCTCTCAGATAATCACCCTTTTTTTTTTTCCTTGTAACTTTGACAGAGGTCTTTTGTTTCTGGCATGTCAGTCCTCTGACGTACAGCTTTAGAAATGATTATTAGCCCACTGTTACTGCTGCTTTCTGCCTCTTCCTGTGTGGTTCTTGATGGAACCATACTGTGCTTTCTTCTTGAGGATTCGACAGACAGCTGTTTTGCCGATTCTATGCTGGTTGGCAACGGTTCTCTCACTGTATCCCTCTTTGTAAAGCACCAAGATGACCTTCTTCTCTTCATCTCACAGTTCTCTTATGTTAGACATTGTTGAGGGGTCATTTAGTTTGGAAGCTTATGCACAAAATAATGCTGGTTATAGTTTTTGACCACCTCGTTTGACTGTTCATTGCAGGTATTGAGTTATTCTGATGCATGTCTTCCAGAGGATACTGAACCTAATCAACCACTGTGTTAAAATTCTACCAACATGATCAAAGTAAAGGCCTGTCGTGTGGAAAAAAAGACAGCAGGTGGTCCAATAATCATCACCAAAGCTGTAAATGAATCGCCTGATCTGTCATGTTTCCTCTGTGCTGTTGTACCTTTATCTCTGTAACATTAAGAGAGGTCTGCCCGGGGCGTTGCACTTTGACTCTGGCGGCTACCACGCTTGGATTTATCATCTCATACCTTTGAAACTGTTCAACCAATTATCCAAAGAGAATAGTACATCTGGTTTAAACTGACATGGCCTCATTTCTTGTCCACTTTGACTCTGATGAGGATGTAATAGTCCTCTGGAACCTTACTATAATACTCTATGTTGGGGTTTTCCTCTAATTTGTCACCCCTTTCTATATGATACCGCCACATAGTGCTCAAAAAGTAGCTCCTGAACAACGTAGAACAACTTAAAGGGAAGCAAAGATATCAGAAAACCTCTCAGTGGACTCATTAATGACCATTAGTTGTCGGATCTGTTGCTGAGTGTCGCTGCAGCAGCTCTGACACTTGCACGCTCATCACTACCTTCAACACAGGGGATCTGCTGTCAGAGCTGCACGGTATTGTGAGAATGAGAGCGTCGGCCACGTGCGAAAAGGAAATAAATACAAGTGTGCATCATGAAATGCTGATGAGAATGCATTATTGAGGTTAAGCGCGCCTGAGCAAAACAGTCGAGCGACTTCTTCTGCTTGGAAACTGCAGCCAGCCCATGCACGGGCGTCCTATAAATAGTCCTGCATCGCTCTCTCCGCTGTGGCTTGCAGGCTGGCAGCTCTGCAGTCACGACTGCCCCCGAATGCTGCTAGAATGAGGCTACAGCTCCCTTCCTGCAGACTCACTGGGTGTACTGCAGCTGCTGCTCTCCCTCTCTCCCTCTCTCTCTCTCTCTGCCTCTCTGCAGTCACGGGTTGCCCCTGCGTCAGAGCCGAGCCGAGCGAGCTCTGCTGATCACCAGCACCGTATACGGCAATCCTTTGAGCTCCCAGCATGCCCTGACGTCATGGGCACTTACGTCACGCACAAATGACGACACACTTCGGATTATGTATCCATGCTATTATTATAAAACTACAGCGTGTGAGGGGAGGGAGGGAGGGAGGGAGGGGCGGCGATGAATTTAGCTCATGTCCTGCCCCCCTGTGGATTCTCCAATGGCAATCAGTTTTCATTACCCTGCTCTGGCGTCATGTCGGGTTTTGTAACAGTATTATGTATGGCTCTAGGTGGGCGAATTAGCCCAAGTGTGCACACGCAAACATGCAAATGGATGCACAGCTGGCACAGATTTATACATCGTCAGCTGTTGTGTAAGTTGTACTTTTTTTGCATGTTTCCTGCAGGAAATCCTCTCACAGTTTCCTACTTATTATCATCCTCCTGGTTTGCAGATGTTTACTTCTCATATTTTTATCCTGAGCTGTGAAAAAAATACAAGTTTGTGACTAAAACTGCTGAATGCATCTGCTTTGTGAAAACAGCAGCCTGGTTTGATTTCAGTTCAAACTAGCTGTTTACTCTGATTCTGTTTGTGTTTGGTTTGATTGTTGATGCTTTTACCTTCAAAGTCCTGTGCTGGGGTTGGGTTGTGTCCCCCTACTCCTTCCTAGAGTCTGTCCTTCCTTTGATCCTGGGTGAGCTGCTGGGGATTTACAGATCAAAACACATGTAAGTATCTGGGTTAAAGCTAACATAAGTATGGGTCAGAACTTTTGCAGACATGTAGTTTGCATCAGATGGCTTATTTACAGTGCATAAAGTGGGTTAAATAAACGTTTTGCAACAGCCAGGGCTTGGAACCATATTGATTTTGAACAAATGAAACCCTTTAACCAAGCTCTCGTTGGTAAATCAGTGCTTACAGGCCTGTTTTGTTCAAGTACAGAAGTAATAAACACCTGTTCACTGATTAAACCCCTAAATATCAACGTTACATATTTAGAAGTTATTTCCCTTTCTGCCTATAAATTGCCTGGATGCAACTCTACACCATCGCTTTTTCCAGAATTTGCGGAGCTATGAAACCCCTTCCTCTCTCCCCACCCACCCTCCCCAGTTGCTGCTGTTCGAGCACACCAGCTCACCTGTGACTCAGCTCAAACTCAATGTTACACAACTGCAGTTGCAAAATGGGAGCAATCTGGTCATCCACGTCCAAACCGATTAGGAATAATAATTCAAAGTAAACACAGTAAACCTGTGCTCCAGTCAGTAAAGAACTCCTAAGCTTAACACCACACTTGCAGCTTTCTCTATGTAAACCAATGAGGGGTGATTGACTCCACGTCTTTGGGGTCATCAGGTGGGAACCTCCCTTCAACGGTGTTTCATCTTGTTGGTCCAACAACACCTCCAGGAGGCTAGGAGGTGATCACTGCTGTCCCAGAGTCACTCCTCTAATGTCAGCCATCACCGCTCCTCACCAAAACACATTTCTTTTGCCAACACAACCACAAACAGCATCACCTTCCCCAGCCTCTTACCAGCTGCACTGGTAAAAGCAGGTAGGGGGTAGTGAAAGTATAGAGGGTGTTGAAGGTGGAGGCAGCATCAAATAAACTAGCAGATTCAACAAACAAACTCACCAAGGTAGCCATACAAGCAAAAAGAGACTCACCTGGAGTAACTGCATGGTTTCAAACAGGCCACACCCTCCTTTTAAACAGACTTGGTCTTCCTGGTTTTTCTTCCTTGTTACTCCTAAAAGTCCGTCTAGCCTAACTGCTCCCCCTACTGGGCCCCCAGCTAATATCATTCCTCCTGATCCAAACCCACTGACTGGATCTCGCTGCCTCATCTCACATTTCCTTCTCTATTTTCCTCCCAACTCCCTCAACTAAGAGACAACTGGTCTTGCTATAAATCCTCTACACCCAACCTCCACCAGACAAATCCTAGCTCTCCATCCTCGCTGCTCCACTTCTCCCCCTAACAAAAAGTTTTGTCCTTTCATATCCTTCTTCTACTTTCTCCCAAGGAACAACCAGCGCTATAAAGTAAACTCTCCTTCTACTCCTCGACCATGAGACTATATCTGGCCTTAGATTGGTACCGACTATTTCCTGGGGAGCAACAAGCTTTTATCCAAAATCTACCTGCATCTCCCAATCACAAGACCCTCTAAGCTGCCTCGCCTCCTTATTGCCTTATTACCTTTCTCCCCCTCATGAACAAACTGGATTGCTCTCCTCTTTAGAATAATAAGAATGCATAAAGCTCCACACTGCAAGTTGACTGAACGGTTCTTACACTGCAGCCACAGCGCTGAAGGCTTATTTCGCTCACGATGTCAAAATCCGTATGAAACTAAAATAAATCTCATATTTCCACGACTAGTTCTGGATCACCTCCCAACGTTGGCACCCCTTTCTTCCACTGTAGTTCAATGGTTTATCTTGAGGTGCTTGACTTGTAGGTATGGTTCTAACACCACTAATCCTAAACTAATGGAGGCATAACGTGAACCAAAGGAGCAATTATTTGTATGACAGTTGCTGATCAACTATAATTCCTGACAGCTCTACTTCCTATAGAGTTAATAAACATTTGTGGTTCGGAGAGACAATGCTAAGCTTTAGCCTCTCCATTTTCCTGGCATGAAATCGATGCCCAGACCCAGAAGAATACCTGTTTGTGGAGAAATACATTTTGGCACAACAACACTTGGCCGAGCTCGCTCCAGCTGCTGTCAGTCAAATGCTTGCCGGGTCGTAAAATCCTCACGGTTGAAGAGTGCAAAACTATTCCAAGCAGATTCCCTCGGAAAATCAGATGCAGCGAGGATCCAACAAAAAACACAGATGCCGGTTTTGTTCAGTATGAAAATAGCGGTAAATCTTTACTAATCTCTGCAAAGTGACTCAGAAGCAGAAATTAAAACATTGTTGAATGTGAGCAATTACAGTGAACAAAAATATAAAGGCCCCATGTGAAATATTGATGCCACATGAAGTGCACCATCCAAAGTGAGCGTATACTGTCTGGTACTTGTACTAAATGGATATTTCTCTTGATTAGTGTCCCAAATCTGAGTCCACCACTGCCTCAGTGATGCATTAATTCCATTCAGTCCATGGGTGTGGCATATCCAGACGCTGCTCCAACACAATGAGCAGTACTCAGACACTCCTTATACTGGGGACAATAAAAGGCCACCCCAACATGTCACATGTTGACCAAAGCAGCAACGCCTCAGATGACTCCGGTCATGAGGGAACGTGTCATTGGCATGTTGGTGTGATGCGTCTGTTGTCAGACCAAAGGTTTCATCTGCTGTACGTGTCGCTGGTCTGAGACCATCCCACAAGTGAACAAGCTGGATGTGTCCATCCTGTGCTGGGGTGGTCACACGTGGCCGACGTGGATGAGGTGGATTTGCAGTACTGCCCGTCTGTTGGAAACCAACTTTCAAACGTCCTGTCGTCTGATAGTGAACATTCAGCTGCACAGCGACCGCTCTGGTGGACATTCCTGCTTCCAACATGCCAACGACACGTTCCCTCATGACCGGAGTCATCTGAGGCGTTGCTGCTTTGAGGCAGTGGTGGACTCAGATTTGGACACTAATCAAGAGAAATATCCATTTAGTCCAAGTACCAGACAGTATACGCTCACTTTGGGTGGTGCACTTCGTTTGGCATCAATAATTTCACATGGGGCCTTTATATTTTTGTTCACTGTGGTTTACAGAAACACAACTTTGCCAGTTTTTCTGCACCAGTATTTACAAGCCTTAAAATGAAGCATCACATGGTTAAGGTGGGATGTAACGCTACAGAGCCTCCAATCGCATCATGGATTTCTTTTTAATGTACAGCAAAATGAATGCAGAAACGACCAGAGCAACAATATACATGAGCTTTTCGCAGCGAGCGTCTATTTTGCAAGCAGATGTTCTCGGTTTCTTCGGATCTGCATTTGCATCACAAAGCTATTATTCTGACTATTTGACGGCATGTAAACAAACAAGCTGGAACAAACATGTCAACACAGCAAATGTCACCAGACGTGCAAATAATACAAAGTAATTGTTGACATTTGATTCGCATACTTGGAGTGTTATTAGTCGGGGTTGCAGCCTTTTTCCTTCTGATTGACTCTCAAAGGAACAAACTAATAAATGAAACCAGCCTGAATGCCAGTTTAATCAGTTTAAGGAGACCTGCACTGTGGCGCCGCGTGGACTCGGTGTACTGAAAAGGCTTCTCTCAGGGGTTCTACTGGTTTCACTTATAGACAACAAGTGGTTTCTTGCATGCAACACCTTTTTCAGTTACTGATGTTCCCAACACACCATGAAGCCCATGCAGCTCGTGAGAAACACTCTATCAAAAGGATGTACGGGAAGAAGCAGAGCAGAAGGAAAGCAGAACAGAGAAAATGTTGACAAACAATCGGATTTTTTCTGGTGCAATCTCAAAAATCGCACCAAAGAATGGAAAGATCCAGCTCCACACCACGATCACGCAGCAAGACCGGTGGTACGACTGTAGTCTCTCTAGCTGACAATGCAAGTCTTTGACTGTGACTGGGATGCACTCGCTGCAAAAAAACAAGGAAACAAAAGGCAGAATATAATATTATCATTCAAGGTGAAAACATAAAAAATGCATTAAGAACTTGTTGAGTTTTCTGCACCAGTTTGCTTCCTTTTGTGTCTCTCAGTCGATGCATAAAATTTTCATTTAAAGCCGGTGCACAAGCAGCACAGGCTCTAGAGGCGTTGGCGTCCCACATTGTGTTTGTGCGCTCGTACGTCTGAGGGCCTCCTACCTTGTCTGGCTGCTGCTGCCTGCTCAGCCGCCTCCTCCTTGGCTTTCTTAGCCGCGTCAAGCTCAGCCATCTTGGCCTCGTGCTCCTCCTTCAGGGCGTTCCACTCCTTCCTGTTGTTCAGGAGGCGGTCCAGCATGGGGGTGATCTCCACGTGAAAACGACTGAACTCCTGGGGAAGGAGTCGACGGGAATGAAGTCACTTTAAATCAACACGTCTCTGTTAGGTCCAGATTTATTAAGTTACACGAGAGTAACGCGAACACTTGATTCACAGATGGTGCAAACAAAGTTGGTTAAGGTGATGCAGTTGTGCACCTGTAGCTTCTTCAAGTAAAGTCGATACCAAGTTAAAATGCCATCAATTTCCAAATAAGACAGGCCTCCCTTGAAAGGTGGCCTCCAGGTTATAATGAACAGGTGCCAGAGCTGGATGTAAATTCACCCACAGTTAAGGCAGCTGCAGGCGTTTATTACAGTCAGGCTTCAGCACATTAAGGGAATCGGTTACGAGCGTTTGAATGGTGTGACGTCTGACCTTGTACACAAAGGAGCAGACGAAGTCGATGAAACCACACTGCAGCTTCGGCAGATCGGCGGCTTTGTTTCTGTCCATCATGGGCTGAAGGAGAAAGAGACGAGAGTTTACAACACACATTATGGTCTGGTCTTTAAACCAAATGCTAAAAGCTTGCATTTAATCTGAGTAGTATAGCGTTAAACCACAAAGAGGTGCAGTTTTCCTGCCTTCAGTTGGAAAAACAGTGAGGTTTTCTACAGATAACAAATAACCAAAACAGGTTTCTGTGTAACCAAACAGTTCTACTGGGATTACTTTATGAACAGCACATCTTTGGTTTTGTATTCAAGGACTGAACACAACAACATCCAACAAAGCCATGATGAAGACTGGATCTTTAGCATTCTTAGTTTGCCAGGACTGTGCCACAGAGGGGTTTTGAGGCCGACGTGTCTTTTTCTTTTACATTTTAGGATTTTATGGGGGCATTTTGAGCCTTTCTTGCCATGGGTCAAATGTAGCCTCAATATAGCAGACAGAGAACTACGATCTGCTCTCTGAAGATGCAGCTGAGTAATGCCATCCTTAGCCGTCACGCTCCCTGTGTGTGTTGTAACCTCTCTGTTTTATGTTCAGGTAGCCGGTCCGGTAATGCCAGTGTATTGTAAAAGCAAAAACACACAGTGTTTACCGAACTCATGTGCACTCATTCCATTTCAGCTCAGTGTGAGAGTCCCTTAAGCCTTGATTATACGTCCTTATGGATGTGAACAGGGGCAGCTGCAGACAGCGTGGATGCATGGTTGTTAGTATACTACTTTTCTGGTCCATGAGAGTCCATTTGTTAGAGGACTGTGATCATCTCGTAGTGTAGTCATTGCATGGACCTAAACTTTGGGTTGCACGCCGACGTCTGCAGAGGGGTCTGAGCAGACTTTTGAGAGCTTGGGGAGACGACCAAATCTGTGTGTTTCTGCTTCAACATCCATGTGTGAAAACAGAAACACACGGAGTGGAGGGCAGAACACAGGATAACATTAACCGAGTTGATGACAATTCTTTACAGCTATTTAATGTAGTTTCCAGTGGTAGCATGGGCTGATGGGTAGCGGTTTGGGTTTTTTTTGGCTCTTGTGTTTGCAGCATTTCTGGTTGGTAAATGAAAGAAGAAGAAAGACTGAATGAAGTGTCGCCAGTGTGCCCATTTGTTTTGGCCTCACATGCTGGAATGTCACATACAGAACCTTTATTACCAGAATATTAATCGTCCATTAATCGTTCTCTAATTGGTAAACATGTGAGTGGAAAAGCTGAGAAAAGCTGAAGTCACTGGAGAGCCCTTAAGCAAAGGAGCAAAGTGGAGGGTGGAGGTTATTTTCCTGAATTAGGCACAACAGCACAATCAAAAGGAAGAAGTGTGCCCCATCCTCACTAACTGAAAAACTGCAGATCTATTGCGGTTGTGCACAAACGTCTCCTAAGAGCAGCAAAGAGAGAGTGCTCCTTTTAAAACTGATTATTTGTTTTCAAGAGGAACAACCCTGCAGTCTGTACGTTTGCAAAAGAGGGTCCAAGTCCTCACTGTGTGCTTTCCAAGTGTAAATAAATGTTGAATGAACCAATAGCTTCATATTAGCAGCCATGTTCCGACTTGACACTGCATTACCTTTCCACAAAGATGCGAGTGTGAGCCCTGGACTGTAAAATCTCTTAAGAAGTTCATGCTGGCTGTAATCGCCCACCTACATTTCCTGATAAAATTGCTCGAGTGCTGCAGCCTCTGCAGAGTCTTCACAGAATCCACTGCTGGGAAAATACAAACTGACCAAAATGAGAAGTTTTCCCTGCTGACACGTACGCCATTAAATCCGGAGCGCTGTGAGGTGAGAGAGTGTAGGACGGCGCTTCTCGCACTTCAAGTGTCTCAAGGACGCGAGGGAATGAAGCCGAGCGAGGAGAGCGGGCGGAAAGTTAGGCAGAGCCGGGGAGGGGACGGTTGGCTGGGTCGGGGCCACGGCGACCGCTCTTTCTGTATCAGTGCTCCACATAATGGCTCGCACGCCGCTCAACGCCGCCGCCACAGGGAACCGAATCTGTCTTTTCATTTCATCTTCCCGCTGCGTGTCTGACTCTCGTTCTCCCCTCTCATCCCGTCCTTCCCGCTCTCCATCCCAAATTGGAGCCCCAAGGAGTCTCGTCCGGCCTCAGTCCCCGTGATTCTTGTTCATCCACAAAGTCCTCTTTCTCCTCAAACTTTAACTAAACCTTCCTCTTGTAGCTTTCTGTTAGCATCCCTTCTGTTGACCTGTCAGCTGTAAAATACACTAAAAACTATTTTCTCATCTCTCGGTTACCTTGTTAGGCTTCCTTATCCATGAAAATGTTGGTTTTAATATTTTTAATGTGGACCTCTGGGCCTTCTTTTGTCAGTTTACCCCTCGATGCACTTTGCAAGTCACCAACTCTACACTGAATTGACCTCACGTGTCTGGATGCACCCGTCTTTGTTTTGTTTTTGTGCAGGTTTATGGGAAAACAAGGCACAATGAGAATCCCCTAAAGCTCTGACAGCGCTCTTCTGATTTCAGTTTTGACTCTAATTACTGCTTTATAATCTTATTTTTATAACTGGGTCAAAACCGACCCTCCAACACAAAGGTCATGATTTCAACCAGAGTCTTTTAATAATTTAGTGAAAAGTCAAAAAGCCTTGATGCAATAAATAAATTTATGTGCTTCTTTTGTGCATTTAAAACCTAAAATCGGGTCGGTGCTGACCTGAACACAAGGGGAAGGTTAAAAACATCCTGTGGGAACATCTGGGAAGCTGCGTTTGGCAGCAACTAAATGAATTGTAAAGAATGAACACTGCTGTGACGAGCAAAGTCTGACTCTCTGGATGTAGACGTTGGGTATAAATCTGTCATGTCTGCTTTACATATCACTCAGCTTTCTCCCCTTCTTAGTGCTATTTGTGTGTCACTGTCTTCCAAACAGACTGTCACTCTAAAGCTGGTATAACATTCACCGTTCCACTGATTTACTGATCCCAAAGTCATAAAAGGAACACAACTGGATCTAACTTACTGAAGATTCAAGTAGCACACAAGAGTTTTGGTTCCTAAACTTCTCCAGACTTTACTTAAAAAGTTTCTGTAACATCTAAGGTCCACCTAGCCCTAGCAGTTACCTGTCTGAGCCGTCGGTCAAAAGGTAAAAAAGTAAGTTTAAAATCTGCCTGAATCTTGTGTAGGAGAAAAATGTGATTTTGGGAGCCATTACCAAAGTCTTCAGCTTTCTATGTGACTGCATTCTGCTTCATTTTCAGCATCTTCTGTGTCGATGATTTGAGGTTTCAAGTATCAGATTTCTATTTTGGAAGTTTCATGATCCTATTTTGTGCCTTAATTTTATTCTAAACAATGTTTTTCTGCAGTAATAATGTTTTTATAATGGAGAATCAGGTCGAGCCTCTAACAGAAAACCACCCCAGCCTCAGGGTTTTGTAAAATAACCAATCATAATGAGGTTCAAGGTGAGAGATCAGGTTGGTTTTCAAAGGGTCAGAGGTGGTGGGTAACTTTAAATATAGCAGCAGCTCCGTTGGAGATGTACGGACTTCAGCATTTTTGCTCCAGGAGACCTCAACAGGATGGATGGTGCCTCCACTCACCCCGCTAAACCTCAGAGCTTTTCATTATGCTAAGTTATGCCTCCTCGGGTCCACTCTCGAGCCGTGACCCAGAAACCGTCCCAGTGAGATGGCGAGGCTTCAGGAGAAGCTTAGAGCGAGGAAACGCAAGGTGTGTCGTACCTCTCAAACCCTAAGACGCGAGTGAGAGCCGCCCGGAGGCACGTTAGCATAATGAAAACTAGCCCTTGTGTCTCGCATGCTTCCCTCTCCCCAAGTCTAGCCGAGTTCTTACAATGGGTTGTTGCTCCAGGACCGTCCTCTCCAGGTCTCCCTGCTCCCAGAACTCTGCAGCTACAGACAGCGCCACCTGGAGGGGGAACGAAAGATTGAAAAGTCAAGGTAAAGTCAGTCAGTAGGCTTTGTATTATGTGATTATTAGGGGACATAGAGGCAGCACAAGAAAAGACTTCACTCCACGTCTTATTCGTCAGTCGCCTAATCGTTTCAGGGAGGGGGAATTCGCCTTTAAGACACTGGCAGTCGTAAAACTACCGCTGGAGCAGGATCTCCATGATTTGAGTAGTATTGTACAAAGCAGGAAATCCTCCCATACATGTTGTTAAAATCACCCTGTAACGCTCTCAAAACGTCACATAAAAGAGAATCGCATTCACTGATCACGCGTCCGTGTCAGGCTTTGTGTCCTGATGGGATGAAAGCCCGTGTCGGCTGCCCTCGCAAACCCAAAAACGGAGCAGACCTGATGAATAATATGCAAATTCCGCATTCAGGATGGAAACCTCATTTTAGAAAGACTTAGTCATCGAGCCATGTTTGGGGAGGGGGGGACAATTGCCACGAGGCTGGTGCAGCCTGTAGACGGATATTCTGTGCGCGTGGGAAGCAGAACTGAGCGAAAAGTATAAAATATCAGCCATAAAAGTGTCAGCGGAGCGTCGTAAAAAGAATGGAGCAGCTCCAGCTTTTGTCTCTCCAGAACATCTTAGCGAGGGCTGTCGATCATCAATAAAAACCTGAGCGGGTTTATCTGTGCCTGAGAAGATTCTGATGTCAGAAAGTGACAGTCTTATCAACTTAAATCACAAAGCAGACACTTATTCCATGCTAGCAGAGTTAAATAAAGTCCTTTTATTATGTACCTGCACATTTCTGCTTCATTATCATCACCAAAACTGGAGCTCAAAGGCTGTCAGAAGACGGCTCCAGTACATAACCACTGTGCTCAGGGTGGAGTTCACCTTCTAGGGGAGAGTTAGTCACCAAACTATTTTGGAAAACAATTCGCTGGAGGGCAGCAGATGCTGTGGATAGATAACCTGACAGCATGTGTGGGATGCAGAGCTGACTCACCAGGTGCACACGGAGGTGAAGTCAAACCAGGAAAAAAAAAGCAGATTGGCCAGAAAACACAAAAGCGAGATGAGCTAATTGGCAGCGGTTGTGTAATCCAGGGGGAGAAGAAGAACCGCTCCAAAGTCGTGTAAAACTTCTTTTACTGGCAATTAATCGGCTGAAGTTTGCAATAATATCACTTGGCATGGTTGTAATTTACAGCTCAATATGAGAGGTTCTGATTTATGTCATTTTCTCACAATGTAGTGGAGAGTGGGCAGATTAATTACAGTCTAATGTCATGTACCTCTGACATACAGCTGCAATAAATGGACAAATGGGCGACGGCAGCCTCGAGGTAAAGGGAAGCTGGTGAGGAGGAGGAAAAGCTGAGAAATCACTAAAGAGGCAAACTGATTTATAATAACGCAACAAAAAAAAAGAGAACGCCATAAAAGAGATGCATCATTCTGTGTTAGAGCCACCGATCGATATGTTTGACACCAACATCCACGAGGCTGCAAGAGGTTTTAACTTAAAGTCTCTTCACCGTCACTGATTAATCCTCGAAAAACTCAGTGTCAGAGTTACATGTTTTGATTTATTCCATTGAAATAAAATCACTTCCTGCCTTTAATGGTGTTAGATGTTACCCGGCTGAATGTGCAGATCCACCTTTACCTCCATGCAGCCCTCCATGGTCATTGCAACTCTAGCACACCAGCTCACCTACGGCTCTGCTGAAACGCTGTAAAACTACTCTACACTACCAAACAACTCTGAATTCACTTTTCAATTCAATTCGATTTTGTTTATATAGCTCATATTTACAACATATGTCATCACAAAGCGCTAAACATTGTAAAGAAGAACAGGAAACAGAGAACCCAACAATCCAAAGATGCTTTTGGATTCCCTCTGAGCAGCAGTCAGCAACGGTGGGAAGGAACCAAAAACCCCCTATGATAGGGAAGGGGGAAAAACCTCCGACAGAACCAGGCTCAGGGAGGGCAGACATCTGCCTCGACCCGTTAGGGTGAGACTGGGGATGAGGGAGCTGATACGATTGGTTACTTAGGTTTGTTATGTATGAAACTCTAGAAGACTGAATATGTGTTTCCTAATAATTTTGTCAATTTTAAATGTAATAAAGCCAATAATGTCATAACTTGTAAATGATGTAATAAAGTTTTTGAGCCAATAAGGTCCAGAATATTCTTCATTTGTAAGTGAGTGTTCATGTTCTGTGTTGTATATTAGAGTTAAGGTCCATCATAGAGCCAGTCCAGTTCTTTAAATCCAGTTTGAAGGGAGGACTGAATCGATTCTCCTTGAGAAATGTTGGAACAAAGTC
Source organism: Dascyllus trimaculatus (assembly GCA_024666655.1). Classification (NCBI taxonomy): domain Eukaryota; kingdom Metazoa; phylum Chordata; class Actinopteri; family Pomacentridae; genus Dascyllus; species Dascyllus trimaculatus. Next base: position 33,641,437 of record CM045457.1, read on the forward strand.
AGAATGAAATGTTCTGCACGAGAAAATGTGGTGAATTCATTTGACAATACAACATCCAACAGAGACACTGACATGAAATGATGGATTTAAAGATCTAGAGCACATAAACAATATTCTAAATAAAGATTTTATACAGCAAATAGTTCTCAGATTGGCTCTGACAAGGAGAGTTAGAGCTACATGGGACGTATTGATGGATGAATATGACCACTATGCATCCACTAGACCTATTTTTGATGAACAAACTGCACAAAAACTGCAAATAGCATCTTCTATTTCCAAGAAATGCAGTCCTATTGATGTGTTATTACATTATTGGCTGCCGTTATTACATTTCAAAGGGTTTTTTTAATGCTAGGAAGTTAACGTCATACCTTATTACATTATTAGCTGCTACAAGGTGGAAATAAAGAGAATAAAAAGGTTTACACTCAGTCCCTCGCTGTGTTTGAAATAAATCTACACCCGTGCTGCTGTTAGTTCTTCATTCCCAGCGATAAGCTACTTTTAGTATACTTTCATGCTCGCTACTAAAAAGCAGTGATTAGGCCTGACGGATTAAGAAAGAAATACTCCACATTCAGTGATGCATACAACATCAGCACCGTGCTCCTCCTCATTTTCCAGATCAACACTGTGACTCGTTCGGCTGCTAACGGAAGCCATGTCTGCTCGTGACGCCTCATTACGGGCCGACCGAGAGGAGGTGCGGCATCGCTTCAACCCAAAAAAGGTGAACTGATTTGACAAATCTGCAGCCGACACAACTCGCTCACACGGCAAATTAACCGCAGCAAAGTGTGGCAAAGTAAACAGTTTTAGTTAGCAGACTTTCCCGCCTGTTGTTTGTCCTAATTATCTCCCATTTCGTCAGGTTGACTCAGCTCCAAACCTCAGGCGGTCCAGGAAACATTACACATTATCATCTTTACTTTTGAAATCTGTGAACAGATGCTTCACCGGCAGGAACTCAACTATCTTTGCTTTATAATTCCACTTATTGTTGGTACAATGTTGATGCAGTTGCTATTAGTCTCCAGCTTATGTGCGTATAAGAATATAAAGCAGGCGATACCGAAGACAAGCTCGTGTTCCCAGACAATCGTAGACAAATAAAGGTAAAAAATTACCCCAGAGCATCGGCTGCCAAACAGCCAGGTATGCTTTCTGTTCCTGTTGATATGCCTGTGCGCTCAGACTTGATGGCAATGTGTATATTACATACTTCAGTGAAACAAAATGCTGAGCCTGCCAAGCGGTGATGAGGGGAATGAAAAGCAGCAGGTTGCTTTTGATGCATGAGGCCGTCAGGAGCCACTGCCGAACGCCGCTGAGAAAAATGGCAGCGCTGACAAAATGTCATTCTCTGCCTACTTTATCACCGGCTCTCCTCTCGCAGAGCCTCTCCTGGCACTCGTGTACAAGTGTGTGTCTTATTACTGCGAGCGGCTGGGTGTTAGCGAGGCTGGAGTGCCATCTCACAGCTATTCGATGTGAAGTATGAAAAGGGCCTTTCGGTAGAGGATCGGGCAGGGGCGTACCTTGCTCTGGATCTCCCACGGTTTGGCGATGGCAGACAGGTCACAGGCCGTCATCATCATGGCCCTAGAAACAACACATGACAGAGGTGAGATCTGGAGCTGTGATTCCTAGTTAAAGGCTGTCGTTGTGTGTGTGTGTGTGTGTGAGTGTTTCTGCCTACATGACGATCTCTTTGCGCGTGGTCTCCAGCATCATGTACTTAGTCCAGTCGTTCCAGCTCTCGTAGGTCTTCGACTGGTCCACGATCTTCTGGAACATCGTCCTCTTTCTGCACATAAACAAATCAGTTGTGGCTCAGTGTGGGGATGTCTGGTAGCAATAAAGACAGGAGGGTGTAGCATGATCTGTACCCCTGCAAAGTTTTAGACATTGTGTTAGAGAGGCTAATGGCGAAGGTTATGAAAGTCTTTTTTTTGGTTTAGCAAAGCCGTTTTTGTCACTACATCAAACGATTCCTATTATTGCTAATGAGAATTTTGTTTCATGATCTCCTGGGCTCGTATTCAGAAGAAGACATTTCACTAGGGCTTGTCTTGAATATTCAAATATTGGTTGGTTGTAGTGGCATTGGGATAATAATTTTGATATTTGAGTCGTCGTGCCCGCAGCTGCCAGGCGCCGCCGAGCGCCGCCGAACGCCGCCGAGTGCCGCCAAGCATCGCCAAGGCCCTAGAATGCCGCCGTGGTTGTCGTACACAGGCCTGTCAACTCCGGTGTCATGCTCCGTTGTCGCCCCCTGCTCCCTCCCACTCTTGCTCCCACTTATCTCGGTTATCGACTGCAGGAAGTATAAAATTATCGATTATCGGTATCGGTTGAAATTGGCATTATCGTGCATCCCTAATAGGAATAGTTGAAATGTATCATTGACATCTCTAACACAATGTTTTACTGTCTTTTATCACTTTTTTAAGCCATTTTTGAACAAGTATGAACGTCTTTGGGTTGCTTTTTCTGCATATTTAGTCACATCATTTGCCATTACAATAAAATCTAGAGCATGATAAAGTTTATAGAGAAATTCTGCTAAAATTGGATAAAAAATAAAATGATTATTAAGTGTGACAGGTATTATTGCATTTATGTTGGCATTGCCTGAAAGGGTGAGCAAATAAATGAATATTTAAAAGCTTTTTTTTTTAATTGCTGTGTAAAGCTTATTAGCACTGGGATGCTACATGGATGTAATTAATTGCAGATTGCAGAACAGATAGGTTATCCTGGGATCGAGTGCTGCTGTACTGACTTGAAGTAGAGAGCGAGATCAGTGGCGATGATGGCGATGTCCATGAGGTGGATGACCAGGTCGTGCTGACGGCGGTTCAGGTTCTGATAAATGTTCAACGACTGAAGCACAAGAGAAAGCCGAAAAGTCATATTAAAAAACAGGAAGAATGCCGAGTAGCTTAAGAAAGAACAGGAGGGTGTGTGAAGGCAACAGGCTCTGATGTGACTGGACCATTAAACCATTTCATTCTTATCTTTATGCCACTTATACAAAGCAAGAGCAACTCAAACAGGCCTCCTTTGATGTGGAGCAGAAATGAAACGTGACAAATTCAATCCAGTGGAAAAGCTAAACGCAGAACAGAAGAAATATAACTCAGGGTTTTCTATCTGCATAGTGAAAACTGTGCTAGACAGTAACATGTCAGCATTTAAGCACAGGTCAGTCAACAACTGTAGCTCCTGCAAGCTCATATAAAGAGTAGCAGGGTGTGTGTCTGAATAACGAAAGGATAATCGGTCATGCGTGTCCTACGTGTGCATGTGTGTGTGCTGCAGCATACCTCATCTCTCAGCAAAGTCTTGCCAAACTCCAGATGGTGTCTTTCCAAGATGGAGGAGCCGTGAAGCTTCGCCAGAGGATTACCAGACCTGGAAGCACACACACACACACACACACTGAAACCCAGCATGACGGGGAGGTTATGCTGTGATAAATCATGCATGTTACACCCAGGGTGGGCATGGCCTGCTGTGTCCGCGGCTAATGGCGGCTCTCATTAGCTCATCCATCAGCAGGTAGAGCAGCGCAGCTGGAGGTGTATCTGGTCAATATCAGCTCATTGATGTTCGTGGTGTGTGATGTTACCTTCACCTAAGGAGCTGAGGTCAGCGCGTCGGCAGACAGGAGGAGTGACTGCTGCCACTTTGAGTCGATTAAACGGTCTCAGAATAACCCAACCGTCTGATGTACGAAAACTTTAAATGAATCCAACCGATGCTCGTTAAGAAATTGGGTCATGGCAGCTCTGAGTAATAAAACCACATTCTAACTGTCTTTGCTTTGTGGAAGTCAGTGATTATTTCCCCACTTTTGATGATTTCATATTAATTTCATCGTTTACTTTGGGCGGACTACAGCTTTTGTTTTCCTCCACAAGTCCTCCTATGAGAGATTTAGCTGGAACATGTATCTAGTGACTGCTCTTGTGGATTAAAAATAAATTACTGTGGGCTTTGTTTTACCCACTGGATGCTCAGCTGGTCTCCTTTCAAGGAAAATTCATGGTTTCTGTCTCCGGGCGCAGAAACGATGCAGACAGCAGATGCAATTCTACTGATACTACAATAAAAGCAGTACATGTCAGTCTGCTATGGAATGGCTGCATTGCCCGCCATATCCAACACAGATAAGCACATGGGGCTTCCATGAAAGCTTATGAAAGGCTGCACTTTTTACAGAACACAGCTGCTCACAGATTGGGATTTCAGCACAGTGCAAAGGATTATCTCTGAGGTGTGTGTGTGTCCACAGTTTGGAAACATAACTCGGGTTTTCTGGAGAATTTCGAACTTTACACAGTGTTCAGGCAGCGTCAGTGGAAGTCCTGCAGCAACTACTTCACCCTTAACGATGAACTATAGAGGTGTGGTGATTGAGAATCTCCTTGCGCAGTCTTTCCTCAAAATGAGCATTTGTTTTAAGTGCTATTTCTTTCCTGTCACATGAGTCTGCATGTCTGAAGTGCTTGAGTCAATGCGGTCATGAATTTTGCGATGCATGCGGAAGTCTGCAGAGGGGTCACAGACTTGAGTGAATGATGAACTTCATACCTTTGCGGAAATGCAGAAAGCATGAATTGGCTTTAAACCTCCTTGATTTTCTGGCAATAACTATCATGAGTCCATCCATCCGGGTCGGGGAGGCAGCAGCCTAAGCAGAGATGCCCAGACACCTCCTCCAGCTCTTCTGGTGGGACCCTGAGGTGTTCCCAGGCCAGCCGAGAGACATAGTCCCTCCAGTGTGTTCTATGTCTACCCCGAGGCCTCCTCCCGGTGGGACAAGCCAGGATCACCTCTACGGCATCAGTCACCAGGGAGGAGCATCCGAGTTCCTCCCTGGTGACTGAGCTCCTCACCTGATCTCTAAGAGTGCACCCAGCCACCCTGCGGAGGAAACTCATTTCGACCATTTGTATCCGGGATCTTGTTCTTTCGGTCATGACACAAAGCTCATGACCATAGTTGAGAGTAAGAACATAGATTGACCGGTAAATACAGAGCGTCGCCTTTCGGCTTAGCTCCTTCTTCACCACGATGGACCGGTACAGCGACCGCATGACTGCAGACGCTGCACCGATCCGCCTGTCAGTCTCACGGGCCATCCTCCCCTGGATGGGAACAAGCCAGAGATACTTAAACTCCTCCACTTGAGGCAGGGACTCTCCACCGACCTGGAGAGGGCAAGCCACCTTTTTCCGGTCGAAAACCATGGTTTCGGATTTGGTGGTGCTGATCTTCATCCCAGTCACTTCACACTCGGCCCCAGTGCACGCTGAAGGTCCAGGCTTGATGAAGCCAACAGGACCACATCATCCGCAAAAAGCAGAGACGAGATCCTGTGGTCTCCAAACCGGAGCTCCTCCAGCTCCTGGCTGCACCAAGAAATTCTGTCCATAAAAGTCATGAACAGAACAGGTGACAAAGGGCAGCCCTGCCGGAGTCCAACATGCACCAGGAACAAGTCTGACTTACTGTCGGCAATGCAAACCAGGGTCCTGCTCCGGTTGTACAGGAACTATCATGAGTGCCTCACAATATTTGCAGTTTGAGTAATCATAGACGTCTATATTACCTAAAGACTTTTGAAAGACCAGAAGAATCAGTTCGGCTGGAACCACCACAAATACGTGTTCATAAACATGTAAGAACTCAAGCAATAATCAAGTTACCTGCAAAGATCTGAATTCCAAACACTAACAAACTACTCTATCAAGAACACAAACTAATGTTGTGCTGCACTAAGATCTGTTCTTCCCCTGTGAGCTGTACGCTGAGGCTGGGTGGCCCTCCTCTCTGTGATCTTCATTGCCGTCTTTCATTGCAGGGCCTCACCACTCGAGCTCAAATGATTGGATTACTCTGCAGGTGCTGGCTGATTTTTACTGAGCTCGGAAAATCCTGTTTTGCCCACTGTGCACCGGCAACCTGGAATAACCTGCAGAGCAATCTGGAGCGTGACTCATTTTTATCCTTCGTGCAGTTTAGGTTTTCAATCCCATCTGCTTTTGCTTCCAACCGCTCTCACTTTAGCTGAACTTTGCCTTTTAATATTGTTGTTGTCATCAAGTTTTTTAAATGTGTGCCTAAATCTTTTATATTCCTACTTGGCTCGAGAATAAACGACGCCTCCATACCCTAATGTATTACAAATTTAAATAACAGTTGAATTAACTTAAGGCTTATGTATGTTCTAGGTTGCTGCAGTTGGGGTCAAACCTGCAACCTTTCATGCCATGAGACACACCCCCATTCTGTTTCCCTCTTCCCTCCCGCCCCTTTCTTTTAACTCGTACTTCATCTGGTAGAGGTTGTTGGTTCCTCTGTGGTCGATATCGTGGCAGAAGCCGGCGGTCACCATCGCCATACACTCCAGGTCTGTGTAGTAACGCTTCAGGTCACCTGTCTGGGAACACGAACAACAAGCACGAAGCGTCAGACGGAAAGAGAGCCGTGATTTATTAACAGGGTCAAGTGTACACACAGGTAGGCCTGCATTCATGATTTATGGAGTTATGCGCAGCAATATTATCACTAGCGTCCATGTGCAGGCCATAGGAGCGCACAAACAAGCACAGGGAAACAAGCAGCACACAGAAAATATAAAAGACAGATTTATCTGATTTTGCCAGTCGAGGCTGTGTATATATATAAACAATGACAGCCACTGGTTTTCTTATTAATGACCAGCGCAGGCAACACTGACTCACTTTTCATTTACAGACACACTCCATTATCTCTCTCATTTACTCCCATCCTCTCACTTAACACACACAATCACAGCAACATGCATGATCGCATGTACAGTACAATCCAGATGATGCTGCGAGGAACGAATGGGGGGGAATAAAGGGAAGAGAGGAGAGGAAAGGATGTTTATCACCTGGAATCAGACAAAGGAGGAGGGACGCCTAAAATTAAGGTGATGAAGGAAGCAAGGGTGCTCTGGAGGGAGGAGGAGGGAAAGATGGAGAGCAGGAGGTGAGGGATTGATGAGCATTTGGGGATTGAAGGAGGGAGAGTGAGTAAGTTTATCTGAGTATGAGACCATCAGGAGAGTGAACATGGTCTGTCCAACGTTGAATCCATGTCTCCAGTTGTGGTAGGTGATCGCCCTGTAGCCTTTACTGAGAGAGTACATGAACCTCACCAAGGCCTGCAGGAAACACAAACTGAAATCTTCAATCAAATCAAACAAAAGGGAATGAGACAAAACAGGAGATGGATAGTTAAGAGAATAAAAGGCAAATAAATAAACAAAAGAGACATTTATTATAAGATTTAAATAATAATACACTACAAAAAGCAAATAATGATGACAAGGACATAAAATAAGTGTAAACAACATCATAACCACTGACAGGTGAAGTGAATAACATGGATCATATTGGTACTATGTGGTGTTCTGATGGAAAACCTTGATGAGACTCAGACACCCAAATAAACATGGTCCCACAACAAACACACTCCCTCATGCTGATGGAAATCCCAAATGTCACTGGATGAAAATGCACCCCACCACATGGAAACAACACCAACCAATCAGGAACATGTGGAGGAACATGACAATGGTCCAACATGTTGATGTGACCTCCAGACTTCCTACAGCCCATTCTGATCAAGCATCAACAGGATGCAGTGGAACTAGTTGGATTGACAGAGGCCCCACTGCACAAGCCAGAGTAGCCAAAGGATCCAGTGGTTCTAGACCCCATAGGACCCCCTGAGAGGTCCTCTGGTCCAGTGGTTCAGAGCATCACATAAGGGGGACCAACACAGTATTAGAGAGGTGGTCATGATGTTCTGCCTGATCGGTGTATTTACCTGCTCTACCACCTTGGCCATGGCTGCCCTAGTTTGTGTGTTAAATGTTACCATTGAACAACCATCTCTAAACTGAGGAGCGAGTTCACAACACCACTTAACAAGTCTTGGGTCGTGGACTGAACACAGCTTTCTGCACTAACTTCACAATAGAGGCCCTACAGTAATGGCTCCCTTCTAGCCTTGCTTACTAACTTAGTGCCACCTCATGTGGATACGTGTGCTGGAATGACAATAAAGAACCTTGAATCCTTGAATAAAGAACTTTGCCTCCATCAAAGCATCCAACCTATTTATCCCAATCATTTTAACACTGCAGCACATGCACACTGTGTCTTGAGATGCAAACACAAGAAAGACATGAGCATCTCGTCTAGCTGACAAACCAACCACCCACCTCTCTGGGAACGTGAAACTTGTCCACCACCTTCAGTTCATAGTACATCTTGATGCCACACTTGACCAGGTCCAGCTCAGTGTGCTCAAAGTCGCAGAAGTGAAACTCGAAGATCTCGCTCTTCTTAGAGTTTGGCAAAACCTCGGACTGTGGACAAAAACAGATACAAAATATGATTTTTTTAACAGAGATTTTTCCAGTCAATGTGTCATGTGTTGGTGTGGATGCTTGCAGTCACAGTTTTATTCCGTAGAGCTTATAATGTTTCACTTCTCCAACATGCAGGTCAGATATTCAACACCTATTTCATTCTTTCTTTCCATTTGCATCAGGTCTAACGTATTAGAAGAGCCGAGTGTCGTTGTTGCTGTTGTTTACCAGAATCTCCTGAAGCTCCTCCTCTTCACACTCATCCGGCTCCTTCCCCCATCTCTCCCTAGTGTTCTGCAGAAACACACATCATCAGCGCTCACCTTGGACGGAACGGTTCAGCATCAATCAGTCGACTCCTGATCTGAGGTCAAGCCGCTTCACCTCTCCGCTGCCTTTGTTCTCTCTCTTGTCCGCTGACGGATCACCTCATGGAAAGTCTGACAGCTTATTTCAGCTTATAGATGATGCTCACCTCCTGTTCATATCTCCCACATTAACCGACTGGTTGCAAACTCGCTGGTTTTGTTCTGTTATTCAAAAAAATGCTAATATAAAGGTGCTAATTCTGCAGGGTTGGGCCTTGCAACCTGGTTAAGCTAGCGTGTTCTGTCTCCTTCTTTGTCTCTGTTTGATTTAAAACACATTTAACCTCATCTTTGCTGCACTGAATCAGCTTTTTATCCAACCCTTATCCCTGTAAAATAATTAATTTAAACCCCTTCTACATTCCAACCTCTTAATGGACCAGCTCCATCTTATCTCAAAGACCTTACCGTAAACTATTATACCTAAAGACGACTTCACTGAGAGACTGCAGGAATAATCGTGGTTCCAAGAGTTTCCAAAAATAGACCAGGAAGCAGAGCCTTCAGCTATCAGGCTTCTCTGCTGTGGAATCAGCTCCCGGTTTGGGTTTTGCCTGTGGTTGGAGCTGCTCAGGTGACCCTGAAGCATCCCTTAGTTACGCTTCTACAGGCCCAGTCTGCTTGGAGACTTCCCATGATGCACCAAGCACCTGTCCTCTACTCTCCTCTTTCTCCGAACATTTACATGCCATCATTGCCTATCCTATCATTAACCATGGGCCTTCTTCTGTCTGCTGTTTGTGCTTTTGTCTTCAATGCATGTACTGACCCCACAAACCTCCCAGTGTTTAGGTTCATTTTGTGAAAGGCTCTTGTGCTAATTGGTGCCATACAACTAAAACTGAACGGCTGCTGGATAATTTCAATGCAATTTCAGAGCACATCATCGAAGTAAAAACTACAAACTGCTTGCATCCTCAGCCTGGCCGATTATCGTGGCCGATATCTGGCGTTTTTCCAATTATCGGTATCAGTAAAACACTGAGTGATTATTGATCAATTAAATGCGCTACTTCAGATCTGATGCAGCCGCCTCTCTCACTCTGTGGACTCAGAAACGTCGCTCAAGCAGCCAAAACACAAACCAGGAAATTAGCTTCTCTCACATTGGCTAAGGCTATGCTAACGGCTAGCAGCTAAGTTGGAAGGCAGCCGCAGATTAACCTAAAAACAGAGTCTGGAAAAGAAGAATTGACAGTGCTTCAAGATCTGGACCTCAGTGGACAATAAAAGTGTTAGAGCAGTAATTACCTTTTTACATATTCAGTTACAGTCAAGAAGCCTGTGACAGGTTCCTGCTATCACATGCTATTAAAACATGACATGTTATGTATATTGGTTCCAAATATTGGTTATCGGTCTTTCTTGATTACCAATAAACCACCAATATTAGCGAATACCTAATCCCGACATCTGTTTTTTCCTGGATTCCAACCTTTCTTCTGTGCCCCTGTACAAATTCGTATGACATCTGATATTTGGCTGATTGTATTTGATATGGAACATGAGACGTTTCTGTTGTCATGACAACCACTTTAACATATTTGATGCTCTAAGAGGTTTTTGACAAGGCGTTACCAAGCTGGCAAAAACACACTTCTATGAGAAAAACTAACTTGCTTGACTTCAGAAAATGTTTGGAGGATTCTACTAATCCTTGAAGCTTCATTCCAAAAGTCTGTCTTCCTCCTTTAAAAACTTTCAGTCACATGTTTCATCTCCGCTCTAACACCAACAGCCTTTTCCACATTCACGCACTAACCAGAACGTTCTGGATCTCGTCCTTGCGGCACTTGACGTGGTACATCACCATGTCCTGGAAGATGTCCTTCCTGTTCTCCAGCTTGTTCATCTTGTCGTAGGTGTCGGTGTTCAGCACCGACCAGCCCAAGAACTGGGTCAGAGACTGGAAACAGGAGAGAGAGAGAACATCAGGAGTGTAAATCACCTCATAGTGGTGAATAAAACCCTCAGAATCATTTACTGTGTATAAGGTTGATTTTTGGGTCACTGTAAAGCATTTATTTGTCTAAAACGAAATATCAGGGGTGGAAAAAGACATTACTTACTTTTATTGGCCTATTATTAATGGTGCATTAATATTAAAGCATTGAAGTGAAGTTTGGTTTTACTACCTTATATTGTGTCGGCTAGTACGATCTGTAAGTTTTGTATCTACAACCATCAACATGTGCAACTAAACCTTCTCCTGCAATACTGTGGAAGAAGAGTATATATATTGGACAGTGGTGTCCCAGTGGTTTGGGAAGTGAACTTGTAACTGGTTTGGTTCAAGCCCATGGACTGGCAAGAGGTTGAGGTGGGAGAGTGAGAGCGACCACTTATCCCAGTCACCACCACTGTGGGCCCTTTAGCAAGGCCCTTAACCCCTGACTGCTCCTAGTGTGTATAGTTAAGGTTAACTATGAATAGGATGGGTCAAATGCAGAGAAGGACTTTCCCCAAGGGGATCAATAAAGGCTAGATGATTATTATTAGCATTATAAATTAGTTTTATGTGTAAAAGTTCAAGTAAAGTATATACATATATCTCCACATTGTACACAGTAAACTATACTTACTTTCTACCAGTTTATTAAAAAGCAGCCCTACAATGATTGTTTCATGATCAAATCTGCCACTAAAAGCAAATTATTGAATTAGAATTCATATTAACATGGCATCTGTTAATTCAAAAGTTCCTTTGATGTTAAAAAAAGAGAGCTGAGGACCAACAATCTGCCATGTTTGGAGTTTTACTGCGTTCTGAGCAGTGAGGCAGACAGAGAAACATCAGTGGAAAGCCTCCAGGCCCGCTGATAAATAATGCAGATGCTCTGAATGGCCTGTAGTGTATTTATAAACCAATGACTCAGTGCTGTCACACACACACACACACACACACACAGCCAGACAGAGCCTGTACCTCCATCAGTGTTTCGTCCATTTCATCAAAGGGTTTCCCATCCTTCCTATTATAGAACGTGGCCACGCCCACGATCTCTTCTTTCTTGTTGACGATGGGCATGGACAGGACGTTCTTAATGGTCCAGCCAGAGTCGTCCAGAGGCTCCGTCTGAAGAGCAGGGGGGGGAGAGTATTTAAATCTTAAGCATCAATATTAGCTCCACTGCTACAGAAAAGTAGTTTGACCCTGTGCATGCAGAGAAAAGCAATCAATAATTCACCTCCTGGCTGCACCTGAAATTTGAACAGAGGGCTGCAGTTTTTAAAGTTCGAATGCCTGCATGGTGAACTAGAGCTGCACTTCGAAACAGAGTGACAGTGCTGTTTTTAAAGCAGGGATTAACTTCCAGAGTGAGAGAGAACGAGACGAGAAAATGCTCATGCTCGACAAACAAAACCGAAAGAAAACAAACCCAAAACTCTGCCTACGGTAATCCTCTGGCCTCCTACTTGTCGGGAAATGTGAGCACCTATCGACTAAAGTAAACTTCCATGAGGCTGGTTGGAGGAAAGTGGGTTCATCTGGTGAATTGCAACAACAACAAAAAAAAACCCCATCCTGGATCAGACTGAACTTCAGACTCAGCTATATGAGAGAATATAATGGTGTATTTTCCCCTCATTGTCAGCAGCACCGAGCCACGATCGATGTCTGGGCAAGGACAATGGCCACCACCGTATTAGAAACCGAGTATAAAAAGGATAAGTACAATGGGAGCTTTACGGCTCCCAGGAAAATAATTGAAACTAAGGAGAGCAGAGAATGTGGGACATATCATTTATTCATTTCTACACGATTGGTCTCCGCTGGTCTGTTATGGTACATGAGAGGCCTTTAGATAGCCAGGTTCATTTATTAATACATTATTTCTACATATACTGATACTGACACATGCTAATGCCATCTATTACTTTACATAAAATCTGATTACGAATTGTCCACGACTCTCACCGAACCCCTGAGCAGCCACCGGTGTTAAGGTGTGAGAAGTTATGAAACCGAAGCATAAATAAAGGCGTAATGGAGAATGAATTGACGTGACAGCAGCTGTGGATGATCACATGAGTGGACAAAATGGGAGGCAAATGAACACCAGTGTTAGCGTATCACATTACAGGAACGGTTTATGGGAACGTTCCGCCACCTGAGACCTCGGGAACAACTCTTGAACGCTCCCCCGAGATGGTTCCTCCTTTGTTATCGCGCTGTAACACAATCTGTGGCCCCGAGGTAAACATTAACCCCACAGAAACATTACTGGAAAAGGCAGATATCCTTAAAATGATCTTTAACACGAGACATTTTTTAAAAACACTGTTAGAACTTGAGTTACCTGATGTTGTGGGAACGTTCCCTACATGCTGCTTGTGTGTAAATACTGTACACAACAAATGGGAACGCTCTCAAACACCAAGTAAGCATTTAGGAGGAGGCTCTTTCCTGCAAACTGCATGTGCGCATTCCAAATATTTATCTTTCTACTGCTAATTAGGGCATTTTTCATCTACTTGCATATTCCTGAATTTGTAAGCACAGCAGCGAGAGCTAATAAACTGTCGTGTCAAATCACGTTTCGCATGTATTTCACTGAGAAACACTTCGACAACTACGGCAAGAAGCTAATATTAAATTAGGTTTTTATAAAACTGTTAATATTCTTCAATTATTTTTGCTGTTGATTGAGGATTTTTTTTTTTTGATTAATCAGTGCATCCGTCTTACCTGGAACTGGAAAAACTCATCCTCGGCTGCATTCATGATGTTACAGATCTGTCAGAAAATGAGAAGAAAGAGTTCAGTTGAAGTGTGATGACGTTCGATGATATTACAAACACTGTATAACCAAAAGTACTGGGACGTCTGCCACTTAAATGACATCCTGTTCTTAATATGGAGGGTTTAATATGGGGTTGGACCATCCTCTGCAGGTATAACTCTTCTGGGAAGGCTTTCCACAAGGTTTAGGAGTGTGTTCATGGGAATATTTGACCATCTTCCAGAACAGTATTTGTGGGGTCAGGTACTGATGTTGGACAGGAAGGCCTGGCTCTCAGTCTCTGCTCTAATTCATCCCAAAGGTGTTCTATCGGGTTGAGGTCAGGAGTCTGCGCAGGCCAGTCAAGTTCCTCCACATGCATCAATTATCTAGAGGGGTGTCCCAATACTTTTGGCAATGTAATGTATGTGCAACCAAAATTAATTCAAAGCCTAATCTATAAAGGTGGTAAACCCAGAAATAAGAACTCGTCAGGTTTGAAAGACGCAAGGAAGCAAAAATGGCGACAATGAGGAAGAAGAGAAACTGGAGGACACCTTGTTCTCACATGACAAACTCCGTCACCTTCAGCTTTTTGGCTGGAAGGACCGCATGTTCACATGTAACCCTCAGGAGGTGACAAAGTTTTATTGCCCCACAGCGAATCCATTCATATCCTCCCGTGTCGACTCAGAAGCCATTAGTGTCAATCTGACATGCCTTTCTCTCAATTTATAAAAAAACGTGGCTGTGTGCAGAAATTAAGTTTTCACCTTGGACATAATGCAGAAAGGAAAATATAAGGAAGGAAAAGACGACGGAGGTTTGAAAAATGACAGGCAGCAAAGACAATGAGAGGACAGGACAGGAGGAGGACAGACGGAGAAGGAGGGATCGACAGCCGAGCGACAGCAGGCTCAGCGGTTTGGGAAAAGCGCACTGTGATTAATTACAATGGCTGCAGAAATTACAATTATATATCATAGCAGCGTGTGGCTGAGCACTTTTCATTTCCACAACGGTGTGCACACTGACAACTGTGTAATAAGGCCTAATGGTGTTCTGCTCGTCTGACCACCCGCAGCTTCCAGTCAAGATATTTGGAAATAAAGATTTTTTCTCTTTAAAGGGCACTGCTTCTGCATGGACTCCTGCTCACCAGAAGCAAAAGTTGTTCACGTGAAGTCAATAAGAAATGAGGACAGCTGAGTTCTGGTCGATTCCAGACACACTCGCCACTGGTTTTGAAAGAATACTCAACTACACGACTTTTTCCTGTAAGCGATGCAAAATGAGCTTTCGCAAAACAACAAACATGACCGAAAGGATCAAAAATAAAACTCTCATGATTCATAATCCAGTCATACAATCCATTCATATTTGCAAAACTAAATCTGACAAAATACACCCATACAGTCCTCTGAATACATGGATTTCCTGCCAATAACTCTGCAGTAATTATTAACAGACACTAGGATACCGGAACGCACAGTTGTTAGGAACTGTTCAAAACTGCTCATGAGTTAGCTGATGAATATTAATATGTAGGTGAAAATAAACATGCTTTTGTATGAATGACCTGTTTGCACACATCTGCTTGACAGGAGTTTCAACACACTGTCCTTCATCATAGCTTAAAGATAAACTTAGTGCTTGTTAACATGCTGCATAGGACCACTAGTAGCCATTAGTTTAGATATACAGCGATCAGACATGACATTATGACCACCTGCCTAATACTGTGTTGGTCCCCCTTAAATGCTCTGAACCACTGGACATGGACCAGAGGACCTCTCAGGGGGTCCTATGGGGTCTGGAACCAGGACCAGGGCACTGGGTCCTTTGGCTACTCTGGCTTGTGCAGTGGGGCCTCTGTCAATCCAACTTGTTCCACTGCATCCTGTTGATGCTTGATCAGAATGGGCTGTAGGAAGTCTGGAGGTCACATCAACATGTTGGACCATTGTCATGTTCCTCCACATGTTCCTGATTGGTTGATGTTGTTTCCATGTGGTGGGGTGCATTTTCATCCAGTGACATTTGGGATTTCCATCAGCATGAGGAATTGTTGTGGGACCATGTTTATTTGGGTGTCTAAGTCTGATCAAGGTTTTCCATCAGAACACCACATAGAACCAATATGATCAATGTTATTCACTTCACCTGTCAGTGGTTTTAATGTTGTGGCTGATCAGTGTAAGGTACTGCAGAAACCTTTTGCAAGCTTTAATTCCAGCACACGTGTCCACAGAGGCCACAGAAAAGGTTGTGCTGTACTCACCTTTTACACATTTAACTTTAATCTGAAGCTTAATTTAAGGCATCGTGTTTATCTCTAGTGTAACCACAGTGACTGTATAATGGGCTCTGCTGAAATTCAAGTGACCTACACACACTTGAACGCATCCTGATGCAACCTGTGTGACACCAACAGAGGGCTGAGCTGCTCGACTGCTAGTTCTTGCAATTTCAATGCTGATAAAACCTGAAAAGACTGACTAAAGATGTTCTTTGCATTATTATTACTGTTAATGCGGCTTTTGGAGACTGTTATCTGGCTGCTGGAAGTCTCCATACCAGAGGAGCTGGTTGTGTTTATGATTAAAATCTGTAAATTCACTAAACTGATATATAATGTCCCTAAACAGACATGTGTTGACGTCTCCGCTCCGGGTGTTTGGTGCCATAAACCTGCCAAGGGTCCCGTCTGGCCTCGTCTGCCTTCTTGTCAGACAGGTTGTTATTACTGCAGTTAAGTTCATCACTCCTATTCTGAACAGAGCCGACACCGTTTGTATTCAACCTGCTCGCTGACCGTTCATTCATTATTCATTTGTTGATTAATTCATACATGTTTGGCCTCCAGGGTGGCCAAGCGGAAAGGTCACATGATGTTCAATACCTTCACCAGCCGTCGTGCGTCGTCCATGCGGCCTGACAAACTGTCCAAGTTCAGTTAAGAATGTAAATGAAACTGCCAGGTGCCTCCGATTTAAATCTGATTATGGTTCTTGCCCTCATCCGGCCTGATTTAAGGCTTCTGAGAGTTGAATACACTCACAGTAGCCAGAGAAGAGATTTCTGGCAGACAGAAAACTCCACAGAATAAAGGAGGGAGAATGATGAAATACGCTGCTACGGATAAAAGGTGCTCACAAAGCACAGTGTTGACGGCCATTATTGTCTCAAAAGTGACACGATGAAACTTTCTACGCGAGCCAGTTTTAACTTACATAAAGCAGAAACCGACTAAACCTGCTGCGGACTTTCACAAATAAAATCCCTCTGCAGTCAGAATGTTTCTGTGCGAGTTTTCTCATGACAAACAATGCTTTCGGGACCATGAAATGAAGAAAGAAATATTTACCATGGCTGCAATGTTAGCGTGTCAGACATACAACAGGAGAAGGTCTTTGACAGTGTCTTCCAGTTATGATATCATAAGATTGGCAACCAGTAAAATATAGGGTTGGTTAAATTTAAGAGAGATTAGACAGACTGCGATCATGATTAAAGAAACTATCGTTGGCTGTTTTTAAGGAATAAGATGCAAACTGGGGGCTGCACGGCGGCTCGGTGGTTAGCAGCGTCACCTCACAGCTAGAAGATCCCTGGTTCACGTCCCGGTTAGGACGCCTGGGATCTTTCTGTGTGGAGTTTGCATGTTCTCCCTGGGTTTTCATCGGGTACTCCAGCTTCGTCCCACAGTCCGAAAACATGCTGAGGTTAACTGATGATTCTAAATTGTCTGTAGGTGTGAATGAGAGTGTGCTTGGTTGTCTGTCTCTATGTGTAGCCCTGTGATAGACTGGCAACTTGTTCAGGGTGTCCCGTGCCTTCGCCCGAGTTGTCTGGGATAAACTCCAACCTCCCTGCGACTCTACAGAGGATTAAGTGGTGTATAGATGATGGATGGATGGATGACGGTAGAAGTTGTAAAAGACAGTTTGACACCAGTGTCTGATACCATGACGGGCAGCAAGGTTGTGCAGCTCAGGTTTGACACCCAACACATGCTTCTAATGTTATTCTATTGGGAGAGATCCACAGAAATGCTGTATCGAATTCATGACAGACCATGCTACCTCTTCATCATCTGGTGAGACTTCTTCAAAATCACGAGATAAATGGACATAATGTGAGTTCTTAAGACAGACAGACAGATACTAACCAGGCTGGTCTCTGCTACATAGGTGGGCAAGCCGCTAACCAGGGCCCAGTGATCTGGCGTAGGGTTCCTGAGGATGGAAAAACATAGCAAAGGTCAAAAGACTGTTTAGATAACCTTCTTGTTTCGTGTTAATTGTGCATGTTAATGAATAACTGCTAATCGATTGATTGCCACTCTTAATTTACCTGATTAAACAAACAGACGAAGGCCATGCATGTCAGATAATATATTGTAGATTAGCTGTAATACCTGGTTGTTCCACTTTTGAACTCTGTAGCAACCTGAGGATTGGGTTATTCGGACTACAGGTAGTTCATGTTGGCTAGCAGAGAGCATTGTGGGGCTTAGCTAGAAAAGGGCCACCAGGACAAAGACTTGTGTGATGATTAATAGCTTCAGGCCAGTGCTCACATTCTTGAGACATATAACTAAACTAAACTGTTAAAGTCGTGTATCTGTGGTTAAAAATAAGCATAAGGAATAACATCAGCTGTAGTTCATTCATGTTAATCATTAACCTACTATTGAGTGAACACACCGCTGGATATCAGTTAAGAAAACAGTTTAAAATCCTCTGTGTCAGTATAAATTCTTACAAAAATCCTACAAAATCAAATAATGAGTGGACAACTTTCAATTTACACAGGTGAGATTATTCTGCAGTGACGTGTTTGGACAGTGGTAATTAAAGTTTACAAGGGCAGCAATGTTGGATAAGGGAAAGAAAACCTAAGATCAGAATGTCAGTGTTGGACTTCCTGAAAAGAAAATCCATATATAATGCTGCAAGGTGTTTCCTGGTATTTGAGTCTTTTTTACCCTTTTATTAGGTAACATGTAGCTCATGTTTGGCTTAGTCACCATATTAGACACTCTCCAAACCTGTTAAATGAGCCCCGAGTTCTTCTTAAAGTTTCTGATTACATCCAGTGCTACTATCAGTGACGTTTACAAAGCATCTCCTTCCTCATAAAACACTTTAAAAGACATTTATTTTTTCTTCAATTTATAAAACCTGCTTTGTTTACATCCTTTGTAGGATTATTCTTACCTGCTGTTGTCGGTTATTTCTGAACACATCACCTCTGTATAAAGCTGGGATTACACAGCAGGAGATTTAAAATCCAGAGAAACTGATTTTGAAATCTGGTTGCATCGCGCACGTAAGGCGCATTACACTCAGCAGAGCAGCAGCACATGAGGAAATGGTTGGGAAGAGCTGGTCAGCATTTTTCTTTTCTTCGGCGACAACTGGAGGTGAGACTGTCTCAGACCACTATTACCCCTTTTCCACCAAGAAGAACCAGGTGCTAGTTCTGGTGCTTGGTTCTGGTTCCTCCTAAGAACCTGTTTGCTTTTCCATCAGCAAGGAGTCAAGTTGGAGCCATTGGGTCACCATAAAACCACTACGCTAGCATCCATTACATAGCAGTTAAACAAACGCAGTAAGTTGATGATAATATCTATGTTTATCTCTATAGATGGTCTTAAGGCTGATTGTGAGGCGGAGGTCCTCCTGTTGCCTGGACACATCCATGATCACGCTACTGGTGGGACACAACTGTAGCGGATTTCATGTCAACAGTTTGTGCTAAACTTCCGTGTGTCCCGGGAGTCATTCCAATACATGTGTGATGGGACCAGGGACGTCCTGGAGAACAATGACACTAATTAGCGCTTGTGTGTCCCTTTCCACCGTTGAGGGTTGGTCACCATAACCCCGCCCCCAGCCCCTGACGTACTCGGTGCTTAGCTCTGGACCAGCAAAGAGTTGGTGCTTGCTGAGCTCCAGTTTTTAGAACCTGGAGTCGGTGCTTAGGTGATGGAAACACAAAGAAGTGGAGCTAAGTCAGGCTCTGGCTCCGAACTAGACCTGGAACCAGCTCAATGGAAAAGGGGTAAGAAAACTATCAGTTTAAACATCTGTAGCCAACATTAGCTTCAAAGGCTTGAATTTTTAGTGTTACTTGGCCACAACATCCAATGCACAGATGACAACCATGTAGATTTTAATTAATGAGTAAACAGTTCAGTTCAGCATCTCCTAAACATCTAAGCTGAACATCGGTTCAGGCTGAGGTCCCAGCTGAGATTTCTTCTGTAATTATCAGGAGGGTGAAACAGGTGAATCAGCCTGAAACTCCCTCTAATGAGTCTGACTGCAGTGGGACAGAGTGGCACTGATGGCAGCAATATGAAGCACTAGTGGTCAAGAAGGGAACCTCTGAACTAGATGTCTATCTGCTGTGACTTACGGTATGACTTTAATATCCTCTTTGCCGTGGAGGATGTAGTCAATCACTTTGTAGAAGATAATTTCCTTAAGAAGACAGAAAACATAAAAATTAGAGACACTGTGTTGTAGTAAAAAATGACTGGTTCTTAAAAGCAGCCAACAAAGAGCGCTTACAGAGCATCACTTGTTATACAGCATAACAGCCATTTTCCCAGTTTACCTTCAAAAAGTGCACTGAAATTCTAAATTATATAGATAAAAACAATCTCAACTGAAGATCTAGGTTTGTTCAGCCGCGGAATACAGTGAAAACTCCACCCGCTGATAAAACTGCAGTGCTCACAGCTTCCCACAGTGCAAAAAAAAACATGTTACTGATGATTTAGCTGTTCTTCGAGTCTCGCATGGAGTCAAGCTGAAGGCTGAACATGTCAAGACTGTCTTGAGGGGGGGGGCACTGGAGGAACATGATTACTCAGTGAAACCGGGAGTTTAATCGCCCCGGGAGCACGACTCTACTCAGCAGGTGTCATGGAGATCTGTCCACTGGCTTATCATTAACCTGACGCTGACACGAGAAGAAAGGTCGGAGAATCACCCCCAAAAGAAAGACCGGAAATATTCACGGCACATTTCAGAGTCTTGTGGGTTCGTAATCGTCAAAGGGACACTTGACCTTGTGGTGACAGAACAGAAAATGTGCCACTACCGCTGGGAGCATCGAGAACAGTCTTCAGCATTCAGATTTAGCAGGAAGTGTATTCGTAGTAGCGGTGGTCAGCGTTTCCTCACCCTGCCATCAGGAGTTTTGGGTCCATCGTAAGGTGGAACTTCTCCCATCAGAACGGGCCACAAGTCGAAGAACTCCTGCAGAAATAAGACACAGAAAAAAGAGTTTAGAGTGACGCACACAGCTGCTTCCTTTGTTTCATTATTTAGATGCACTTACTGTACATCGTGGATTACATCTAACAGCACCATCCTGTGTGAAAATCTAGCAGCCTCTCAGGAGTGCGTCGTGCTTTTGCTACGTCTCCAGAAAGTGCAGATCCCGAAACACGAGCTCAAAGCAGAGCGACTAGTTTTGTTTATTCTTAAGTGCTTTATTCATGAAATCCGGTATTGTTACCAGACAAGCCATCTGTGCAGGCAGACAACATGTGTTTGTTCTCAGATAGCAGGTGCTGGGAATCAACTGGCAGCTGCTTGTAATTAGGTGACAGCCTCAGCCAATAAGTAGTATTTATGACAATGTGTTAGTTATCACGAATGCACGGGGATGCGGTGGAGAGCGATCAGAAGGTGGGTTTAGGTGCTCTTTTATCCGCGCGCAGAACGAGAAATCAAGCAGATTAGACAAAGAAAGCCCAGAGGAGCCTGAAAATATCTCCTCCCAAAAGATAAGGAGGGGAAAAAAACACAAGAAATGGATCACATCAGAATTCAGCAGGGATGAGAACGGAACAAACACAGCAGAAATAATAAGCAATGAATGCATTCGGTTTAAAGTTTGCACATGTGTATTGTTTTATGCAGGAGTTGCAGCAGTTGCTCTACGGCTCATGGTAAATACACGGATTTTAAAGGGTGTGTGGTCTTAAAATTAACCACTAATTAAGCTTTGCTCAGGTGATCTGATCCCTGAACCTCAAAATTAGAATTAACTGAAATCTAATTTTGAAAGGACACTGGCACAGAACTTTGGAGCCAAACAATTAACATAAGGTAGGGATCTGCAGCAGTTTATCTCAGTGTTGCTTTCTGATTTCAAATTGTCTTACTTGGTTTTCAGCTTATCTTTAAGTCTGGGTGTGAATTTCTGGTAGCCCACCTTGGTCTTAGTCATGTCCAGCAGACCCACGGAGTAGCGGTCGCAGTTGAGGAAGGCTCTGACTGTGTACAAGGCCTTGTGAAACTGCCTCTCTATGTCCGTCAGCTCCTCAAACACCTTGCTGGCCGACCACAGCAGCACCTGGACGGTAAAATACAAGAGAGCAGAGCAGAATTGAACGCTTTCAGGCTCCATCAAACCCGTAAGCCCACAAGCTGAGCTGAGCATTCCCACTGCCTTCCCGTCGTTGCTTCCCCTAATTGTTTCTGACATGTTTTTGTTACAGTTTGTGCTTCCAGTCTCTGAGTGAACCGAGGTATAAAGGGTCTGATGCTTCTTCCTTTCAGCGCTACATTCGTGTTCTTTCTTGAGGTTCTTGCAATCTTGCACTTTGTTCTAAATCACTGTGAAAGCATCAGTCACACGCAAGATGAAAACACCGTCAGGTCTGCGGCACTTCTGAGCCCGAGAAGCTCAGCGGCACAAACATGTCTCACCGTGTATTCAGACTGAATCTAAAAATGAATGCAGGTAAAAGAGATGCTAAAAACACCCGGAGCTGGGTCCTGTCCATCCTTACCTGGCCCCTCCTGGTCTCACAGTTGTGCAGGTAGCTCAGGTGGAAGACTCTCAGGATCAGGTTAGCAAAGTTCAAGTATTTGTTTAGGGTCTGGAAGAAGACAGAAAACACTTGCTTTGGTTCATTTATAATTGTACATCAAATTTCTTACTACCTGTTCCATGGATGGATTGGCTTTGAGGAGCATAGTGAATGAGTAGTGTTCTATTGTCTTCACACCAACATATACAGACCTGAACTATACATACCAAAAGGTTTCCTCTGGTTGAAAATGACACAGACAAGTGACCAAAGACGATTAAAGCATTGTGTTACGAGACGTTAATGATGACTTCTTTCAGTTTCTTTGTCTTTTTTGGGTGGTTTTCTACCAAAGACACTCGCACTCTTGACATCCTAGAAGGTTGGGCCGGTCCAACATGTTCATATTGTTTTCTGTTAGCCGTTTCTTCACCATTTTATGTTTCAGATCGTCTTGTTAGAAGGTCCAAAGCCTCCCAAAACCAAGTTCTTCTGCCGACTGCTTGATGTTTTCCTCTTTTTCCATGATGCCCCTCAGAAGCACGTCCAACCATAGGGATGCTGTTCGTTGGGTTGAATACTCACTGAGTCCAAACAATTCCATTTTCACCTCGTCTAACCACTGATCTGATGGCCGAAAGCTGTTTTTTCATCTATGTGAGCTTTTACGTGTCTGTCTTGGAGAAGCTGAGTCCTACGTGGTCTTTACCCATGGAGACCAGCCTTGTTCTTGGTCTGCTGGAGCGTTTGTTTGACATGTTGCTACCAGAGCTGCTCCCAATCATCAGGAAGGTCTTAGTGGTGATCCCTGGATTCTTCCGAGCCTCTCGCTCTGCCATAATCACCAGCGACGGGATCGCTTTCGATCTCTTACCTCGACCTTTGAAGTTTTTCACGGTGTGGAGCTCCTTGCACTTTGATGATGCTTTACCCTGTGGCCATTGAAACTTGAAAACACTTGGATGAGGCTTGACAGTCTTATCCCATCTTTTCAGCAGCTAAGAGGTAAAAACTACTAGGATCATTTGAAATGGTACTGAAGCTTCATTTTCTGAAGAGTTTGTCTCAGTTTCAACGGGTATGAATAGTTCTGGCCATGGAAAAACAAAACAAAACATTTAAAAAGGGTCAAATTTATTCTCTAATACAGCGTCCGTCTGCTCATCTTTTGTGACTTGTTTATGTCATTTCCAACCAGAAAAAGACTACTGGTCAAATACAACATCACCACTACAGAAAAACTGTGATCTAACACCAATAGGAAGGTACAATGGAGGTCAATAACTCTTATTTGGCAGTGGGTGAGAACAGACATTGTCAACAGAATTCAAAAGAAGCACTGGGTGTAGTATAATGCACTAGTTGCAAACTGTAATTGGTAATTGTTTCCAACTGACACAAAACACCTTTACATAATGTTTTCATTGTGCTGTCAGGAAGGAACTGGCAATTATTTTCCGTTCATCCCTTCCTTGTGATCGTTTCATTACAGTGGCCAAGCTCTTGGCACCCGCTGGAAGTCTCTCTCCCTCTCCTCAACTGTTCTCTAACAGGCCTTTCTTGGCTGAAAAATGTCCTCCTTTCAGCTTTCAGTTACATTAAAGGATTAATCTTGTTAGTTGTGATTTGGGAGGCTTTAGATTTGTGTAGCAATACATCAGCTGAGTTTAAGTGACTTCTACAGCAGCTGCTACTGCAGGGCAGAGCAGCAGGAAGCCAGAGACACACACACAAAACACTCACTGCTAAAGGTTTTATACTTACTAAATGCTGCATCTAAAGATTTAACCACATCAGCTGTAGCTTCAGTTAGACGTAAAACATGCAATCTATAGGGTTTAGGAGTTTAGGAAGTGGACCATGAAGGCCCCTAACAAGAAGATCATGTGTAGCGTTACAACCTTAGAATTCAGCAGCACATCTTCTGGTTTGTAATGAACCTAACAATACAACCTATTACTGCTCTGATTGTCCAGTTGGAATTTGCTGAATTGGGTCAACATGTGGCATTACAGGGGCATGATTAGACGTTATGTGCTCCATCCAGCTCATGATGAGCAGTGTTTGTTTGTGTGTTTCTATCTGTGGTCTGACTGAAGGAAAAAACCCATATAGAGGGGTGTTACGACCCGGCTATCTAGGGTAGCCGAGGGACAACACAAAGCAGAGTGGACGCTGTTTTTCAGAGTGCCAGGCAGCAGTGTGCTTTTTTTAAAGGTCAATCTCAAAAACACAAAACCAAAATGAGGAGGTTAAAGGCAAACGGGTGCTACTGAAATAAAAGACATAAGCATAACCAAAAGCGAAGTCCGCTCTGAAGCTGAGTGTGTGCTACCACACAGAACGAAAAAGGACAAATCAAAACGCCCAAACAAAAATCCAGAACAAAGTACAGTCACAGTAGCACCTTGGACTAAAAATAACAACGATTGATCTGTTTTCTCTTTGTTCAACAATCCAGTAGTCCTTCCCTGGCCTTTAACCTTTATGTTCTACAACCCAATAGTTGGTTCACAAGAATTTGGAATAGAAAATACTAGGGATGCACGATAATGCCAATTTCAACTGACACTGATAATCGATAATTTTATAGGTCTTGCAGCCGATAACCGATAATGTCAACCGACTGGATTTGTGCCGTGGTGTTGGGGGGTGTGGGGGGGAACGTGGCGTGACACCAGAGCGTGACATTGGAGTTGGCAGGTCCGCTTCTACAATTACAGCAGTGTTCTAGAGCCTCAGCGGCGTACTACAGCCTAGGCAACACTCGGCAACACTCGGCAACGCTTGGCGACGTTCGGCGGCACCCGGCGGCACCCGGCGGCGGCGCACACAACTATTCCAATATCAAAATTATTATCCGAGTACCATCACAACCAATGAATATCCGGACATTCTAATATTCAGGACCTGGTGAAATGTCTTCTTCTGACAAGGTAAACACTGGTCAGTGCCACGCCATGCTGCTTGTTTTTCTCTACCCGCACAGTCTTATGACATCACACACATGCGACAGTACCGTCGGGGAGGGGAGGGGTTGAGGAGGGCATGAGCACAAGCCACAACACACAGACCAACGGCAAAAACCAAGATTCCAAGTCTTTATTATTATCGGCTGATTTTTGAATTATCGGAATGATATCATAATTGCCAAATTTAACTGATAATTATCAGACGCCAATGTTATCGTGCATCCCTACAAAATACACCGGGGGCCAGCTCCACTTCTCCCAAGAGGAACCGCCGCCAAATGCCAGATGAACGAGGATTCTGACGGCTAACTTTCATCCAGGTTGGAGGCTGCTGTCTGGCCTGCTCCAATCACGTTTCTGTTCCACAAAGTAGGCGGGACAAATCAACGGAGGCCGGGTGGATGAAGGTGCTGGACGGGGATGCAGCTGTATACAATACAGCCATAACAAGGGGGACGGATCATCATCTCTCTCTCTTCCGCTCTATCCTGGGCTTTGCAGAACCAGCTGACCATCCTGCAGTTCTTGCTCTATTTGGTCGCCAGGATAGGTGATTTTTGCAGGTTTAATTATTAGTTTCCAGTCTGGGTTGCTGGAAGCCACCAGGTCGGACATCCCAGTGCCTAGCTGGCCTTCGTGCCTTATCTTCAGTTTGTTAAAGTTCATCCCTTTTCATTGATTTAACTCGTAAACAGAAGTTTTCCCCTCCTAGCTTGAACCTTCTTCGATGTAACTCTACACCACTCCTTTAAGATGTGCAGATCTATGAAGTCCCCTGTCTGAATCAGTGAGTTGTATTCCCACTCACACCTGGACCCAAATGCAGGTTCAATTTATCAGTAATCTTTGTGGAAACTGCAACCAGTGCTTTCTCTGTGTGACGCCATTTACTTTTGGATGAAGCCAGAGATTCCATAAAGTTATTACATGTTATTAGTTAACATTGACAGCAGGGTCCTGAGGTGCAAGCACCCAAAATACCACTGATAAAGCCAGAAAATATATAAACTGACCCTGAACAACAGAAGCTCCATCTAGCCGGGAACTGAGAGCAACGAGTAAATAAAGAGAAAATACCTGAACGCTTAGGACATCTTTTGTTCCTGGTTTAGAAAGGTGCCCTACAAAGCTGAACATGTTACCAAAATGACTTCATCACTGATGGTGCCACACGTTACCTCCTCATCCTTGGCGGTGAAGCTCGGCCCGTCCAGCTTGTTGATGGCCATCATGACGGCCACCATGTCTTTACCGTTCATGATGGGGATGGCGAGAACGCTCTTGGTCTGGTACTCGGTCAGCTCGTCAACAAAGTTGCTAAAATGATCGTTCTGGGAAGAAAAAGAAGAAGGACATAATAAATATTTGATTGTATGTAACTGGCCTCTTCAGAACACCCAGACTCAGCTCTGATGAACACCCTGCTCTCATCCCTAAACGCTGCAATCGAATGCTTTCCATCATCGACTAGCTGAGCGCTCTTGCTGCTGCTCTCCTCCTACCTCTCCTCCTGTACGGCAGAGGTCATCACTTGTGCTCCTTCAGGGGTGCAACACTGTAAGAGCAGCTCATTAGCTGCCAGGGAGGAACAAAAATCTGCCCAGAGACCAGATTCGCGTGTGACAAGGTCTCAGTTTTGGGTTGGATATTAGCTCCTAGTTTGATAAGATTGAAAATCCCACATGCTAGGTAGAGCTGTATACATCTACGTAGACTGCATGTTGAATAAAAGCATAAGGGGCTAAATTATGACTTCTCTACTGTTTTATTTGCTTCTTAAGGGAGCTTAACTTTCGCCCACTGGAGAGAACTCCCCTGCATCAGGCACAACTTTCATCCTCCATCCTCAAAGATCTTAAGACCGCCGCTGTCACATAAAAAGCAAAGACGAGCAACCTTCTTCTTCTGTTGGGTATCAAAGACGTGCAAGAAGAGAGCTTTTCTTGGCCTGGTGCTGTTGTGAATAAGGAACATGACATGGCACTAGACCTGGCATTATTCTGGCTGCCCTTAAATTCTTAATTTTTCCATCTGTAATGACATTAGATCAGCTCACATCCTGAAAGTCAAACTACACTGCAGTGACGTTGCTTTTATTTTTACGTCTTAGGTTGTTTTCGGCCCCTCCACATAGCTAGAGCTCAGGCACCAGTGTGGGAAACGAAACAGAAAATCATTATGAGGGGAGACCAGGCTGATCCTGGATCAGCCCCGCACGGCAGCTGCTCCGACTGCAGCCTGACACAGCTTACAAATAAACCTATTCCAAAAGATCTGGGCAGTTTGACAGCTTCTTATTGGGGGCACCTTTGACCCTTTAAAGCCCGGAGAGGTCTTCATCTGATTTGCTATGCTCAGCTGAAGTTTTGTGTGTACACTTACGAAGCATAATCAGAGGAGGGGTTATATTTTGATATAAAAATGCATATAGACAACTACTTTTTGCTTGATGTGGTTCAGCATTATCAAATCCTCCAGGTGGCTGCTGCTCAGATTCCAAAACAGAAACTCTTCAATCTAAATTCTGGACACACATTAATAAAAAAAAACATCTTCCTATGCTGCTTTAACTTCTCATGCTATGACACATTAAATAGATTCCAGGCTGTCTCTGGCTCTAAGAAACAACGACGAAGGCGAAACAATGAGGTGTAACAGAATAGATTGAAGGTGCGTTATAGTGCTGAGTGTGTGAAAACAGCTCAGGGCCTGAGTGACCTCTGGGAGTAATCTGGGATCGCTCTAATTCAGGACAGATTAACCCGCTTCATGTGCAGCCTCTCCACCGTCCTCACACACGAACACACACACTCCTCAAGTAACCACACCTCAGATAACAGTACAACTCTGTAAACTGTGCAATTATTACATTGACTTTAACAAAGATAAGGTAGAATTGAGGCCAGCTGCTGGTCACTGCACAGTCCTCATCTTCTGCCAACTGTAGAAGAATCTTAACTGCTTAACCAGCCTGCTCTAGATCGGATTGTGATGGAAATAGCATGCAGAGAGACAGTGATTCCCAGCCTCTGCAGCACTATAAGGCCTTCCTCTGTGCATTAGCATCATAATGCAAGCCAATTATATGGAAACACTAGCTGTTCCTCCGCTGCCACTCGGGGAAACTGAGGCTCGGAGGCTTTGATCGTTCCAGTCGCCGCATCTCCCATCATGCTTTCATGTATTTGTGCGGGGCTCAACTTGACGGACGGAGGTTTCGAATGGCACAGTGTTTGTTCTGTGGTGGCTCACAATGAAGGCACAACAGGCCGGCCTGGCAGCAGAACCGCTAGATAAAAACCAAACGGGGGGGAGAACAATCAGCCCGGCTCTGTTTTGTTCGTACATCAGCAGCCGAGCCTTCTAATCTCCCATGAAAGGATGTGATTGAACTGATACCGAGGAGTGCTTGTAATCCATCAGTTATGTGGAGTGGGCTGCAGCCTTATTAAGTGTAAATGTCACAATAACAGTTAGCACAGGTACAGACAGGGGGGGGGGGCGGGGGGGACGTGGGTGGAAGGGAAGGCTGCGGACCTGCAGTAGCATGATGGTTACGTGAGAATAAGCTCGCCAGCTATTTTCAAATGTCAAAGGTATTGGCTGTAATGAGATTGAGCTGGCTTTGGTGAGAGGGAATTAGTGACGGGGGACACTGTGGAGTCACGCCGCCCTCTGGTGGTTAAACAGGCATAGGGCAACAGCAGGCAGGCTTTCTATCCAAACACAGCAGAAATTAAAGCAGCATTTACATTTAGATGTCCTCTGCTTAACTCAATAATGACAGCATTACCAGAGATATATTTTGGCCTGATAAAATACATCTATGCATGTAAATTACACCAGATAAAAACACGTGTATGTCCTCAAAATTACAATATTTGAGAGAGTTTGTTGTTTTTCTAGATGTGTTGCGTCTTTTTATGACAGTCAAAGGGAAGATCAGGGTGACACATCTGCTAATGTAGCCTTAATCTACTTGTGAGTCTCACAAGCAACACACATGTACCTGCGACACGTCAGGAATGTTGACCATCTTCTTGCTGGTGGCCACATGGCCCACGATGCCCATGTCCAGCGGGTACACGATTTCGCTGTCGGGTGCCACCAGGCATTCATCAAATACCGAGTCTTTGTTGACGTTGAATAACCTGCAGGAGAAGATAACGAAACCGTAATTGAGTCTGCAACTGAAGTAGACTGTCTAACCCTTCAGACAAAGTGCTGCCTTTTGGATGAAACTCACTACAGAGAGACCCCTCAGTAGTAACAAGGTGCCCTTTAGCTAAGCGACTACATTAAAAACCATCACCGGAGCTGCAAACAGTGGCATTGTGAGGCTACCAGTGTTCATTCATTATGGTTCCCAAACATTCGTCTGAAAGTACAAGCAAATTTCCGCATGCTGGCAAAGCGGCAGACATTTTTACTTGTCAAGCAATAAAGAGGTGGAGGAAATGCAAATAGAAACAACAGGCAGCCTGACATTTAGACAGGAGATAGACTGTAGGGTGCAGGTGAATGGATCAAGACATCAAAATGTTTTCTACAAAACGGAGAATAACAATGTTCTGTCAGTTCAATTTATCAACTTGTTTCTGCCTGAAATGTGGACTTCTTGTTCCCCCATAAACTCCCTTAGTCAGAAAAAGCTTAATATGTCTTAACATCCACCTGGTTGCCAGCTCAGCCACGCCGTTCCTCTGCCGATACATGAAGAGGCTCATGCGGTCGGCCCTCATCATGAAGCTGAGGTGCCTCATGAGGTTGAAGACGGACTTCTCCATGTTCAGGTTGTCCTGGATGTCCCGCACCAGGTCGAACAGGATCTCGCTCTCGTCCACCATGGTCAGGTCGTGGAACTTGCTGATGTCCAGCATCACCTTGCGGTTATTGTCCAGCATGTCTGAGATGACCTTAGGCCGGAAGTTTTGATCGTAGTACTGCTTGGCGAACTGCGGGTTTGCGTCCAGGAACTGCTCGGCTGCTGCTGCGTCCACCATGGCTGCTGTGGACGAGGAACAATTTAAAACTGATGCTTGGGGCTGCGTGGTAGACAATTTCAAACTAATATGGGGGAAAACACTCAGGTGTATGCCAAACTCCTGAACTTAAAAAGACATTTAACCAACACTGATCCTCTCTCAAAGCCCTCCTTTTCCATTTAAAGTAAGATTAACCACCTATGGTCACTTGAGGACCAAACAAACACACAACAAGAAAAACATCATCTCAACATCTGACTCCTTAACCACTAAAGATTGCGTTTTCTTCACGATTTAACTGCTTGCTTTGTCTTTTGCAGTTCAGCGCTGTGCCAATAGCGCATAATGGATTTCGAAGTTGCTGCAAACAGCTCAATGTGGAGAAAACAGGGTTGGCTTGAGCTCTGAGACCAAGACAAAGAGCTAAAAGATGCTATAAAAAGATCAGTGGAGAGTTGGGATTAATTCTCTGTAGGTTTGTCATTGCAAGAAGACCCACAGAAGGCAGCCATGTTAGTATACACTACTTGTGGGGCACTTTATATCATTGCTAAGACAAACTATCACCCGTCTCCAGGTTGTCAATTCATTTTTTCTTCTATATAAATCGGTGGAAAAGGCTTGAGATAATTTTGCACTTTCCTGTGGACGTCTTCCGGCACCGGTGCTGCTCTACTGCCCGAATATTTCACACAGAAAATCTTCAAAAGGAGGTTTGAGAGTAACGCTGTCCGACATTCATTAGTGTCCCGCAGATCTAACAGATTTCGGTAATAAGCAGACGGTTCTACCTGTTAAAGTCGGCGTATTGTCTCCAGCAAAGTGTGTAATCCCTCTGTCCTGCTAACCAACTCAACTGCAGATGTCTGAGAAAAGAAAAGGGATTACCAGGATGGTTTTAAATGGTCATGTGTGAACATAAGCCTGCATCCAATTACAACACTGGGATTACGATACCTTCCAGTGTTTGATGACACTACCTGGGATTCTTCTCTTTGTCTCCCTGCAAGAGACTTTCACACGTCTGCAAGGGAGAAATACACATATTTAATCAAATCTAAGTGAGCAGCATCCAAACACAGTGCACCAGTGTGAAAACCGGAAAAGAAGAAATGATTAAAACTCAATGAAAGAGTTTAAATGCAAATGAGTGTTGGTGACCAAGCTGCTTCTAAACATAGAGGGTCAGCAAGCTTTCATGTGATGCAGCTCTGTGTGATGTAACTACATTTTAAAATAAGAGCTCCCCATTTCATAGTAGGACATTTTACTTTTGCAGAAAAGCTGGTTTGCCAGGTGTGATGCTAAGAAAACGACATTTAGACTCATTAAAGTGACACTTCAACAATTTCAGACCAATAAAGTCAGATCATTGTTTCATATAAATGTCAATAATGTAAGTTAGAAGTATTCTAAGTGGAGAAACAAACACAGAAACCTCTCAGACCACCCCTGCAACTCCACCCAGTTCCCCCGGTGTCCAGGTCTACGCAAACATGAGCACCTCCACATGCAAGTGACACAAACAAGCAGTGTACACACAACATACCACTGCATACCACACAGAGGACAAACTGATTATGGATTAGGATACAGGATCGGCCGCACACTTTTAGATGTGTTTGATGCTGTTGTCTGTTTTCACTAGAACGTATTACATGCATATAGCAGAGCACGGTCTTACTTTTCTTCACAGTAGCAGTTCAAGATAAACAAGGCAATGAGACAAGGCTTGAAAGGATGTTAGAGCAGCCAGTTAACTGTTATTGTCATTTAAAAGATAGCAGTTGGCCGTTTGTGTAGATTCTCAGTCATCCAGGTCACGGGAGCTTCTGTAAAAAGCAACTGGACGTCCTTTTAAGGTTCTTTAAGTGGTTTTTACCTCTTATCCGAGAGGCTGCTTCACTTCTAGCTGTCTGGTGGAGAGTTTCAGATGTGAATAGTCGCACATCTGAAGCTCCCCTCCAGTCAGCTTTACTGAAACTAGCTAACTAACACTTAAAAAAAAGTTTTAATTCGAACTTTTGATCTCGTCTCGTTGGATCTCAGCAAAATTGCAACGGCTGCAAACTGTGCTCCTAACGCCCCCCGAGGCACTCCTTACATATACTGTGGTTTGGTATCGCTGGTTATGACATAACAACGGCGTGGTGTTACTCTCACTTGGCTTTCCCATAGCTCAGATGTCTCCACTCCGCGGCGATGAACCACAAACATGAGTCAGGATCACAACCTCGCTGTGGAATCTGAGACGGAGAATAACAAACACCAAGAACAGAAGTCACAACACTGGTGAACGAAGAGGAGCCGTGCAGCTGGTTTCACTCGTCTGGCGTCAGTCGGTGAGAGAGGAAGACAATTCACTACTTTTGAATCAACTGCTGCTCTGTAGGGTGGTTTTTTTTAAAATTTTAGATAATCATTTGCTCATGCTGCTTCTGACTGACTGCTCAGATGAGGGATTACAGCTCAGATTGCCACAAGAATCTGCAGGAGAAGAGCAGCTTTCAAAGTCCATACAGTATACTGCCCCATGTATTTTCAATGTGGAAAACTATCATCCCTACTACTTGCAATATCTATCAAAACAATGTCTTTTTGCATACTGCTCAGCTTTACCAAGATTTTTTTTTAAATTTCCAGGACAAAGGACATCTAACTAATGTGGGTTTCAAGCTCTGCCAATACTAGTCAGATTAAATATGTTATTCACCAAATGAACCACCAGCAGTTCAGTTGGTTTCGGTTTAGTTTCAGCAGGTGATTTAGCCCCTCTTACAAAGATATTGTGTTTTTTATTGCATTTAAATAGCAGTAACCCTGGTCTCCAATACAACGTTTACATTTTCACCAAACTGAGCCCAATTTTAATCTGCCTCTTGATTTTTGACCTGCTAAAATAACCGGATGTGAGCATACTGGGTTGTTTATTCCAAGTACAAGACCTTATTAGTGTGTAAGATATTTATAAGAAATACATATGTATATGTCAAACCTCCAGACCTCCACCAAGCAGCTCATTTCCTCCCTATGTTATAGTCCTACATTCATTTTATATACACTATTGGATTCATTGATAATCAAAACATACCTTTAGCATTTGGAATAACACTGATGTCATTATTGTTAGTTAGTTTAATAGTAATATTCTTCTGGATCTAGCTTTGTACCTATTGAAGCTACAAAAAACCTGTTTGCACTAAACAAATACAGCAGGATCTCAGCTACAGTCTGGTGCTACATTGAATGTCTATAGCTTCATTTGTTACCTTAAAGTGCCCAACAATGTGCAAACACATCATTTTTTTCTGTTCTGGTTCATAATATCCAGAATTTTGCCAGGATACAGATCAAATTTTGATATACTGTGAACGTATCCTGTATTTTTTTGCCAAGCAGTCCGGCCTCTTGTTGTGAAGTTGTGTGCACATTCGCTGAAAATGGTCCTATCTCATAATAATGATAAAGAATCCTTCCTGGATCCAGATGGTGATCCAGAACATCACCAAAATCTAATCATTTGTTCCTTGACCCGTTATCAACATTTCCTGAAAATCTCATTGAAATCCTTTCATAACTTTTTAAGTTATCTTGCTAACAGACAGACAGACACATACACAAACAGATAAACGCCAGCAAAAACACAACCTCTTGGTGGAGGTAAAAATGTCAAATTTGCCTGCTGCGTTTCCAGTCTAAGTGTAACGTACGCAGCTATAACACTAGTTTACACCCTGCAGTGATGTTGTTAGGTTTGGGCGTCAAAGGCCATGGCCTGAACGTGTTATGACTAGCCCCAGATAGAACAGAATGGAAATATTTTATTAATCCCTGAGGGGAAATTCGGTTGTTACAGCAGAGAGAGTAAAGTTACAACCACCATACAAACAGAAAGATACGCAAAAATAAACAATAAGTCAAATATAAAAAGCAAAATGCACAGTAAGTGTAAAAAATAGTAAAAATGTCCCATGGGAAATAAGAAAGAAAGATCCCGGTAGTTTTTGGGGGGTTATTTTGGTTATGTTTTTAGTTCCCAGACCAAAAACCACAGGTCAATAACGAGCCACATTAAGGCGTCATTATCTCATAGAGTTAGTCAGATTGTGGATGTTGGATTTGGCAACGCTGTCGCACTCACCTTGAAGAGCTTGGTGGAGTTGGTAGACATTTTCGGGGGACAGGATCATCCATCCATCCATAGCCTGAAACTATTTCTTCGACAATAAAAAATGGAGTTATGGACGTTGAAGTGCTTGGCTGTGACTGACATATCAGCATCCAGCAGTCAGCAGCCCGTTTCAGTCTTTCTCTTGCCATTTGTGGCACTGTGTCATTTGAATAAAGCTGCATTCTAAGGTAATCAGATGACGCAACAATGATGAGACAGCCTTTAGGGATGGAGTGTGCAGACTGACAGGAAGGTGAACAGACAAAAATCACACACTAAACTACTTACTGTGGATTTCAGGAGGCACAGTCTCCTTATACATCTTAAGAGAGGAAGTGGAGAGTGTCTCTACTTTAAAAAGACACTTTAAAAAGCTGCCTGTAGACTTGCTAAAAGGCATTTCATCACCGTCCAGTTGGGAGCTGACTGACATACTGTGTTGCAGCACGGCGTGAAAACCGTACACAAAAATCAGACTCACCGTGCCCAAGTGGAAGACATCTTCAGAGCCGACAGCATTCTGAAGGTCGACACTCACCCCTGGCATCACCTCTTCTCTCTGTTGCCATCTGGAAGGCACTACAGAGCCCTCTGCAGAGCTTCAAAAACAGTCTCTACCCAAGAGCCATCAGAGAATTTTGACAATCGCTGCCCCACCAACTCAGCACAATCATAACACTTCACATCACAGGACTTGCTTTATTTTTTTATCAACATGGGGTAACAAACACAAGTGCAAAATATGAAATTAAACTATAGACATATGTAGAAAAATATGACCTAAAATGTAGCATGATTGACATTTGTGCTGTAAACACAACGGTGCATTCCCTTAACTTACTCCTACAGCACATATTAAAGGGACCAAAGTGTAATGGACATTACAGACAGGTGAATTCCCCTCAGAATTTGCAGATTTTTTTATATTATTATTTTGACACAGAAGAAATCATTGCTAGAAGATGAGCGTGGTATCTAAATGTAGGTAAATGAGACATTTCATATGCTATAACCTATCCACCTCTCCCACATTGTGATATGAATCTTGAAAGAGTAGAAAATTATATTGTATTACGCAAAATAATACAAAATCATATCAAAAGTTGAATCCAGGATGTATAATATAGCAAAAAGCTTCATTTATTTATAAAGTGTTTCCTTGTCCTGTTATTTTTAAACCAAACCTGTTCATCTTCATTCATTGACCATATTTGTCTCTGCCGCCCGGGTGACGCGGCACGATCCTCGCCGACGTCATCACGCACGCAGCTAGAGCCCCGTGTAACATGAATTTGAGGCGGAATGAGAGTCGGGCGTCGGAATATAACCTCAGAAAAGCTTCGTAACGGCGACGGAAGCGAGCTCAGGTCGGTGTGTAAACACTTTAACAACGCTTTTTTTTATTTCCCGCAGACCAGCAGAATGTGTCGTTAGCTTACTTTAGCAGTTAAAGTTTCCACAGGTGTCCACGTTGACAACTTGTTTACAATGGTACCCATTCATAGCACCGCTAGCGCACCGGGGGGTTAGCTTAAAGGTGATTTTAGCTTCTTTTTTAAGTAAATTGTGAGTGTTATATAGGCTTTAGGGATACTTTTATGTAATAACGTTAAAGCTGCTTCACTTCTCAGTACTATCAGCGTTTAAACAGCCTGTAAGCTTTATCGATAATCTGATTAACATCGCTACACATGACTTGTTAGGAAGAAACAGCACTAAAAACACACTCATAGACATGTATGCTTTGATAAATGTGCAGGATAACAGAGCTCATCTGTGCTCAGAAGTCCTAGTTGAGCAGTCAGAATTACTGCCTGATTCACCAGCATCCTAATTACCAATCAGATGAAGCCTTGTTTTAAACTAGACCTCCAGATCTCTGCTTTATAAACTGGAAAATTAAGCTAGGCTGGGTTTTTTTAATCACATATTTACCTTTCAACCAAAAATGAAGCTTATTTCCAACCTGCCTCTGGACCTTTGCCCCGACAGAATACTAAGATATAAGCTTAATGGACAGTTAGAGTGAATAATGTTATAAAATATGGTGATCTGATTTTAAAGGTAGTAGTATAGTCAGCATGCCTGATACCGACCAGCTGGTTCAGTTTTAACATTTGGAATGGACTTCCTCGTTAAAATATACCATTTATAGTGTCTTAATATCTATTTTATATAGGATAAAGGGACGTCTAGCTTATGTGGGTTGCAGGATTTGAAAGACAATAGTTCAGTTAGTCAGAATAACTTTATTAAATGATCCACCAGGTTTCAGTTTGGTGTCAGCGTGGACTCTCTCATAAGATATTGTGATTTCCATTTTATTTGAATAGCACTAACTTTGGTCTCCAATACAAAGTTGACATTTTAACCAACTTGAGCCCAGTTTTAATCTGCCTCCAGACTTTAGTCCTGTTAAAATAACTAATTATAAGCATGTAATTAGCAGCTGATACCATAAAGTGACTTAAACTCTGGTAAGTTTGTACAGTTCAGCAAACAGCTATTTATATTTTTAATATTTTTGGAAGGATAAAAGATGTCATGCTTAAAATATACTCATCTCAGCTGAAATGTGAAGGTCTTGTGTTGGTTTTTATTTCATTATGACAATGATTTCAGGACTTTCTAATTTAAATATAATGATTTTAGTGTTTTAACATTTAAATAGCATCCTTAAAACCAAATTAACCATATTTTTCTCCTGTCTCTACGCTAGTCTGTTAAGATTTTTTTTTAAAAATGTAAGCGTATTGGGCTGCTTAGTAAGTTAGTTTTACCTTTCAGTTCAGCTTTAACATGTGGCATGGGCTTTGTCATTACAATATAGTCTTTTTTAGTGTCTAAATGTCTAATTTAGCTAAGCCTACTTTTAATCCACACTTCAGTCCTGCTAAAATAACTAATTAAAAGCAGAGAATTAGCGGCTGATAGCATAAAGTAACCTAAATTCTGGGAAGCTGTGCCAAGATGTTAAAGTTCATATACATCTATTTATTAGCAGCCACTTTATTTTTAATAAATCTCCATTTTGCACATAGTTTTGTTCGTCTAGGATTGCTTCTTTCCACTTAATGGGATCGCACCAAATTTCATTGTTCCAAAACAGCTGTTATTATTATTGTTATTATTATTATTATTATTATTATTATTATTATTGGAAGGATAAAAGATGTCATGCTTGAAAAATACTCATCTCAGTTGAAATGTGATGCTTTTGTGTTAGTGTTGTTTCATTATTACAGTGTTCTTACTCATCTGATTTTAGTTCAACAGTGTGATGAGGACTTTCCCTTTTAAATATATTGATTTTAGTGTTTGAACAGCCATTTTAGTATCCTTAAAACTGTTTTTTAAACCAAATTAAGCATATGTTTCTCCTGCATCTAGACTAGGTTGTTGAGATTACAAAATGTAAGCATACTGGGCTGCTCAGTAGGATAAATTCCTAATAAAACCTCCAAAAACAGCTTTTTGGGGAAGAATAAAATAGTGCTGCTAAGGTTAAACATACTAGCTTTGCTGAATAATTACCGTGTTATTAAATATAAGTATTTCACTTTGGTTTCAGCCTGTGATCGGGGCTTTCTCATTAAATTGAAAGGGTTACCTATAGCTTACAGTATAATAAAGGGACTCATAAAGGGGCTCAACCCTGTTTGCACAATGTCCCGTATTAATCGACACTGTACAGTAGGAACAACGTATCAGCAGATTTCTATTGTCATTTTCTTCATTCCTGCTTACTTTGTACTTAGATATCAGCGCTGGTGATTAGCAGGATGTACCTCTTTTTCTGTACAAGGGTCACTGAAAGCGTTAACGGAGCCGCACGAATAAGGAGAAGCGCCTTATCTCTATTGTGGTGCAACATTAGCGGGAGGAAATATCGGGCCCCACGACAATGTCAGAAGTGTGCAGTCACGTCCACACCCACTGAACCCACTGACCCATTAATAGCCATTGTCAGCGATCTCCCGCCTCATTCACACGCTGCTTCGGCGTGGAGGCGCTGCAATAACATTCGTTTTTTTATTTGAATTTAAGCTTTTCAAGTCCACGAAATGATCTCAGATGGTACAAAGGTGAGCTTACATAATTCTAGGGCACCAAAAACTGCAAAATCATGTAAATTTAATAGCATACAGGCCTTTTTCAGGGATTAGGAAAATGGTTAGCTTACAGCTTTCAAGCAGCAATGCAAATAAATCAAACCTTCCAAGTTAATGTGAGCAATTTCTACAGATACTCCAACGATCCATGCAAAGGTAGTGTTGGAACAAGCTGTGTCACTGCAACCCCTGAGGCATTATTAGGACAATAAGTAGGAAGTAGAGCTGGATGTCGCTGTCAGAATGGTGAGAAAAAGGCAACTGACAAAGAGACTGGTTGGTCAGGGGTTCATCCTACAGCGAGATAACGCAAAACAATAGAGAACAAGGACTACATGTTGGGCTTTAGGTGACAGGAGACCAGCAGAGTCTTTAGAAAGGTGGAAGCAACCTACAAGTGGAAAACAACTTCAGCAACTCTCCATACAATGTTCAACTTCCATTGGAGGAAAAAAAGGCTGCAACTTTTCTTCAGGGATTAATAACCGAGCTTGTTTGGCTGCTGTATGAGTCAAAGTGTAGGTTAAATGTAGGACTGACATATTTTGATTCCTATATAAAACACAAAACTTCATTTCTGTGGTCTGTGTTTTACTTTCAGAGCACACTGAGACGTTTCACAGTGTCAATTTAATGCTTTTTGACTGATTGTGCACTATAGCAACCAATAACGTAATAATGTTGGCCATTTAAATGTAATAAAACCAATAATGTAATAACTTGCCAATAACATATTGTTATATGTTCGTGTTCTATGTTGTATATTGGAGTTAACTGCCATTATAGTGCCAGTCCAGTTCTTTTAATACAGTTTGAAGTGAGGACTGAATCGTTTTTCCTTGAGAAATGTTTGAAAAAAGTTTAAATGAAATGTTTTCCAAGAAATAAAATGTGGTAAATTCATTTGACAATGCAACATCCAACAGAAACGCTGACATGAAATGATGAATTTACACATCTAAGCACATAAACAATATTCTAAATAAAGATTCTGTACAACGATTAATTCTCAGATTGGCTGTTACAACCATAATTAAGGAGAGAGAGCTACATGGGATGTATTGATGAATGAATATGACCACTATGCATCCACTAGACCTATTTTTGATGAGCAAACTGCAGAAAAACTGCAAAAGAGTCTTTTATTTCCAAGAAATGCAGTCCTATTGATGTATTATTACATAATCGGCTGCAGTTTTTATATGTTCAAAGGATGTTTTTAGTGCTAGGCTGTTAACGTGATAACTTATTACATTGTTGGTAAAATGGTATGACGTTATTGGTTGCTACATGCACTCTTGTTTGAGATGAAGGCGGTCTGACTACTTAACGTTTTCTCCACATCGCCACAGATCAGGGCTCAGTCATGGCTCATGGGAATGACTGTCACACAGCAGCAGCTGCAGCAGAAGATGGAGCGGACCAGCAGCAGCCTCTCATTCTGGAACGGGTTGAAAGAGACACTGACAAGACATGGCAGACCGTCGCGTCCCAGCGGCTGAGGAAACACTGCTCGTGCACCCCGAAGAAGGCGAAATCCAAAATACTGGGCTTCATCCCAATCCTGAAATGGCTGCCACGTTACCAGCTTAGGGACTGGATTCTGGGGGACGTTATGTCAGGAGTGATCGTCGGCATCCTGTTGGTCCCCCAGTCCATAGCTTACTCCCTATTGGCCAGTCAGGACCCCATTTACGGTCTGTACACTTCTTTCTTCGCGTCCATCATATACGCCCTGTTAGGCACTTCCAGACACATCTCAGTGGGGATTTTTGGAGTGCTCTGCCTGCTGGTGGGCCAGGTTGTGGACAGAGAGTTGGCTCTGGCAGGATACCTCACAGAAAGCAGCAGCAGCAGCGTCGGCGGGAACAGCAGCGGCGTCCTGCTGGCTGGTCAGGGGAACGGCAGCGTCGGCGTGGTATGTGACAGGAGCTGCTATGCAATCACAGTGGGAGCAACAGTTACTTTTACTGCTGGGGTTTATCAGGTGAGTGTTCAGGAGCAACCTTGTGCAACCTTGACGGACAGAAATGATCACATTAGTGCAAACAAATGCTTCTGTTTTCCTCCACGGTTCGCTTCCAGACTTTCTGCAACATATTCCATGCAAAAAGGTGCAGATCTATCTAATGTAGTTCAGCTACAGTTCAAACTTTGGTAGACATACAAGTCTTCTGCCATCTACCAATTGCAGTTGGCCCTGTACTTACCAGACTTGTTTGAAGGGGGGACAACATGTAATTTACAAATTACCCCTCCTGTCTGTGCTTCACATTGCCCTGCTGAGAGATGACACTGTAATGTTCTTTATTCATCTAATCTTTCTTCTACATTTGCTTTTCTGATGGATTTGTTCTTTCTGTGAATTGGTGAAGCGACATGAGCGTCCTGGATTTGCACCCAAAATGCCCCAAACCTTCATTTGTAACTGTCAAGGCCATAATTCTCGAGTGGGAAAGAGGCAGAAGAGAGGTGCAGAGAAAAAAAACGAACAGAGAGAAAAACCCTTCACATGATGAGATGCCAATTTGCGCTGGACTAGTAATACTGTGTTTGGTGAAATAGGGTTGGTAATTTGCAGCTTCATTCTTGGCTCACGAATTGCAGACATTACAGATTCACATGGGATTAAGATCACAGACAACCTTACAGTTCTTACAAATAAATAGAAGGTCATACTAATCCTGTCTGAATGGGGCTGTTAGATGTTCGTTTCCTGCCTACTTAGGAACCATGCAATTTACTCCTGTTCATCTCTTTCTCTCAGGTGCTAATGGGACTTTTGCAAGTAGGCTTTGTGTCCGTCTACCTCTCTGACTCCCTTCTCAGCGGCTTCGCGACAGGCGCTTCCCTGACCATCCTCACCTCCCAGTTTAAATACCTTCTGGGTCTGAAGATCCCCAGGCCCCAGGGCTGGTTCACTCTGTTTAAGACCTGGTACAGCCTGCTCACCCACCTGGGGAACACCAACATCTGCGACCTGGTCACCAGTTTGGTGTGTTTGGTGATACTGTTACCGACGAAGGAGCTCAATGATCGCTTCAAATCCAAGCTAAAGGTAAAGAACACAGATTAATATGTATGAAATTTGGTGTTTAATGTTTGTACACTGCAAACATTTAACTGTTTTCCAGCTATCAGTGCCACAAAGCTCTGTCCACAAGTTAAAAAATCTACATTAATAACATGGTGATAGTCTGTTTTTGGTCGGTCAGTCACTCGGTCCCTCTCAGCCCACCTCTTTAATCCAAAGTGACATTAACAGTTCCATTCTTTGCCAGTTATGCCTTGAGAGTTATCTAACAAGCCTTTATTAACTCCACTAGTGGTAAGATTATTAGAAAAACAAAATGTCTCTCTGTTTCCAAGCCTATCTTATCAACTGTACATTATGTAATATTACACAACGACTTACCGCTCATTGATCCACTTGTGCAAGTATAGATTTTCAGTCTTGTTTACTCTCTCTTCGCCAGGCTCCGATCCCCTTCGAGCTCTTCGTGGTGATAATTGCAACACTTGCTTCTCACTTCGGCCACTTCAACACCGATTATGGGTCAGACGTGGCCGGCGACATCCCCACGGGCTTCCTCCCTCCCCAGTTGCCCCTGTGGTCCCTCATCCCCAACGTGGCGGTCGACGCCTTCTCCATCGCCATCGTGGGGTTCGCCATCACCGTCTCGCTGTCGGAGATGTTTGCCAAGAAGCACGGCTACACGGTTGACGCCAACCAGGAGATGTACGCCATCGGCTTCTGCAACATCCTGCCGTCGTTCTTCCGCTGCTTCACCACCAGCGCTGCTCTGACCAAGACCCTCGTCAAGGAGTCAACGGGGTGCCAGACCCAGATATCGGGGCTGATCAGCGCTCTCGTCCTGCTGCTGGTGCTTCTGGTTATCGCACCTCTTTTCTATTCCCTTCAGAAGTAAGCATACAAGATTAACTAAGCAAACACTGGATTACAAAGTGACTCTCTTGATCGTGACATGTTCAGTTGTTAATGTTGGAGTTGAAACTACATCAAAACAAGACATAACACGCATACAATCACAGCACTGAAGAGACAAAGAAGAGAAATCAGTTGTTCAGTGAACGAATGGAAGCTGTATGTACAGCAGCTGCACATTAAGTAAATCTAAAGCAACCCTGAAGGTCTTATGTTCATACTATGAGCGACAAAGTTACTCAACAGCCAACAGTTGCTGTTTAAGCTTTGGTCAAATGCTCTTTGACGCTGTTAATGATGCGGTAAAAGAAGATTAAATACCGCTGGGATATGTTTAACTTCCTTTTCTCACACAGAACAGATCAGGAGATTGAAGGGAAACGGTGAAGTGAAAATGAGGAAACAAAAACACACGACTGGTTGATGCTCGACTGTGGCAGCACATCGCACAGTCAGGCAGCAAGTCAGGCATCAGTTTATAGCTTTTTATCACCAGTTTCCATTGAAAAATGACTTCTAGCTAGCTGCTTTTTCACCTGTAATCAGTACACATCATTAGAAAGAAGAGACGTGGACGTTTCCTGAACATGTTACCGATTTCTGCAAAAGCTAGTTAGCGCAGTTGCTTGACTTACACTCAGTTTACTTGTGGTCAGGCTAGATATTCATCTCCAGACTGTAAAATCCATGATGAGGTGAGTTATTGAAGAGCACACATCAAACAGGCACGTACATTTGAAAGCCATGGACTCACTAAATTGCTAAAACTCTCTAAAAAGGTTTTTGAAGACATTTCACCTTTGATCCAAGAGGCTTCTTCAGTTCTAAACTGAGTTGTAAACGGAAGAAGAACCAAATAGAGAAGTCCACTCACTTTTTACTGAAGTTATTAGGATTACAATGACTTGCATGACTGAGAATCTTCATTTTTAAATTATGTTCTACCCATAATGCATTTCTGAATAGTTCTAGATCACACTGAACATGCACAAAAGATCAAACTCTACCCCACAGCACAGTCAGCTCAGTAATATTACCACATTAATGCTGACGGCTTAAATAGAACTTCAAGAACATGCAAACATGGCAATCAGATTTTATTTGAAGTAAAATCGAATCCACTTCAGGCTTTTGAATGGGTTTCACACGTTGAAATGTTGCTGTTTGTTTAAGGATTTGAAGAGTTGTTCTCGTTTATGGGCGGTTTTCCTTGTAGTTCTTCGCTTGTTTGCCATGAAAGAGGTTTCAAGGGTAGACTTGGGCAAATACAGATAACCTGTGGTTATAGTTCAAGGCTGATGTTGACTCTGCGGTTTCTCGCTCTGCAGAAGTCGTGCATAGTTCAAATACAGGAAGATGAAAACCCACTTTTTTTAAATAGAGAACATCCTGATACTATAATAAGCGACTAAACAAAAAAAAGTCAAATATAGAGGCGACTTTCACCCACTGTCACTGCCAAGAAAAACAACAATGAAGCT
Source organism: Dascyllus trimaculatus (assembly GCA_024666655.1). Lineage (NCBI taxonomy): Eukaryota > Metazoa > Chordata > Actinopteri > Pomacentridae > Dascyllus > Dascyllus trimaculatus. The sequence continues at coordinate 33,685,454 of CM045457.1, forward strand.
GACAAAGGTTGTGTTGTTTTGAACTCAATCAAACAAATGCTTCAAATGTACACCGATCAGACATAACATCATGACCACCTGCATAATACTGTCTTGGTCCCCCTTATGTGGTCCTAAATGCTCTGAACCATTGGGCATGGACCAGAGGACCTCTCAGGGGGTCCTATGGGGTCTGGAACCACTGGATCCTTTGGCTACTCTGGCTTGTGCAGTGGGGCCTCTGTCAATCCAACTGGTTCCACTGCATCCTGTTGATGCTTGATCAGAATGGGCTGTAGGAAGTCTGGAGGTCACATCAGCATGTTGGACCATTGTCATGTTCCTCCACATGTTCCTGATTGGTTGATGTTGTTGCCATGTGGTGGGGTGCATTTTCATCCAGTGACATTTGGGATTTCCATCAGCGTGAGGGAGTGTGTTTGTTGTGGGACGATGTTTATTTGGGTGTCTAAGTCTGATCAAGGTTTTCCATCAGAACACCACATAGAACCAATATGATCAATGTTGTTCACTTCACCTGTCAGTGGTCAGGATGTTGTGGCTGTTCGGTGTACATTTGTTGTACATTTTCACAATGCAAATTTGGAGTATTTATTTTAGGTTAATTAATAGCTAGCAGTCTTCTGAGTACTGATAGATTGCAACAAACTAACCTTTTCTCTTTCCTACTCTGGTGCAGATGTGTTTTAGCCGTGATCATCGTGGTAAACCTCCGCGGCGCACTGCGAAAGTTCACCGACATCCCCCGCATGTGGCGCGCCAACCGCATCGATGCCGCCATCTGGTTGGTCACCATGGCAACCTCGGCGCTGGTCAACACGGAGCTCGGCCTCCTTGTCGGAGTCCTGGTGTCGGCCTTCTGCGTCCTGGGCCGAACCCAGCACGCCCAGGTCCTGGAGCTGGGCCGGGCTGCGACCAGGGAGCACTACGAGGGCCTGTCGCATTACCGCGGCCTTCAGACGCACCCTGGAGTGGCCGTGTTCAGATACGAGGCTCCCATCTATTACGCCAACCAGAGCTTGTTCAAAAAGTCTCTCTACAAGTGTGTAGGGCTCGACCCCGTGAAGGAGAAAAGCCGGCGCATAAAGTTTAAGAAGAACAAGCGGCAGGAAGACGCTGCAGAAGTCCCAAAGTCAGTGGAGAAAGACGACACGCGTAAAGAGAGTGAGGCCGAAGCTGCTGTAACCTTGATGCTCGACAAGAAATCTCAAAGCTTACGCAACGTGGTGATCGACTGCAGCGCCGTCTTGTTCCTCGACACCGCTGGAGTGAACGCTCTGAAAGAAGTCCGCAAAGATTACGCAGACCTCGGGGTCACGCTTGTCCTGGCCCGGTGTAATACCTCAGTACTGGAAACTCTGGAAAGAGGCGGATACTGTCCCGATGAAAAGGGAGGAAACAAAATGATTTTCTTCACCATCGCAGACGCCGTCCACTACGTCCAAAGCCTCTGCTCTGCTAACGGAGATTATGACACCAAATGCTAAAAAAGATACTGTCCAGATATCTTTCTATACATGTATGCAGCGAGCATCTCACATATGACAAAAGGAAATTCTCTTGTTACCTATGTGCCTTATAGTGCTCCTTTCTTTGTTTGATTATTTATCTCTCATTACTGCTGTAGGCTAGACTTTATTTAACATTGTCCCAGCTTTTTTAAATCTTATTTATACATAGAAATGGAACTGAAGAGTAATTATTTACGGTACAAATGAAACTTTACAGTCGGATTTCTCTTTGTAGGTCTTTCTCCTGGTCCAATCATTGCTGGCTGATGTAAAGCCCACTCTCTAGCTTCCACCTCACTTGATTTTTAATCAGATTATTTCTAGGGCTGGTCCAGAATATTTGAATATCCGAATATTCGTTTGTTGTGGCAGTATCCAAATAATAATATTAGAATATACGTACATGCCGGTGCCGACCGTCGCCGAGCGCTGCCGAGCGTTGCCAAACGTTGCCGAGGCTGTTGTACACCACCAGGCGCCGCCGAGCGTTGCCGAGGCTGTGGTACACCGCCAAGGCTCTAGAACGCTGCAGTGGTTCAAGTACACAGACCTGCCAACTCCGGTTGCCCCCCCTCCAGTGGCACGAACCAAATATTCGAATGTTCGCCGAATATTGGATCCGAATATCCGAAGCACAGACATTGTTATTCGGACCAGCCCTAATAAGTTCATACAGATTCGGATCAGTGCAAAAGACTCAAAAGCATGTGTCACTGGGAAATGCAGAGGTTCTAGTAATCATTTCACAGCTCTTCTGTAGATTAAATGCAGAGCCCGTAGTTTTTCTACAGCTTAAATCGCAAATCAACTGCCTACCTGCTGTCTTTAAAGTATTTATTCGTAAGAAACAACCAGACTGTGCCTGAACATGAATGTAGCTTTATCTCTTACTAGCAGTAATCAAGGGACAAACACTGGGTGGTCAAGTTTACAAAGCCATAAAGCAGTAAATGAACAATGGGACGGGAAATCGGTAAGAAGATAAACACCGGTTCAGGGTTACTTCTCGTTTTGCAGTCAATGTGTATCCAGACTGCTGTGCCTTTGGCAAAGCCTACGCGGTGCCTTTACATGTATGTATGTATGCAGTATATGTGTGTACTAGTGATGTTTTTATATCAGGTCTTTCGACATATGAATGACGCCTTACTGCGGCAACTAGACAATCTTCCAGTGAGCTTCATGGTTCTCAGCCCCTGGAGCAGGAAGGGTTAAGGGTCAAGGGCCCGGCATTGGGGCATTGGGGTTTGAACCTCTGGCCTTCTGATCAGCAGCCCAGAGACTTCGCCGTTGCACCACCTATCCTGTTATAACAGTTAGAGTTTGCCAGTTGTTTAATAGAACACGAGTCAGAAAAAGTAGTTTTACTTTAAAGAAAATGAAGCCAGAACTGAATGTGTCACTGTGATGAATGACTTCATAATGTTTGTCCTCAGTCCAAGTGTGCCGAGGGTCACGACTTCACCGACCGCAGCTTCGGCCTCCCTTACTGTAGCCGGGTAAATACAAAATTGTCAGCCGGGTGACAAATGAGGGCAAAGTTAAGGAAGAGCTGTTGTGCGGCAAAAGCCAAGTGAGATTTACGTCAAAACTGCCTGCCGGTGTTTCAGTTGTTGGGTTTGTTGCTGAGTTATGCCTCTCAGGTTGGGTTGTATCCCTAGTTAAACAGACCCAGAGGATTCAGTCAGGTCATCTGAGTCAAAGCCAGCACAGAGGTGGTACACGGTCATCGCTAAAAGCTTTCATACTTTAAAAATCTGTGCTCTTGCAATGCAGCACCGTGACTTTGGCCTCAAATCAAGGACTGTTGAATTGTTGGAAAAAAAACAGAACAGTCTGGTGGGAAATCTGACCTCGAGTTTTCCCTTCTGACACTGAATCATAAGGACATAAAGAAGGGATAAACTTAGATAGATAGCGGTGCATCGTCTACATCTGTGTCTAAACCAGCTGCATTAAACAACCTAGTAACATTATTTGTATAGCAAGCTTGCAGTAAGGTCTTCAAGTACCATATGCACTGTATGACATTAAAACAATACCCAACAAACACTTTGACATTGTGTGACTGTTTCAACGAGCAATAAAGACGACATGGTGGGAAAATAGTTTTAAAATTAAGTTTGTGCCAATGTCCAGGATGTTACCCGGATGTTCTTTGAAATTCTAGCAAAGGAGAGCTTGTTTTGTTGTAACTCAGAAGTCAAAGAATAAAAAAAAATGTAGAAAGTGGGGCAAAATACAAACAATGGCCCAAGTAACGACTGTCCCTGCAGTGCTGGCTTTTCTGATACCATATTCTAAACTAGAAAAGCCCTCAGAGAGCTCAGACCTCCTCCAAGCAGCTCATTTCACCCCATATTGGGATTCACACCCAGAAATAATCGTCCCAGGATTGTTTTATCTACATTATTAGATTCCTTGACCCAGAAAACAAACCCTTAGCATCTGGATTCACATTGATATCATCATTAGTTCAATAGTTATTCACCAGAATCTCTTTCTGGGTAATGGTGGTTTCTTCTGGATCCAGCTCCATAGCTGTTGATTCTACAACAGATCTGTTGGATCCTCCTGATTCAGCAGAGTCTCAGCTACATGTTGGTGTTGGCTGCATGTCTGGATCTTCATCTGTTACCTTACAGTGATGACCATTCCACAGGCCCTCTAGTTTTTTCCTGTTCTGGATCATAGTATCTGGAATTTTTCCCAGATCCGGATCAAATTTTAAGATGTTGTAGAAATTAGCGGGAACTTCTCCTGTATTTTTTCTACCAAGCAGCCTGGACATTTATTGTGGAGTTACATGCACATATACATGCACGTTGCCCTATCTCCCAGTGCTAAAGAATCCTGAAAACAATTCCTGGATCCAGACGTTGATCCGGATCACCACCGAGATCTGATCATCTGTTCCTCGTCACATTATCCACCTTTCCTGAACATGTCATCAGAATCTGTTCAGAACTTTTAGCATGAAGTAGCTAACAGACAGATAAACGCCGACAAAAACATAACCTCTATGGCGGAGGTAACAATTAGTGATTTTTATAGATAACTACACAGTGTAGCCTTATAATGGGGAAAAGACTGCTTGGTTAGGAGGCCCATACAAATGAACAGGCTTACACTGAGACAGGAACACAATTTACATGTAGATATATATAAATGTCATGAATGTGTTCTTTAAATTAAAAAAAGACATAAAATACTACTAGTCCTTATAGTCTTTGAGTGAATGTTGTGTGGTTTTTTGACTCTACAGCTAAGAAAACATCCAATCAAATGTATAAAAAAGTAGCAGTATTTCAGTATTTCCTGGTTCATCAGAAAAGCTCTGTGTGGATCTTTATCGGATCTGTTTGCCTTAAAAAACCACATTGCACTTTCTGGTGTCCAACCTCCATCATGTTTGGTACTTAACGTCTGATCAATGTTTGCTGGGTAGCAGCGTATCTGCATTATGCACTAGTCTTATTTTCTCTAAAAACTCAAAATCTAATCATGCAAAAATATGTTTGCAGCTATTTACTTGAGGTTTGAGAGGATAGTAGCTTGTATCTGCTTTTTATATTGAAACAAAGTGCACAAGTAAACGTTCATTTCAGGTTTGGGTCTGTTTTTCTTTGCTCGTACCAGATTTTAAGTTTCACAGTATCGAAACCACAACAGCACAATGACATGACCTGCTGCGTGGAGCTTTCCTATGTGTAGTTATCCCATTATCAGAAATGTATTCTAATATGTATTTATACATATTAAACATATATGTTAAGTAGATAGTGTAGAGCCTTTTGGTCTTTACTTTTCCAGTATGTTTCATGCATTTAAAATATGCCTTAAAAGTGCCTTAGTATAGAATACTGTACAATATTGGAGAATTTAAATACAACACATGCAGTAAGATGAGTGTTTTTTTTAAGGTATTTGTGATTGAACATCTACTTCATTGTTTCATTGTGTGGGTCAAGAAAATCAAAGCTGTCTTGGTCTGTAAACAAACCATGAATTAAAGTAACTGTCACCAACTGGAAACGGCTTTGTATTCACAGCACACGTCAGACTGTTAGTGTAAGAATGTGGTTCTGTGTGTGGCAGAAACGTTAGGACTTGCTCTCTGCTCGTCTTTGTTTGGGAACAAAAGCATCAAACCGCACCCTGTTAAATAAACGCCTCCATGAGGCAGCGACAGACGGACTGAACTGGAGCCGCGACCCATCCCTCCACATGAGCAACTTGAATTTCATGTTGTCTGTAAGGAAAACTGTTGCTCTTATATCAAGTTATGACTAATTTTTACCTTTGCCCACCTACAGATGCAACTCTTGCGAGGTTTAATCACACAGAAGTGCAACCGAAGCTGCAGAACTGCTGCACTAGACTGGAAAAAACCCAAAGTTGTTGAGCCGCGTCTCTTCCCACATTAGAAAGCTGAAACTGTAAAGGGCTGTCTGGATGTTCTGCAGCAGCCGGCAGTGACAGATGTGTTTTTAAACGTGGCCTTGGGATGAAATAGAGCTTGTTTTTGTCGCGTATTCACTCTTGTAGCTTCTTTCTCCAATGTTCTTGCTGACTTAAAATGATGTCGGTGTATTTTTATAGCTGCTTTATACATATATAGATCCACTGCACAGACAGCATATAAATGCGAATTATAGATTTGTTTTCCTGCAGAAAAGAAAGCGTATTTTTAGAATACTCTGTGCTACAGATCTTAAAGTCTACCATGCACTTGCCCAGTCGTGGATTTAACGAAGGAAGCGTTTCATATCAGTTGAGAACAAATCTACTTTCCGTGGAGTGATTCGAGAGACGGCCCCCTTTCAATGTGTAACTCGCGAATAATCAATAATACCTGAGGGTTTTACAGTCTAAGTGCCATTGTGCTCCTGAATTAGTGAAACACTCGATCTGCATCAGTCTTTTTTTATCAAACGCACATCGTTTAACGACACCGTGTACTCGGCAAAAAGTTCATGCACTCTGCGCTTATCTCGGCGCGTTGAATTCGGCGTTCTTTATCAATACGTTGAATAAACGGGAGGTTACGTCACATTTTGTTTGCCTGGCGCTGCAGATTGTTCAAGAGGCCTTTCATGGTGTTCTATCAATATCAAACCTGCACCTTACCTCAGTTCTGTACAAATAAAATGGAATAACTATTAGTAATTGAGATGTTTGCTCTGTCATTTATTTGTAATTGTCTTAGAGTTTTCCATGTCATATTTTTCTGCTAGTAAGAACACTGAAGGAACCTTGAGTGAACCCTGATCCTTGTGCTTGTTTACTTCCACTCATTTTTCACTGACATAAAGTCCTGCACCTCTATGGAAACAGCACAACCACAGCTGGAAGTAGAGGGAACTGTCTTTTGTGAGGCGTAACAGTCATAGTGACAGAAATCCTTAAAAAAAACAAATTAATTATTTAAAAAATTGGAAAACCCCAAAATAATGTATTGTTTTTTATAGTCTTATAGTCCTAGCTGAGTAAATCCTGGCTTCTTGGCTGCTAAAACTTTATTTTATTTGATTGTATTTACAGGATCTGGTGGAAATTACCTAATTTTTGATGAATTATTGAACAAGACGAGTACAATAAAGTGATTTTTGATGAATTATGAGGATTTTAAGCTTGGCTGGTTTCCTGGAGACAAGACACATCACACATGAGTGGTTTACGGACCATCAGAAAGTTGACAACCTTGTTATTTGTTCTGTTTTTTAAAGAATAGAACAGAATAGAATTAAATTGTGGTGTTCTGCTGGAAAAACTTGGATTTTAACATCCATGTTGATGAGACTTAGACACTCATGCAGGCAAACATTGTCCCACAACAAACACACTCCCCAATGCTGATGGAAATCCCAAATGTCACTGGATGAAAATGCACCCCACCACATGGAAACAACATCAACCAATCAGGAACATGTGGAGGAACATGACAATGGCCCAACATGTTGGTGTGACCTCCAGACTTCCTACAGCCCATTCTGATCAAGCATCAACAGGATGCAGTGGAACAAGTTGGATTGACAGAGGCCCCACTGCACAAGCCAGAGTAGCCAAAGGATCCAGTGGTTCCAGACCCCATAGGACCCCCTGAGAGGTCCTCTGGTCCATGCCCAATGGTTAAGAGCATTTTGGAGCACATAAGGGGACCAACACAATATTAAGCAGGTGGTCATAATCTTATACCTGATCAGGACCGGTGTAGTTAACAGCTTGTCCTTCCTAAAACACAGAGACATGACTAATGGAAGTTCAATGTAAACACTTTGCACCGTGCTATGAGTTAAGCTTTGCCTCTCATTAAAACATTCCCTGGATGACGGATTACAGAGAGCAACAGAAACTTGGACTCCAGACAAAAGCCAATGCAGGATTCAAGGTGAAAGAAAGTCCTTGAGAGTCCAGTCAATAGTTGAGTCTGGGTCTCTGACGTTCCAAATAAGAAATTACTGAGACAAAACAACTCCTCTGTGAGAACGACACTGTTCAGGTCGCTGAGCGTCCTCATGGGAACTACAACATCCAGAAGCTTTCATTCAAATTGTAGTTTTTATACTTTTCTCTTTAAAAGTCTTCCCTGGTGATGTGATTGAATCCACTGTAGTTTTACTAAAAAGTTTGGATAAACAATTGAAAGCTGGAGCTGCAATGATTAATCAATCAAAGTAATCAATTAACTACCAAGTATACTTTAAGTTTTCTTCCTACACTCAATATCTTCAGGTCTGGATAAAACAAGACATTTAAGGGCTTCATCCTGGGCTTTGGGAAACACCGATCGACATATTTCACCGAACTAATCATTGATTAATTGAAGAAATAACTGACAGATTAAAATAGCTTCAGCTCCAGTGTGGATGAAGAGTTTAAAATGTTAGCAAACCGCACAAATTAACAACTGAAAGAACTGAAATATATAGATATATTTCAACAATAACCACTTTTCAGTAATTAAAATGCATAAGATCCAGTTTAAAATGAAACAAACTCAACCAAACATGAGAAGTGGTGCTGATGAAGGACTTCTGGAGTCCATCTACATGCTTCAGATGGGAACCTCTGTCCTAAAGAGTTCCACCAACTCATTTAAACTTCACTGTTCACCCTGGTTTTGCTTATTTGTCTCTGTCGTTTCACCAGACGATAGCGGACCCTGCCAGGCGAACGATAATACCGAGTATCGACGAGCGTTTCAAGGTGAAGGAGGATCCCGATGCCCCGTTCGTCCTGTGATGCTTCAGTCAATAACAGTCTGGCTCTTTGTGGACTTGTGCAGCAGATAAGAGTGCAGCGATAACAAGTTCGCCTCCGTCTCCTGCCTCTCATCCTCCTCTGCTGTTTATCCCGAGCTTCCCCGAGGACTCCGCAGAGCAACAATGGTGTTATATTTGGACTTTCTTCAACAATGTGAGCATGAGTGATGCACATTTCAGCTTCCGATCCCTCCCCCCCCCCGGCTTCCACGCACAATTAAATGCTAAACAGATGGATCGAGTGTTTAGGGCGTCTTGAAGAAATGACGCGGCTCAGTGAAGTTTTTATGTGTGCAAAAGATTTTAATGTGCAAACTGTTGGTATAATTAATATTTTTATCACTTCTACTTATGGAAAAATCTGTGCAGTATCTAGATCTTTTATTTTTTTACTCATGTCCCTACATATCATATAACTTTTGCAGCTGTAAGACTGCAAATTCCCCCACTGTGGAACTAAAAAAAAAGGACGATCTTATCCTAGTTTTTAAGATATAGCACCTCTCAAAACATCCCATAACTGTGATTTACAGTAATAATGAAAGAGAAAAAAACACTGCCTTATTAAATGTTTTAGATTTTGTTTTGTTTTATTGCATGTTTTAAAGAACAGTAGTGTTTGCTTAAGCTGATGTTCTGCTTGCTCACAACCAACAGCAGTGACGTTACTCCGACACCAGGGGGCGGCATTGACCAGGAAACAGGAAGAACACTGTGGAAACTGGGGTGAAACATGATTCTGATTTAGATGAAATGCTTCCTGACAATACATTCGATATTGAATATTTGTGGCTTTGCAAAATAATACGTCTAAGCATTTTCACCTTACAGGGAAAACAAGAGTTGATGTGTGATATATGACTGGCATGGAGACCTTTAAACCATTTTTAGGGTCTCATTTCTGGCCTTGTAACCAATAATAGTTCGCTTTTTATTTGATTTTGTTGGGCTGATCAACCAGCTTTGGATACTATATACCACACATCAATAAAAACCTGTTTGCAACCCCCATTAAAATGGTGTTAAACACCTGGAAGGGCTGCAGCAGGTGATTATGAGCCGAACCTGTTGTCTACTGCGAGTGAGATGCGTTTTTAGATCACCTCAAACTGGCATTTAACCCTGTTGTTGTCTGTCTATTATTATGCTGGTCTACAAACTACAGGAGCGAGTCTTGGACTTCTGCTGCGACCACTAGTCTAAAAAAATCTGTACCACTCGTTAATTTCAAAGCTAAAATGGCCTCGCTACGCCCACTAATATCAATTGACATTAAGTTATTACAGAGTGTGTGCTACATGTTGCAGTTTGGTTTGACTGGAAAAGTTAATAACAAACTGGACTTTCTAGAAACCAGGACTGCAAAAGGCAGCCAGTCGTCTTCCTTTTCCAAACTCCAGATCAGTCCAAAGGAACAGTTACTGAAAAAAGAGGAAATTAAGGCCTAATTAATCAATCAAACTCTATTTGAGTAGCACCTTTTAATAAAGCTTAGAGCAGTTCAAAGGGCTTCACAGATTTGGCGGGTAGCATGGAAAAACTAAGAAGTAAATTCAAAATCCGCACAATAATTGGTTGCACATAAATAAAAACACATCTATGAACCATATTAAAGTTTAAAACAAGACTAGACATGAGGCTCCATCTGGTTCAGAGTCGATGTCTCACATGATTTGTGAGATTTTCTTTTTTTAAAAAGTACCCGATAGCTGAAATAACTCTGCCCAACTTGTGAACTCTGGCTGACTGCCCTCTGCATGCATGCACACCGAAAGCCTAATTGAGTAAAAACGGCAAACGGAGGTGAAGAGCCCCAGTCGTCTGCGGGGCTGAGTGAAAGCGAAGATCATTATAATCTCTTTCACGCCTTGTTGCTCCTCGCAAATTGCATTTACGGCGGAATGGCACCTGTGTTGATTGGTACACGGTGGAAACTCCCATGCCGGCGGAAAGGCAGGGAAATTCGCGCTCCGTCTCGCTTCCAGTTTATTATCAGCAACTCCCCAAGCTGAGTTTCCTGTTCCAGTTGGGAGAAACTCGCTCCAAGATGTGTTTCTGGCTGTGGGAGAGACGGAGGAAGGATTCTGATGTGATCCAAACTTCATCACACTAATGGAGAAACTCAATAACTGTCATAAATTTCAGCAACAACTCCACCCTTTACTGCAAACTACAGACAAAGGCCGCCTCGACTCATAAACGCCACGACTCGCCTCCATCTCTTTGTTTGCTTTTGCACTCAGAGACACGAGGAGGGAGGGCTCACGGATGAAGCCCTTGTCATCCAGTGAGATATTTTGTTGGAAGCTGTCAGAATTCCACCGTCCTGTGAGGTGAGGGGACATTTCATATTTCACTGAGGGGGAAGAAGCCAACAGGCATTTTATGTTTACTGTCAAAAGCGGTTTCGTCACCTCTCTCTGGCATCGGCTCGGTTTCCTTTCTTCTTCAGATTCAATTCTTTTTTTTCTCAGATGCAGCCAACGGATGTGCAATGTCTATATTTACAGCGAGGGATGAGCTGATGAGCTGATGAAGATAAATCAACAGTCTTCAGTCCACCTCCAACACAATCTCCCAACGACAAAGTATCCTTAAAAAAAGTTAATTCTCCTGTAATCTCTCTCACACCGTAGCACTGCTGTGGTTAAGCACGAGCGGCCGACACCCACCATATATGTGTAATACACTTTCCTACCACAAGGCGACACTGCAAGGCTTTCTAACACTCCCAATGTTAAAGATTCTTTTCAAAAAATCCTGGATCCAGACGGTGATCCGGATCACTCCCAGAGTGTCATAATTTCTTCCTTGTCCAATTTCACACATTTCCTGAAAAGTTTGTCCAAATCCATCCATAACTTTTTGAGTTAATTTGAACACAGCCAAACAAACAAACAAACAAACGCCGGCAAAATCATAACCTCCTCGGCGGAGGTAATAAAGCTGACCTTAAGGACAAGTACGGTGTAGTTCCAAGTAGCCTAGAGTGGCTAAGTTAGCTAACCAACAGTATGGTAGCTGACCTGCTTTACAAACGTAATATTAGGGCTGGTCCCGAATATACGAATATTGGTTGGTTGTGGTGGTATTTGGATAATAATTTTGATATTCGAATAGTCCTGTGCGCCACCGCTGGGCGCTGTCAAGGCTGTAGAATGCCGACGAGCGCTGCCGCTGAGGCTCTAGAACGCAGCCGTGGTTCTAGTACGCGGACCCGTCAACTCCGGTGTCAAAAACTCGCTTTCAAATAGGACAGTGTTTCAACTTTGGGTAGATAAAAATAAAAGTAGAAAAGCACTCAGAGAGCACAGACCTCCACCAAGCAGCTTCAGTCCAACACAATCTCCCAATGACAAAGTATCCTTAAAAAAACACCCACCATATATGTGCAATGCACTTTCCTACCACAAGGTGGCACTGCAGGGCTTTCTAACACTCCCAATGTTAAAGATCCCATTTAAAAAATCCGGGTCAGTCCCAAAATGTCATCATTTCTTCCTTGTCCCATTTCCTGAAAATTTCATCCAAATCTGTCCATGACTTTGAGTTATTTTGAACACAAACAAACAAACAAACAAAAACATAACCTCCTTGGCGGAGGTAATAAAACCGGACTTTGCACGATCTCACAGGGTTTGGTTTCATAGCATCGGCACAATTCATACGATGTCAGACGGTGTGAGAAAAGCCGTCAGTCACTGAGGTGCACACTGAAACGTCTTTCAAAAACTCGGCTGTAATTTTGTTGACATCCTTGCAAACATGATCTTGTTTAAATTAAAACTGGCTTGTTAAGGGTTCAGTTCGGTGAGTTCCCCAACACTCAGGAAGTAGTCAAACCATGCAAATAGTTTCAGTGTTGTGCAGCAAGTCCCCAGTACAGTTAATTAAACTGTAATGAAACATTTGAGCAGCTCACATTCTGCTATCTTTGCATAAAAGTCCTCTGCTTTCATAAAGACTACTAATCCAGAGTAACAGGGACACTCTGATGCTGAACAACACCACAATGTACAGTGCTGGGCAAAAGTATTTGCCCCCCTACATAAACCTTCTTCTTTCAGATCATCAAACTAGTTTTAATATTAGACATATACAACCCAAGAAAACACAAAATGCAGTTTTTAGATGATGATTTCACTCGTTGAAGGAAAAAATGCTGCCCAGCCCATTTTGCCCTATGTGAAAAAGCAATTGTCCCAACTTTAATTCAATTGAGATGCTGTGGTGAGACCTTAAAAGGGCAGTTCATGATGGAAAACCATCTAATGTGACCAAAATAAAACTATTATGCTGAGAAGAGTGGACCAACATTCCTCCATGCTGATGTCAAAGACTGATCACAAGCTGGAACAAACATTTAACTGTTGCTGTCAAGGGACCAATTAGGTTTAGGGGGGGCAATTACTTTTTCACAGGGGTGATATAGGTTTTCAATAAATCTTTAATCATTTAAAAACAGCATTTTGTTTTTCATGGGTTGTCTGTGTCTAATATTCAATAAATATAAGCATTAATTTGATGATCTGGAGCATTTAAGTGGAGGAAACATGCAACAATAGAAGACATCAGTAACGTAAACGACTGTTGTTGATCCTTGCTCTGACGTTTTCATGTGCAAACACATTGAGCCACTATGAGTGGAGACAATCTCCCAGCAATTAACAAAGCAAACCAGGAAGTGTTTGTTCTGCGCATTATTTAATTCTGAGCCATGGCTGGACTTGCTAAAGTGGCCTTCAGGGAGCTGGAAGGGACACTGTATTGCACTAAGCAGATGGTGTGGAGGAGGCAGAGGGCAGCAACACACACACACACACGAGCAAACTCACACTCCCATACAAGTGTACACACACACGCATCCAAACACATACTCTCACATGCATGATGACCCCTCTGAGCTCCCCCACCGCCACACCAGACGCTCGGCTTCATCCATCGACTGCAAATGAATGGATCAGTGGATCAGCTTGGGATCACACATGCTATCAGTTAACCACCAGAGGCTCTGACCACACATCAAATACTAATTGTCAGATGGTCAGCGTGAGCTGGCCTGACTCTCTGTTGATGCCCGTGGGACGACATTAAGATGCAGGAAGAGGGCTTCGCTTTATTCACTGTGTGCACAAGATCAGCAGCCGGAGAGTCAGAGAGCCGGAGAGCTGTGTTAGTTCATTAAAGTGATGCTTAACTCCTCCTATGGAGCAGTGGCTCACTTGTTTTTGCTTGAAAATGAAGTCACACTCTCTTGCCAACTCCCAAGAGACAATACACAGATCACGCATACCATTATGACCACCTGCCTAATACTGTGTTGGTCCCCCTTATGTGGTCCAAATTGCTCTGAACCATTGGGCATGGACCAGAGGACCTCTCAGGGGGTCCTATGGGGTCTGGAACCACTGGATCCTTTGGCTACTCTGGCTTGTGCAGTAGGGCCTCTGTCAATCCAACTTGTTCCACTGCATCCTGTTGATGCTTGATCAGAATGGGCTGTAGGAAGTCTGGAGGTCACATCAACATGTTGGACCATTGTCATGTTCCTCCACATGTTCCTGATTGGTTGGTGTTGTTTCCATGTGGTGGGGTGCATTTTCATCCAGGGACATTTGGGATTTCCATCAGCATGAGGGAGTGTGTTTGTTGTGGGACAGTGTTTATTTGGGTGTCTAAATCTGATCAAGGTTTTCCATCAGAACACCACATAGTACCAATATGATCAGTGTTATTCACTTCACCTGTCAGTGGATGGATGTTGTGGCTGATCTGTGGATATGATGGTGAAGAAGTCGACCTTTGTTCTGCTGTGAGTAAAGCGTTGAACACCACTGGATCTTTCACTGCTCTACTGTTGCACCCTTAAAGAGCCCAAGTTATACACATTTAGAATCTTATTTCTGGATTGTACTTGTTTCTGTTTTAGATGCTAACAGAAAACCCTAACCCTATGCTAACCCTAACCCCCCAAAACATACTTTCTCTTATACTGAACATTGCTGGACCACTCGTCTCATTAGGGTCCTGATCTAAAAAAGCCCATTCAAATCTGGTTTATCAGCAGGGAGACACTGTTTTAGCAGAAGCAGCTCTAGTGAGGAAATAATGTCTCATTCTTGCCTAATGGCCAGTTTTGGTTTGCCAAATTAGCCACTAGGCAGCTTTTGTACAAATGAGTCATTCCATGTCAGCTCACCCAGGGCGTCCCAGTTGAGGTCATGAATTTCCTTTTAAAAAAATCAAGCAAAAACTTCAACCCTGCAAAACCCCACAGCTCTACTCCAAATACTTTTTGAGTTATGAACTTTTGAAAACAGCCCTCGGTGTTAAAGTTGATAACTTCAGTGGTTCTTTTAAAGCATCTTTAAAGCCTCACCAGTTGATAATTTTTCCCAGGATTTGGCTGATTTTTTTTTTAATATCCAGAAACCCCAAGAAAATGTTGGAACTTGTAATCATGTCAATAATTTATCACCAAATAAAAAAATCTTTCGTTTTCAACAATCTTCATTCAGTTCCAACCAAACTTGTGTTGTGGGTAGAAGCAGCTGGGTTTTGTCCTACCTAAATGTCATTTGGTGCTACATCTAAAACTGACTGCCTGAAATTTGCTTTGGAGCTGGAAAATCCACTTTTTAAGACATTTTAACAGGATTAATTCGTGCCTTTTTGTTTGGTTTCTGCTTGGTAGGCTGGAAAACTTATCAAATGATCTGCCGACGTTAAAATAACAACAATTTATTTTCATTTTAATATGGGTGCTGTCCATATATGTTTGCTTTGGCATGGCAAAGAAGCCACTGCATTAGTTAGCAGGAACAATCTCTGTAAACTTTAATGCATTCTAAGAGAAAACCCTTAAGATAATTCAGCTCATTTGCCCCTGTTGGCAAACAATTCTTCATTTCATACCGATGTAATACTCTCCATCACCCCTTTTGTGCAAACAGTGGTGCTTTCCCACTGATCTGCTTCAATGAAAATGTAAAATAAGAAAGAGCGTGGGATAAAAAAGTCAACAGCAATCTATCAGCATCCCGAAATAGCCCACGAGAAAGAGAAACTTTGGAAAGCACTGGAGCCAGAGAGGCTGGAAAGATGGTGATAAATAATGCTGTAAGCCATCCATTTAAAATGAGACTTCATGAAGCTGTTAATAGTCTAACTGTGCGTTGCTTACTGAACTACACAGGCTATTTGCCAGCTAATAAAGGCAGCCTTAGCACAGGACTGATCTTCATCTCCTCACTTGGCACACTAACATCTGGCATTAATGCCCATTTAACGAGCAGCTCTTCATAAATGTTTTCCCCAGCAGTTCAAGAATGAGGTGGTGGGAAATTAAAAAAAGAAAGTCTGTCTCTTCTCTGTCCGAATCCAGTCCGCTCTTTAGTGCATTCTTGTTTTCCTGTCCAAGAGAAGAAGCTTTTAGTTACTGAGTTTTGTTTTGTAATGGACTGAAATGTGGCCTTTGTGTTTTACTGGGTCAGCCGTGATGCGATTAGGAATGCTAATGGAATCTACAGAACAGCATTTACTTTAATTACAGCTGACACTCGGTGTGTTCGTTGCTGTTTTTACCTCTATTTTCTCTTGAATTTGCCAGAAATCACATATGCTTATGCTTCATATTTCATTGTTATTATGTTTAGAAGTTACCTTGTGGACAATCTACCTGCAGTTTCCGTATACAGCTTTGAAAAACGGCCTCTAGGTGTTTCCTCTGTCGTTCATCCAAGTCTGACAAGAGTCTGTGGTTCTATAAGCCGTTAACAGCAAACTGCCTCGTTCAGAAAGAGACAAAGTGCCTGAGCGTTTGTTTTTTTTCTAGTTTGATGAGCATATTCACACTCTGACACAAGCACTTAAGAGTCACCAATAAAGAAAAGCTGTCTCTGGTCTCAACCCCGCCCAACGAACTGCCAACACAGCTGTGACAAAATTTTCTGAAAGTGCCACTTGTCAAACCTGGAAGCACACTCAGATGGAAGGAATGAATAATCATATTTTAAATCCATCCATTCATCCATTATCTATACACCTATATCTTAATCTTCTGTAGGGTCGCAGGGGGCTGGAGTCTATCCCAGCCGATTTGACACCCTGGACAGGTCTCCAGTCTATCCTAAGTCTATACAGAGACAGACAACCAAGCACACTCTCATTCACACCTACGGACAATTTAGAATAATCAATTAACCTCAGCATGTTTTTGGACTGTGGGAGGAAGCTGGAGTACCCTGTGAAAACCCAAGGAGAACATGCAAACTCCACACAGAAGGATCCCAGGCGTCCTAACCGGGACGCGAACCGGGGATCTTCTAGCTGTGAGGCGACGCTGCTAACCACCGAGCCACCGGAGTCAGGAGGAATCAAACTGTTCTGTATGTTGACTTTAAAACAATAAAGAGATTTGCAATAGATTTAAAAGTACCACCAAGTTTAAGGTATTTTATACTTTTTATAAGGTAAAAAAAAATGTTTTAGTACAATAAAATCTTGAACTGTCATTATATAACCAGGTATGTCACAGTGAACCATAACTTATTGTACAATCTGGCACAACTAACCCAATGTTAATCATAAAAATGATCTTGGCTCTCCAAACGAAATGAACATCAACTGGGAAACTGCTATTTGAATGCACTCTGCCCACGTAGACAAAACCACTTAAATCTGAACGCCTTATTTCACTCCTCCAGTAACTAGTAGTCATGCAGTAACTGAGTGGGGACGAGAGGCTAAGTTTATTGCATATGCTCTGCGACGTATATCGGCCTTCGTGTACATTGTTAATCTTTAATGCCGCGATAACAACGCACCTCCAATAACAGACAGCTATTAAAGCTAAATGGTAATGGGAAAAAGAAAAGGGGGAAGATAAAGGTAATAAGAGAGGAGCTGCCTCATTACAAGCCCTGTTTAATTTTTGTGTTGATAGAGAGCTAATCACTGCTACAGCCAGTGTGTGTGTGGCGAAGAGAAACCTATAAACAAAACAAAGATATAGGAGAAAGGGGCGGGTGGGTTTTACAAATTATCCATGGCAATTTACTGGCTAGCAAAAAAGAGACTCAAAACTCAAAAACTCGACAAATATTTGGATATATAACAATTATTCTTCCATCTTTGATCAAGTGTAAGTACTATACTGGTGGCATATGGACATTCATTTACATTTAACAACAACTGCAATCAATAATTTAACTTCCTAAACTTGCTATTTAAATTGCGGCCCCAGTAAAACAGTGCATTTGGTTTAAAGGTGGGGTGCAGGACTATTCGCATAAATGAACAAGTTAATCCTTCCGTATTTCACAGCATACCGACTTTAAATCAGGAAATCTGGTGTCTTTGGCGACACTCCTACGCTGGTGCAATCATCTATTTGGCCGCAATGACCAGAAACATGTTCGGAGGAGAGAAGGTGAGGTGTTTATCCTCAAGAACATAAAACCGACTGTCAGGCATGGTGGTGGTAGTATTATGCTCTGGGGCTATTTTGCTGCCAGAGGAACTGGTGCTTTACACAAAGTAAATGGAATAATGGGGGAGTTGCTTCCCCTAGCGAAGGAGTTTAAGTATCTCGGGATCTTGTTCACGAGTGACCAGAAAATGGA
Source organism: Dascyllus trimaculatus (assembly GCA_024666655.1). Lineage (NCBI taxonomy): Eukaryota > Metazoa > Chordata > Actinopteri > Pomacentridae > Dascyllus > Dascyllus trimaculatus. The sequence continues at coordinate 33,703,853 of CM045457.1, forward strand.
GCACGAGATGGACAGGCGGCTTGGTGCGGCGTCAGCAGTAATGCGTGGTGAAGAGGGAGCCTCGCCTTGTGACTCAGCTCTCTCTTCCAGCCCTCACCTATGGTCATGAGCTCTGGGGAGTGACCGAAAGAACAAGACCGTGGGTACAAGCAGCCGAAATGAACTTCCTCCTCAGGGTGGCTGGGCTCAGCCTTAGAGATGAGAAGCTTGGACATCTGGAGGGAGCTAGGAGCTGCTGTTCCTTCGCATCGAAAGGAGTCAGTTGAGATGGTTTGGACATCTCATCTGGATCCCTCCGGGAGGCTTCCTTTAGAGGTTTTCCAAGCACGTCCGCCTGGGAGGAGACCCCAGGGTAGACCCAGAACCCGCTGGAGGGATTATGTATCTCGTCTGGCCTGGGAACACCTTGGGATCCCTCAGGAAGAGCTGGAATGCGTTGCCGGGGGGAGGGACGTCTGGAATGACCTGCTTTGTTTGCTGCCTCCGTGGCCTGACCCTGGATAAGCGGAAGAAAATGGATGGATGTGTGGATGTATGGATGGATAATGAAGGAGAAGGATTACCTCCACATTCTCCAAGTGGGGCGACTGTGGCTCAGGTGGTAGAGCGGGTTGTCCACTGATCGCAAGGTTGGCGGTTCGATCCCCGGCCCCTCCGCATGCCTTGAGCAAGACATTGAACCCCAAATTGCTCCCAATGGTAGATTAGCGCCTTGCATGGATTGGAGTGTTTGAATGCAAAACACATTGTAAAGTGCTTGGGATACCACTATGGTAGAGAAAAGCACTAATTAAGTGCAGACCATTTACCATTCTCCAGGAAAACCTAAAATCATCAGCCAGAATGTTGGATCTTGGATGCAGTTGGCCGTTCCAACAAGATAATTACCTCAAACGTATCAAAAATGGTACAGAAATGTCTAATCAGGCTAGAATCAAGGCTACAGACTGGCCTTCTCAAAGTCTTGAGTTAAAACCTCACCGAAGATCTGTGCTGAAGAAACAAATCTGGGTCAGAAAGCCAACGAATTTAGCTGAACTGCACCAATTCTGTCCAGACGAGTGATCAAATATACAACTAGAAGCTTGTGGACAGCTACCAAAAGAGCTCAGTTGAGGTGAAAATGGCCAAATGACGGTTGACCAAATGATGTTCCAGGTAATCGCAGAGTGCAGCTCTCAGTCATACACAGGCTAATCTGTCTGTACTTCACAACATACTGGTGTCTTCGGCGACAACCCTTTACTGGTGTGTTGCTGGTGATGTGTTTTAAGGCAACCAGCAACCAGGAGAATGGTGGAGTCTATGGAGGCAAAAAAAGCTTTACACATTTTACCAGAAACTTAGTGAAATTACCCTTTTTCATTTTCAGTGCCTCTGCAGTGTTCTGCTTTCACAGCCTGGCAGGAAACATTTATGTGAAGTCCCATCTCTTTTTCATTTTCAAATCTAAAAATGGGTTTTACCAAGGGGGTGGTATTATTCCAAACCTCTGAGCACATCACATTTTTCCTGTTAAGAGAAGTGAAAGCCCATCCATTATGGACAGTTTTTCACTTAAGGAGGATGCCTGAGGGGTGACTCAGTGTTTTTAAACCTTTTTTTTTTTTTACTTCCAGCCTACAGTCAGAATCAATGACCACCAGTAACATCTGACAGCAAATGCTTCCCCCCCATTTCATCGATGCGCCTCAGCTGGTATCTGACATCTGTTCAAATCAAAAGCACATTCACCACAACTCCTGACAAGCTGATTCTGCAAGACTACAGTAATAAGAGCAAAAAAAAGCCTGCTGTTGATTCTGCACAAGCAACAATGCATATTATCATGTGTCTTGTTCGGTCATTGTCACGAAACAATTGAAAGGGTGCTGATCGGAAACCTTTTCACCCAGGAGCATCACTGTCAACAATCTGTTAAAGACCCGCTGCAGTGAAAGTCAAGTTTTTTAACTTGTTAACATGTTTATGAGGTGTTTAATCTGCTAAACGGCACACCATGAGTGAAATATGAACGTTTCCATCTTAAAACTGCAGGGGACCAATGACAGTCTCAAAAACACAAATTCAGAGTTTCATACGCAACAAAGCTAAGAAATCACTCCTGTCAGCTAGCAGAGTGGGGCTTTCTGCATCATTATTCTTCTTTACAATCAGTTTCTGGTGCCACTGTGTAGTGTGGAGTAGTTTTAGACTGCTTGAGCAGAGTTTTTGCTGGACGATGTGCTCGAGCTGCAGCGAGTGATGGAGGGTTGAACCAATGCCACGTTCCCACATGACCGGAGTCATCTGAGGCATTGCTGCTTTGGTCAAAATGTGACATTTTGGGGTGGCCTTTTATTGTCCCCAGTATTAGGAGTGTCTGAGTACTGCTCATTCTGTGGTGGACTCAAACTTGGGACACTAAACAAGAGAAATATCCATTTTGTACAAGTACAAGACAGTATACGCTCACTTTACACTGCAAAAACTCCACATCTTACCAAGTTTATTCACCTTATTTTTAGTCCAAATGTCTCAACCCACTTGATTTAAGATAAATTCACTTTCCAGGTAACATTTCAGCAGATGGAGGGACGTGTTTTAAGACAACGCATCTTAAATATCTTGTTAAGTCAAACAATCTTGAAATGATCTTGTTCTTAGTCGTATTTTACCAGAAACAAGGTTCATTTCATTTCATACATGTTTCAAGCTGAGCTGTTGTTTGTATCAGATAAATAATCTGGATTTAAGAAATAAAGTAAATGCATTTTATTGGAAAATCACCAATTCATATCAGAAAACAGCTGCATGTGTAAAATGTGAAAAAAACAAAGCAAATGTGTGCTTTTGAGTTAAAACACCTCCTTTTGGGCGTAGCTGGCTTCACCTAAAACACAACACCTTCAAATGCTGTCAAACACCACTAAATATTAGGATTTCTAGCCAACTGTGAGAAGACATTATATCTCAGGATGCTTCAATGAATCTGTGTGATCTTATTTCAAGTACAAGATGGTCTTAAATCTAGAGAAGAGCCACGATAATACAACTAAAATAAGTTGAATACATCTCAGATTAAGAAGCTGACATTAAACTTATTAAAGCTAAAATCTATTTAATTCTTTAGCATGTCTGGTTTATTCTAAGACATCTCAGCTTGACAATGCTGCTAAAATATAGCTTCAAATAAGTTTTCCCTGCTAATTTTAAGACCTCAATATTCTAAATATCATGTCTTATTTCAAGAAATCTGACCAAGCAAATGTTCACTTGTTCTATTGGCAGATTTTTTCACTTATTTCAAGGTAAAAGTGCCTTGAAAGAGGTTTCTTTTTCTTGTTTTGGGAGGGGCATTTCATGTGGCATCAATATTTCACGTGGGGCGTTTATATTTTTGTTCAGTGTACATTTTTTATAGTTTTACAGAGAAGATTCTTAAGAGAGCTGGTGTGCTTAAGTTCAGCTCAGATACACAGAGATGAGTTCTTAAGGGCTCGATCAGCAACGTCATTTTGGAGGTGCGGGAATGTTCAGATGGATCAGAAACCTGGAACAGTCTTGGTTTTTCTCGGTTCCCAAGGTCCTCCGCGTTATTTATCACTGTACATTTCACCATAAATCATTGTGATACTTCAGAGCACGTTGCCCTGAGCAAATCCACGTCTGTCTGCTGTTTTTTTTCTGCTGACTTGCAATCACATTCCTTCAAAAGATGCCCCTACCAATCAGACAGCACACTCCTCAGTAACTGACACTTATTTGTGATCCACTTTCGCAGTGAACTTACCTTCACAAATAAATGATTAAACAATAAATACAAGCTGCCTGTTCAGGGTTTAATAACTTTATATTAGAGGAGAGTACAGATTCATTTTCTCCCTCAACCGCTGAAAGGGAAAGTTCACCGAGGTCCTTGTGGGATTTCACACCATTGAAACAGAGATGGCAAAGAGATCCCCTGAGGGTGAGCTGACAAGGGCTGAAACCACTCTCGGTATACAGTTCTTGAATTAAACGAGAGGCCTCAGAATACTAACGGAGAAGGTATTAAAGGACGGTAAACCCCCCCCTTTCGCAACCCTGAGTGATTCATTTGTTGGAAAAGTGCTGATGGAGGAAACCAAGCCTCATTTGGCTCAGAAAAATCACTACTGAGTGAAAACTGAGGGCATTAGAGAGTTTAGAATAAGACGATCCACTCTGCCAGCTACCAGCTGACAAAGGGACGGTAGAGGGCTCATTTAACATAATCAATGACATCCAGTATTGCCAATGAACCCATGTAATGTTACGGGGTATTAAAGTTCGCTGTTTGTAAGTTCCACAGAGCTCCTTCTATGTGTTTCAGGCAGAATCAAACAGCTGAAATTGATGCTTTCTTGTCCATAAACAAGCTGCAAAATAGATTTCCATAATTCATCCCTGCCACGCACTGTTTACGGAGACAATGCGAAACACAGGACAAGGAGCGTTATTAAAAGAGAAAGCTGCTTAAAAGATATTTTCCTCACTGAGCGCCGCTTGGTGACTGAAACGCCAAAATGTTTGACATGTTTGTCAGCTTTCAAAACAGGCTGAATGACTTGCAGCACACATTTACCAAAACATGTTAGTTGATTTAGTTTAGCAGGGCTTAAATTCTCATGCAAAAAAGAGGGAACAGAGGATGTTTTAGGGAGAGATGTTTTGTATGATGTTTGCTATGTGACAGGAGTCTTTGCTTTTTTAAAATTTTGGATCTGAGCTTTAAATTTTAAGAGTTACTTTAGTGCATTATCCTTGTGGTTTCACTCGTAGCATCTGGACTTGCTTGAGTTTCTCCAAGACCTTTCACCTCTCATCCAAGAGGCTTCATCAGTTTTAAACTGACTGGTTGGGAGTTCCAGAGTTTTATACTCTTCAGGAGCCATTAACACTATTGAAGCTTCAGTCTGCTGGCTGTGTGTCGTAACTCCCCTCGTTAGGCAAGTCGTTAGGTCCTTCCCTCTCATAATGGGGTTCGTTAGGGCCCTTTGTGGCCAGGTGTGAATTAGGGCTGGTCCGAATGATAAGAGCTTATGAACATCAGGGAAACAACTCCAGCCGAGTTATTTCCCACTTTTCATACAATATCTGTGGAATTATTGGACATTCTGGTCAAAGGTGCTGCTTTTTTTGCACTGTCTCGCACTATCCACCGGACATTTTGCACATATGCTAGTGTATTTATCTGTATATATTTTATTCTACTTCTTCTGTCTTTTATATTCTTAATGTTATTTTATTTCTTGCTATCTGACTTTTCATTAAAAAAAACTTTTTTAACTGTTCGCACCAACAGACCAAGACAAATTCCTTGTAATGTAAAAATTACTTGGCAATAAACATGATTCTGATTCTGATAGCAATATCTGTGCTCCGGATATTCGGATCCAATATTCGGTTTGTGTCGCGGTGTCGGCCGGTGGGGGTAACACCGGAGCGTCACACCGGAGTTGGCAGGTCTGCGTACTAGGACCACTGCGGCGTTCTAGAGCCTAGGCAGCATACTAGAGCCTTGGCAACATTCGGCAACGCTCGGCAGCGCTCGGCGGCGTACTACAGCCTCGGCAACGCTCGGCAGTGTTCAGCAAACACTCAGCGGCACCCGGCAGTGCCATGCACAATTATTCGAATATCAAAATTATTATCCGAATACCACCACAAAGAACGAATATTTGGATATTCGAATATTCGGGACCAGCCCTAGTGTGAATCCTGTTCACACCTGGCCACAGAGGGCCCTAACGAACCCCATAAAGAGGGGAGGGCCAACACAGATGAGAGGTGTGTTGCCCCGGAGAGGTAAAACGTCTTCGAGAAACTCAAGCAAGTCCAGATGCTACGACTGAAACTACGAGGATAACCAAGACCTGGATGACTGAGAATCTGTTATTTTTTTCTTTTTCCAAGCTGTACTACCTATGGTACTACAGGTGTATGTTGTCACGTCTTCAACTGCAGATAACCTCATCTACGGAGGTGATAGCAGCCCATTTTGTTTCTTCTGAATATAAAACACGTCCTGAATGAGCAGAGAGTTTTGAAAGTGAGCAGAAAACTTGCCGTGACACACACCGGCTATCAAAGTCCAGGGGTTTATCAGTCAATTAAAAAGACGGGAAAAGGTTCCGCCTGTGCATTTAAAGAGTCCCCAAACGAAAGAGGACGGGGGAATAAATGTGTGTGTTAAGAAACGTTGACTGATAAGACATTAAATATTCAAAAGCAACACAGAATGCCTGAGCACCTTACTGCATTATATTCTAATATATGTTGAATTCTCACCTGGTGTCTCAATTTTGGGGTTTCCTTTACGTAAGCTAATATAGAAATGAAACAAATATTAATAAGGATGCAAATAAATGAAGTTTTTAAAATCCTGCATTCGACTCGACGGCCAGTTCAATGTGCACAAGCTGAGAAGTGAGAGCAAAACTTCAGCAGCAGGAGTTTTAAACCTCCACAGGTGTTTTCACAGGATGCATTCAGGCACAGCGCTATTGTGTAGTTTCGGCAGCACTTTGAGCTCAGTACACAATGACAGTCAATACTGTCTGCAAAAAGGTTTTTAAAAAAAAGGCTTGAAGCTCAGAAGACAATTCAGGTAGTTACATGACTAAAAGCTGTATTGATTAAAATAAAAGCAACTCTGTTCAGGCAGAAGCGCACAGGACAACTGTCACAACTTATGTAAGCTGGGTCATGACTAAATGCAGCTCAGATTGCTCATTGTTGTAGACAACCCGTTGCCAGAATCACACAATTTGATATCCGTCCAAAAATACTAAAGTTTGACAGAAACAAAGCATCAGGAACAATAGGAAGCAAGTCAGCCACAGCGAGTTCTTGCTCACACGCCGTTTATAGCGCACAAAACTGAAAGCCTCGTGATTTGAAACGTCTGACACCGGCCCCTCCCGCCCAATCAACTTCGTGTGTCATGCAAATTTTAAAAACGAACACAGATCTTCCTACACAGCTCCGGTCACTGAAAACGGCAAAAGAAAAATAGCAACAAGTAAGGATGATTCAGCTGTCGAGGTTGTCTTATCAGCCACAACATCCTGACCACTGACAGGTGAAGTGAATAACATTGATCATATTGGTACTATGTGGTGTTCTGATGGAAAACCTTGATCAGACTTAGACACCCAAATAAACATCGTCCCACAACAAACACACTCCCTCATGCTAAATGTCACTGGATGAAAATGCACCCCACCACATGGAAACAACACCAACCAATCAGGAACATGTGGAGGAACATGACAATGGTCCAACATGTTGATGTGACCTCCAGACTTCCTACAGCCCATTCTGATCAAGCATCAACAGGATGCAGTGGAACCAGTTGGATTGACAGAGGCCCCACTGCACAAGCCAGAGTAGCCAAAGGATCCAGTGGTTCCAGACCCCATAGGACACCCTGAGAGGTCCTCTGGTCCAATGGTTCAGAGCATTTTGGACCACATAAGGGGGACCAACACAAGGTTTATATTCTCACATCAATATATTTCTTTCAGTTATGTGAGAAAACATTACATTTTGTGTCCCCACCCACCGCCACATGAGACACGAGAACATAACACCAGGCTCAAAGATGAACATCTCCTGAACATCACGATCCCAGCATCAAACTTCACGTCACTTAATTTCAACACAGAGCAAAATCTTGTCAAAACCCTTCAACATCTTGTCAGTCAAAGCCCACTCACATCCTATTTAAACGCTTGATTTTCAAAAGAAATCAAGACTGTCTGATCTCATCTAATAATACTGCACCCAGCATACAGCTGTAAAGACCACCTACCTGTGTAAGTGATGACTCATACACCTTAACTACATGTATGCCTGATTTAAGCAGTGGTTCTCACACTGCTCACACAGTATATGTACCTTTTGCCTTTTCACATCACAGACAGCCAGCATGTCACAAACTCACATTATGGGTGACTCTGCTTCATCAAGTCCTTGAATGTCACATGTGAGACCTCCTACTGATGAGCCTCAGCAGAGGAAAAGAAATAAGAGTTGATGTCAGTGTAGTTTCTGTTCTCACCACGCTGCTCATCATTCTTGTTCAGCATATATAAAGATAAAAATAAATATAGTACGCACTTAAAGAAGCAGAAAAAAACCCATGACAGATTAAAAAATGATTAAACATAGCACCGGGAAAGCATAAGGAGTTATATTCCTTTCTTTATTCAACAGTGGTCAATTTGAGGACATTATTTCCCTCTTCCCCTCTGAACCCAACCATTTCTTGGGTGCAAATCTGCTCAGCTCCTGCTCAAAACTGCACTTATGTTTACTGTTGTCTGCATAAAAGTCCTGTGCTGCAGTTGGAGCGCACCTCCTTGTAAAACCTTTGCTTTAAATCACACGACGAGGGCTGTCAAATATAGATCAGTCAAAATACATGACATTTTTGGTTTAAACCACTGATCAGGTGCACTCAGTGCTGCGGCTTTAGAAACCCGTGGCGGCAGCATCCAGCTTGGTTCAAGACAAGAGCCAAGGCCACAAAAGTAGAGCGCTTAAAATGACAACAGTAGGTTTTTACTGTGCAGCCCTTTGATGGCGGACCACAGCAGCACAACGAAGAAATACCTGAAGGGGAAACACAGGTGGTCTTCTGGAAGATGCACCACCAGAAAAGACAAAACCACCTAAAGTGTTTAATAAATAAAACCCCCAAAACTGTCTGCTTGCTACCTTGGAATCTCCAATAAATAACAGTTCTGAGCAGAGGCAGACCTGATTTGCACCCAAGCAGGGGTTATTCCAGTGAGAAGGTGGAGTTATGAGGGAAATCTGAACGTAAAATGAAGAAATAATACTCTAAAACTGAATAAAGACTGAAAAGCAACTCCAATAAAGTGTAGTTCTGACTTTCTTTAAACTTAGCAAATCAAACAAGTAGACATTCTGTCTACGAAGAGGGATGTGAAAACGCAAATTCATTTAAAGAACAAGGAGTTCACATGTGATGAGGATGTATATGCATCAAGGATCACAGCAGAAAGTAGTCTGACACTATGTAGAAAGTAATAGGATGACTAATAGAATCCATCCCTCAGGCTCAAAACCATGAAGACACACTCTTCTGGCTTTACTCCCTTTTGATAATGCTGACAAAACCTGCAGATCGCCTATCCATTAGCATTTTAAACGCCTGAACACAGCTTACAGAATGTCTTATGCTCCTAAGTGCAGTGCAGAATACAATCCAAAATGCTGTGGTTGACACTGACACCCGACCAGGACTTCCTGTACCGACGTTAACCCAACGAGGAGAACGCCAGAGAGACGGGAATCAGAACTTGTTTAGACTCCCCAACCCTGCCAAGACCTCGAATCTGGCAAGACGTCGGGTAACCAAAACTGCACGCGATAAACAAACTGCTTTAAGAGTCCGTGTTAGTCGTGTTTACAAGCCCCGGGTTGTTTGTAATTAGAAAATCTGAAGTGTAAACATTCAACAAACTAAACTTTTCCACTGTGGTTGGGGCGACCGCCTGCCGAGTCCCAAAATGCTCTCGATAATGTGTCGAATGTCTCATACGGAGGATTAAATGTGTTCCTCTGCCTTGTTTATCGTCAGTTTCATTTCACGAGATGTCACTCTGATATCCAACTAACCATTGTTGCCTTCTACTGCTGGTATTTTGCATCTTTTCAGATTTCCTTCAATTACATGTTTTTATCAAATGCACCACTAGAACAGCCATTAGATTATAAGTCAGTGTTAAGGAGAGGGGATGTCGTGTACATGAGAATGGAACCTGGATTGCCCGAAACACAGCTAAAAGGATGCATCAACATCTTTACGCTACTAGATCTTGAAGTAAATCCCTCTTCACTGACGTTTAAGAGAAACCTACCGCCCTTTTACAGTGAGTGTCCAGAAGATGGTCCGAGGGCTGATCCCAGCGTGATGGAGATGTGGACGTGGATGGGCAGCAACACACAGTGACAGACGGATGAAGATCAAAGTCCCACTGAGAAGAATCCCCAAAAAAAAAACAGTCTACACAGATGTGCAGGGTATATACATAATAATACAACTTCTATTAAACTCCAAAAACATAAATTGACAACAAGAACTTCTTGAATCACAATATATTCTTCCCTCAGACTACAGCCAGTAATGCAACATAACTAATTTTACAGTTCAAAACATAACTAGGACTCAATACCTCGAAGTTTAGCTAAATGAAATGTATGCTAGCATTAGCACAAGCATAGCACTTAGCCAGCACCAAGTGGTTATCCTTCGTTTTCCACACAGTAAACTCGTAGCAACCACATACAACTCAGTAAACACTTAAAACAGTTATCAAATATTAATGGAAAACCATTTAAATTCTCCTCAAAGTTATCCTGAAGTTTATTTTTTGACAGACTACAGGGCTCACATTTCACGTTTTTAGCTTCGCGATGCTAGCGTTAGCATGCTAAGGCAATAACTTGAAGAGCAGACACAACTCACCGGAATATTGATTACTAGGTTTGTTCAAAGAAGTCTGATGCTTCTCGTCAGCTTCCGTGGTTAACCTCAGTATCAAAATACCTCGTTTATAGCTTGTTTTCTAAAGTAAATCCAGCTCTGACTCAGGCTTAGCATCCACACAGGACTGGGTGCAGGCAGGCAGGAGAGAAAAAAGATGGCGTATCTCGGCAAGATGGCCACTCTGATCACTTTTTCGCGCACTAAAACAACTTTTAAGGGACAGTAGCGGTTTTCTGCTACCACCTTGTGGCCAATTTAAGGTACTGTTTCTCCTGAGAGAAAAGGCAAACTAAGGAAACTAACTCCAGCACCAGCACGTTTGGTTTTGACGTTTTTCGTCTATATCTTGTATCTTTATCTTCACTCACGCAGGCAGGTCTGGTCGGGACAAATCTGTGAACGGAACATCTGGAGCCTAAATCCACGGCAAATATCGCCAGTTAAACTGAACACCGGCCGCCGGGGGCCGGGAGTGATCACGCCGGCCCACCCGGATATGTCCCGGTATGCCAGCCATAGACATATATACGTAGACGCCGCATTGACTGTAGAGGGACGTGCCTAAAGCTCTGCCATCTTGGTACAGGGCTAGCAGAGGGGGGAGTGAATGTAAGTCTATGGAGGTAAGAGGTACTCCACAATCTTAAAGTAGAATTATTCACTGAATTTTCGACCGATTTCCAAACGGTTTGGTTTGTTAAAAACGTCACACATTTAGCTTTGACACAGGATGCTTTTGTTCTATTTATGTCTGCCTGTCCGTCCTCCATGTCTGACGTTTGTAACAAACAATATATGTTGACAACTGATCGATTTATGATCACTTTCATAGTGCAGACATGTCATTCCTCTATAGACGTAATGCACTGTAGTGGCGAGTGGCACTGTACCAAGATGGCCGCCGCGTTGGCACGTCGGCTCCAATCGGTAGCAGTCAACGCGGCGTCTACGTATATATGTCTATGATGCCAGCTGGCCAGTACACCACTGGGCACGTGGTATTTCCTAAAGTCCACAGACTACATTCGTTCATTCATTCGGCAAAGACGACGTAAAGCGCGTTGCTGTGGTAAAACCGACTTCTTCCCATCTGCGTTCGACTAGTTCTGCCTGACGCCAGGCCCCGGATGTGTGGCACAAAAAACTGAATTAGAAATTTGAAATTGAAATGGAGAGAAGTGAAACTGTAAAGTGAGACTGAATTATGGAGCTGAATGAAATCCAGTTTCAATTTTACATCGATACACATTCAAACCAATAGATTAAAATTTAAAAGTAATTATTCAAACCGATCAATTCAGGTTCAAATTGAATGATTCACATTCAGACATAAAGAATTCAAATTCGCTTCCTGCTGGCACAAAATTTATCCCATAGTAGTCTTCTCATTATTCTAGTGAGGCATTAAAACATGCCAGCAGTGAGTGAGTTTATATGAATGCTAAAATACTGCTTACTCTAAGGAAGTGTCAGGCCTGGAAATAAACCTGTATGCAGAAGCAGAAGCAGCAGCAGCAGAGGAATGGACCTTAAGATAATGTTAGAGAGAGGAAAGGTGATTCGTCTGTATACAGAAGATATATAAAAATATAGGAGTTGAGGATTCGATCAGATAGTTTTGGGTTTTTTTACACTTCTTGCGTCTTTTTGGCCGATGGGGAAAGACATCATGGTGATTTATTGCACCTGCTGATGCTGTACTTCAGATCTGCTGCAGTCGGAGCTTTTAACATGAAACACGCACAAATACGTCCCCCCATTAAAAACACACATGTGCATTAACACACACATTTACACACAATGCATCCAAACCTATTCCTACAATCGTCATTTAGCGATGCACATTAAAAATAAATCTGTGAGATTGAACTGTCTGGAAAATAATTTCGCTCCCCACACGACGTACTCTCACAGATTCCTTCCAGCGCCCTGAAGAAACGGTGAACCTGGAGGACTCTGAAGTTAACGAAGCACATTAATTTCACATTCCACTGTGAGCCGGTACCGCCGGTTGAGTCAGACAGGATTTGTAGTTTACTGCGATATGAGTCACTTCACTGTATCAGTGCGTCTATTTTCAGCTACAGAAAACATCAAGAGCTGCGCACTAACAACAGAAGACTAGAGACAGATGGATGTGCATTTGGAAAGTATTTTTCTGCAATTTCTTTTTCACAACATACAAAAAAAATCCCCACTGTCAGCCCCAGGTTTCTATCATGACTGAAAAGTAGCATCTATAATGAACTCAGCGAGGAGGTCTTCATCTTTTCCATTTCACGTTCCCGTGCGCTTGTCCACCATTTAGTCTTTCAAAACTCATGAAACAGACTTACTCCTGCCCCGTGGCTTGTTATTTCTTCTGTGATGAGGCAAAAGATCAGCAGGATTCATGTTCAGTGTTGCTTTCTGAACTGAAAACCAGGCGACTCTGCAGGATCTGACTCTTTAAACCAGTCACATTTGAACGGTAGTTTCACTCGCCTCCTGATCTGTGAATGGAGAGAAGCGTGGGGACATCGTGTTGAACAATCCGTATCTTATTTTCATGTTTAAACATGTTTAAACATCTGTCGCCATTGGAGTATGAATGTGTGTGTGAATGGGTGAATGTGAAACACATTGTAAAGCGCTTTGGATACCACTAAGGTAGAGAAAAGCACTATATAAGTGCAGACCATTTACCATTTACCAAAAACCTAATGCAAGACCTTCTTTGGGAAAATGCCATTTTGCTGGAACCAGTTTTCAGGCTGACACAGGCCAAAAGTTTGGAAGCAACTTCAAGTTTCTGTTCTCAATGCCTTTTTTGAAAACCAGAATGAATTCTATGGATTTTGGGATGTATTTCCTTGATAGGCACCATTTCCTTAAAGTTACCTTTGGGTATACATTGATGTTACCAGACCACTGATGAATAAATGTTAACAAAATAAAAGAACTGCTTAATTTTAGGGTTGAGAAGATTTGCAAGAACTGTGTCCGTATCTCTGGTAAACTACCACAGAAATGGCTAGAAAGAAACAGCAGAAACAGATTTGTACATTGAGGACAGAAGGATACGCTGAAAGAGAAATCGCAAAACGCCTAATGGTGTCCAACGAAGGAGCTCACCACACCCTGAAGAGACTAGAAGAAAGTGGAAGTTACGATGATGGTAAAAGGTCTGGAAGAGAGAGGGTTACTACAAAAGCAGAGGATTAATACATCATTGTCCCCAGTAAGAGAGATCGGCGGAAAACAGCACCACAGATAAGGAAGGAAATCAGCACAACAAGGTCAAAACCTGTATCTCTGACAACTGTGGAAAGGCGTTTGAGAAAGGCTGGTCTGAAGGGATCCTAGATACAAGCAGCTGAAATGAGGTTCCTTCGTAGGGTGGCTGGGTGCACCCTTAGAGATCAGGTGAGGAGCTCGGAGTAGAGCCGCTACTTCTCCACATCGAGAGGGGTCAGTTGAGGTCTTGGACATCTGTTCCGGATGCCTCCTGGACGCCTCCTTGGGAAGGTGTTCCTGGCATGTCCCACCAGGAGGAGGCCTCGGGGTAGACCTAGGACACACTGGAGGGACTATGTCTCTCAGCTGGCCTGGGAACGCCTCGGGGTCCCACTGGAAGAGCTGGAGGAGGAGTCTGGGGCGAGGGAAGTCTGGGCCTCTCCGCTTAGACTGCTGCCTCCGCGACCCGGATAAGCAGAAGATAATGCATGGATGGATGGATGGATGGATGGTCTGAAGGGTTGAGTATCTACAAAAAAACACTACTTCGTCCAAAGAACAAGAAAAAGAGATATGAGTGGGCAAAAGCACACAAAAATTGGACATGTGATTACTGGAAACAAGTTTTCTGGACCAACGAAAGCAAGTTTGAACTATTTGGTTCAAATCGCAGAGTCTATGACTGCAGACAAACTGGTGAACGTCTTAAAGCAGCATTCATAGCTTCCACAATAAAGCATGGGGTGGTAGTGCCATGGTATGGGGATGTTTTGCAGGTGATAGAGTAGGAGATTTGTTTGAAGTGAAGGGTATCATGAATAAGGAACAGTACCACTCCATCCTCCAGCACCATGCAGTTCCATCTGGACTAAGACTTGTGACTCTAAAGTTTGTTTTGCAGCAAGATAATGACCCTAAGCATTCTTCTGAGCTCTGTCAGGGTTACCTAGACACAAAAGATGAGGAAGGTGTTCTTCAAAAGATGGTTTGGCCTCTTCAGTCTCCAGACCTCTCTTCAACTGAACTTGTATGGGATGAACTGGATCGATCAGTCAGAAAAGTGCGTCCCACGAATCAGCAGTCTCTCACTGATGAACTTAAGAAAGCTTGGAATGCAATTCTTGGCACATGCCTTAAAAAACTTGTGGAACGAATACCTATAGTATGTGCCATGCTTTTGTTAAAGCCAGAGGAGGTTATTTTGAAGAAAGCAAAGTCTAAGCAAGAAAAACCCAAATGCTACTGTAAACACTAAATACCATGGTGTCTCTTTAATGAAAAGTGTAGAGGGTTTGAATGTCCCCATCCTTAGCCTTATATGTGAACATCTGGCTGCACCAAGTGTGTATTGATCCCCAAAGGCGCCCACTAGACAACGTGATAATTTACTGTCAACTTGAAGTTCCACTCCACGGCCTTATTGATTCTATAAATCCCTGTCTAGTGCTTACGCTGCTGTTCAGCACTGGCTGAGTATTGACTTTGTTTGAGCCACACACGTGTGCAGAAACACACAAGGGCAGACACTAACCTGTACATGAGGGTGCTCATAAGTTAAAATACATGGATCCATATTCTTTAAAAAGACACACATGATTATATACATCACACGCTCGACTGCTACTTTAGGCACACCTGTGAAACCTGATGAAAACTGATGCAGCAGCTCTGCTACATGACTTGCATTGAGATCGACTTGAGATGTGAATCTAATGACTTCAGACTGAAACAACACTTGGGGTTTAACCTTCTGACCGGGTAATTACTAATACTTGACACTCCCAAACATAAAGGTCATATTGTGTAATACACTTGCATTGATTCAACCCTTCCCTCTCCTGTCATTTGAAGTCAGTCAGACATTTGCCAATCACTTTGCTGGACCAGGAGGGGATGGTGCACTTGGCAGGTCACACCAGGAGGCGAACAAAAGATGATACCTGGGATTATCATGCAAAACATTCAGCATGAAATTATAAATGATTGTAATCATGTTGCTTGAAAATGGACGCTTGAGCCCACCCCGGCATTTTCAGCATTCAATGAGATTTTATTGTCAGTTGAATATTTTGTTGGTTGGTTGGTTGTTTAGATGGATGGATGGATGGATGCATGGATGGATGGATGGATGGATGATGGACAGATGGACAGATGGATGGATGGACGGACGGACGGACGGATGGATGGATGGATGGATGGATGGATGGATGGACGGACGGACGGATGGATGGATGGATGGATGGATGGATGGACGGATGGATGGGTGGATGGATGGATGGATGGACGGACGGATGGATGGATGGATGGACGGACAGACAGATGGATGGATGGATGGATGGATGGGTGGATGGGTGGGTGGATAGATGGATGATGAATGGATGGATGGATGGATGGATGGATGGATGGATGGGTGGATGGATGGATGGATAGATGGATGGGTGGGTGGATGGATGGGTGGATGGATGGATGGATGGATGGATGGATGGATGGATGGATAGATGGATGGATGGATGGATGGATGAATGGGTGGGTGGATGGATGGATGGATGGATGGATGGATAGATGGATGGATGGATGGATGGATGGATGGATGGATGGATGGATGGATGGTTGGATGGATGGATGGATGGATGGACTAACTTGCAGTGAGAACATAAGTTTTTAGGCATTAATCTGCACTGAATTCGAGATAAAAGCTGCTCTTTCTATTCAACAAAAGTGCCGTTTCATTTTACACCATGTGCAAACTGGCCGTCCTGATCACATCTTAAGGTATGAATTGTCCTTAATGCCCTCTGGGCGGCGCTATCTCTCCCCTGCCAGGAAGACAAACAGGTTTTCAAATTCTTTTTTTCCAGCTGCCATTAGGCTCCTTTAAGGCTTTAGGCTTCTTTAATATTTATTGTATTAGTCGGCACATTATAAGGTGCTGAGTCTTTTGTTTTCCTCATCACAGAAACCTTAAATGTCAGACATGCTGGTCCAGGAACAATGCTGTGATTCCCTTTTTTCCCCTCCTTAGTATCTATTATTAATTTCCCCCTGCCTCCTCAGACCAGAATAATTACATCGGGGGCTGTGAATGGACATTATGAGTGAAAACTCATTTAATATGTTGAGCTAGAAATGAGATGACTTGGTGTATATGAAGGAATAATGGCCCACTGTCAGTCAGCCTGATGGATTAGAGGAGAATGTGAAGCAAAGAGTGATTGCCTCTACTTTTAGCTCCCATGTGACACTGCGGGGGCCGTTTCAACGAGATGCTTTATTAAGGAGGATGAAACTGTCTCGGAAGATTCTTAGATCTACTTGGAAAACATTTAGATTCGGTCTATCATGTGCTCGTTTAGCTCTCTGGAAACCTAAAAAATCATATTTTATTTGAATTGGAAAAACACATCAGGCTGTCCACAGACCCTGAAGAGCTCATCATGGAAGCACTGGTCTTGTACAGATTAGGAACAACACTTAAAAACACAATGACGTGGCCGATTTTCTGGTGTCACAATAAACTTTACAGCAGCTCAGGAGAGACTTGATTTGTGCAACTGATGCAGTGACTTCACTCTGAATACGATTCAAAGCATCTATACCCACTGCCTTATTAAATGCATGGTTGCAAGATACAAGATGTTGGTAATTAAATCAACTTAACACTGTGTCTAATTTAAACTCAGATTTCTGCACTCATTGATTCAAAAGTAAATGTAAGAGGTAACTTGCATTTACTCCTCTGTCCCCCCATCTATCTATCTATCTATCTATCTATCTATCTATCTATCTATCTATCTATCTATCTATCTATCTATCTATCCATCCATCCATCCATCCATCCATCCATCATCCATCCATCCATCCATCCATCCATCCATCCATCCATCCATCTACCCATTTCTTCAATTTGAGCTCAGAATTTCAAGTTCCCTTTCCCCATGTTACCATACAGTGCCATGAAAAAAGTATTTGCCCCCTACAGAAATCTTCTATTGCTGCATATTTGTCACATTTGTGCAGAGAAGAGTGGACCAACATTCCTCCATGGTGATGGAAAAGACTGATCACAACCTGGAACAAACATTTAACTGTAGCTGCCAAGGGACCAAGCAGTTATTAGGTTTAGGGGGCAAATACTTTCCCACAGGGGAAAACTGCATCTTGTGGGTTATCTCTGTCGAATTTGAAATAAATATAAACATTGCTTTGGTGATTTGCAACAAGTGTGAAAAATATGCAAGAATAGAAGATTTCTGTAGGGGGGGCAAATACTTTTTCTGTCGCTGTGCACTGCAGCTGGAGAATTTCAAACTGAAAAATAAAATTAAAAATGACTGTAAAGGTAAAGATAACTCCCCTATGTGCAACTTTCACCCCACAAATATTATTAAGCTGTTAAAAAAAGAGAATGTGTTAAAAGATTTTCACAACACCTCGCTGGAATCGAACAGGAAGTGTCACACGATCTTCAGGAAGCTCTTCCAGAGCCGCCACGGTGTTTCTGAAGGTGTGGTAATTAAAATATTAATAAAGGAGGAGCTTCACTTCGAGTCAACCCTGAAAACTTGGACACTTAAGAAGTTTTTATGTTTAAATTATGAGCTCAACTTAAGTGTCTCGTTACAAGACTGCAGGTCCAAGTTCATGCGGTGAAACCAACCTTGGGACCAGCCGGCTCTGTTATTCTCTACAGACAATCAGTCCCATTCCAAACAGCAGCCGGCTAGAAAACATCCCACCGCCTCCCGCTGCATCCGTCCAGCTAAAAAAGGAACATGGAAATCAATAGTAATCTGGGCGATGACCTCACCGTTGCGTCTCGGCCCTCATCGTTCAACATTATGAATTTCTGCTTTTCATTCCACCTGCAGCCGCAATCCAATCAGACAAATCTTCCACAGCCCGTCTGCCTGTGCAGGACTCCTGTATAATACTGTATATTGGCAACTGGGTGCCAAGTGTTCACATGTGTAATTGATTTCGTCCTGTGCGGAGCTGTTGTGAATAAGCAATCATGTTCAGCCCAGACAGATGGAAATCATTTCCTTCCCTTAATTCCGGTGGACAATCGCTCTTCCCTTGAGGCTCCAAATACTCAAAATATATCACAACATGAAGTTTATTACACTAGATAAAGATATTCACACTTAAAAATCAGATATACGGGATAAGTTGAGTGTGGATATGTCAGTTGTAATGTCCTGTAATGACACAAACTGTATTTTTAATGATCCAAATGAAACTCTGTCTTTTGTTTCTTCTGTTCTAGTCTGATGTGCTTTACTTTCATATTTTAGACTTCACTTCCACTCCACTGCATTTTGGATGAAGGCATCAGTCTTTGTGCTCCGCTACATCGATCTGACAGCTTTACTTTGAAGATGACACAGTGGATGGTTTTCAAACTTTTATGGCTTCTCACATAAAGCAGTGTGTGGTCGCTCATATTTCAGACGTCTATGAGTCGTTAAAGGCTCCAACAAATAGCGATTTTTTTTCCCCCTCTAAGCTTCTTACGGGATTTTAAGTGTTTAAATGATATGACGTCTTCAAAATCAGAAAAGAATCAAAGAACAATTTGCGAATCTGAACTCTTTTTTTTAACTTCTTTACTCTCCCTTTAATTATGTGACAACCCCTCAGATCTGTCTGCTGTCCCTGTGTAGAAAACTGAATCCAAAGTAGTTCAAACTGCAGCTGACACACAAGCTGTGTCTCAGTTCAGGCGCTGCATCCTTTAAGGCTGCATTATTCGGCTGCATACGTCACAGCGGTGCGACTAAGGCCGTCCCATTTCATTAAAACTTCAAGACTCCTTCAAATGCGGCCGACGAATGCGTCCTTCTTTTCCACGGATTCGATCGACAGCTGGAGCTTTAGCTGCTCACAGCTGACGGAGAAGATGGATTCATCAGCGGCAGAGGATTCTAGTTTTAAATAGAAGTACTGTGTTACAGCTCACTGCAATAGCTAAAGATACAAAAGTTGAAAACATAAACATTTGTTTTAAAAAATCAGTTAAGTTACGTTATTGATATGAGCCTCTGCAGTTTAAAACGTTTTCTTTGAGTTTTAAGTTATATTTTATTGAGACTGTGGTGATTTTTTTCTGATTTATTCAGACTTATTCATTCATAAATATTCATATATGTAATCCTAATTTAAATATATTATATGGAGCTGAAGTAAAACGGTTACTAAATCCTACTGGAGCTTCTATTGGTGGTGATTCTCTGTAGACCAGTGAAAACATGACTCGCCTCACTTTTCTTAGTTTAGCTCCACCAAGTTATCTGATAACATGTTTAACATATATTATATCTGGTTTCTGTTCAGACAGCAGGTATTTAGTGATCCTCATCAGAAACACTCAGCCCAGAGACTGGAGGTTTTTAATATCTGAAGTTCATATCAGTGGATGTTAACAGATTTAAACCAGCTGTGGACGCTTCTTGTTTCTCAGACAGTTTAGTCCTGAACCACCAGACAGAACAAGACCCTCAAGTCTTCAAGTATATAAAACATATTAAAAACAAAAATCACAATTTCGGGATCAAATTCAGTCAAAAAATGAGGTAAAATTACACCGTCGTCTCATCCTGATCCTCGGGATAAAAAATTCGGCGGTCCGGGTTGCTAGGCAACAAGAGTGGCGCTTCAGGATGTCATGACGCAAGCAGGAAGTGCGTCGTAGGCTGGACCGTCTCATTTAACAAACGCTCATGCAGCCTACCCGTCCTCTGAAGGACCCAGCCTTCAAAGGATGCAGCCCCTGAATTGGGACACAGCTACTGATGCTTCACTATTAATAATATAACAGTCAGAGGAACCAAACCAGTACTTTTTCAGTTTTTGACGTAGCACCAAATGAAATTTAGATCTGACAGAAGTAAATTGTTTTTACCCACAACAATACTATGGTTGGCACTAAGTGAATATTAGTGGAGACATGAATTTTTGAAAATGAAAGATTTTTCATTTTGATGATAAATTATAGATTTTAATTATTTTAATTTCTGTAAAAAAATAAAATCAGCATAAGCTACTGACATGATTACAGGTTCCAACCTGCAGCTGGCTACTGGTCTTCCTCACCAACAGAACCCAGTCTGTACATGTGAACAGTAACATCTCCAGCGTCGTCTCCCTGAACACCGGTTCCCCCCGGGGCTGTGCTCTCAGCACCCTACTGTTCACCCTGATGACCCACAGCTGTCATCCCAGATTCAGCACCAACCACGACACAACTGTAGTGGCCTCATCCAGGGTGACAACAAACTGGCCTACAGGGAGGAAGTGAAACACCTGGTGGACTGGTGTAAAGTCAACAACCTGATCCTCAGTGTTGACAAGACAAAGGAATCATTGCTGACTTCAGGAAATCTCGGCCCAGTGATGCTCCACTCCTCATCAAAGGCACTGCGGTGGAGGTCGTCAGCAGCACAAAGTTCCTGGGGGAGCAAATCACCGATAATCTAACCTGGTCCATCAACACAAATGTTAGATTCAGCCAATAGTATGCCAACGTTGAGCAGCGTTGAGCTCCGCCCCGAACTGCACACTGCAGTCAGGGATACTTGGAATCATCGGCTCACCGCTTCCCTCCATCCGAGACATGCATCTCCCCTCACCCCACCCACCATGGACTGTTTTCCATGCTGGTTCTGCAGCATCCACAGCAGAACGTCCAGATTCAGAGGCAGTTTTTTCCCCCTGGCTGTAAGACTGTTGAGCACTCACACACAATAAATAAACTCTCATCTATGGACGGTAAAAAAAAATCAGTCAAATCCTGTGAAAAATAATCAACTGGCGAGGCTTTAAATGAATCGCTGAAGTTATCAAATTTAACAACGAGGGCCGATTTTCAAAAATTCATCTCGTAAAAAGTATTTGGAGTAGAGCTGTGGGGTTTTGCAAGATTCCACAGTTTAGGTAGAAGTTTTTTTCCATGACTGTTTTTTTAAGAAAACCTGTGACCTCACCTGGGAGGACCTCAGTGAGTTAGCATGGAATGGCTCCTTTAATTAACTACATTGTGCTTGTATGTGCTTTTACTTAAGTGGTGGTTAAGTTGTTTCCTTTCCTCTGTTCCTTCTCTCCTCCCCTGCCTCTTTCCCTTGAGGCGGAAAGGATTCTAACTGTTGCTCTGGACCTTCTCCATGACTCAGTGTTAAAGCTTAATCAGCTCCCCGTGGAAACAATACACACTGGAAGACATGAGCCGAGGCGGATAAGATGTTCACTGTGTCTCTGTTTCACACTGGGTTAGACACACATGAGGCGCAAAAATGTGCCAGCACAGACCGGATAAATGCTCATTTAAAGTGCAGTTTGTGGTGTTAAAGAACAAGACGTTAAGGCGGTGACCTTCATCACACAAAGCTGTTACTGAGAGTTTGTAAATCTGCTGCCCTCAAAAGTCTTTCCTCTATTTATATCCACCCTTTCTATAATCATGACTCCTTACCTTTTCATTCAGAGGAGCGTAATCCCATTTAGAGTTTAAACTGTGATTACATGAAAAGTACATGCAGAAAGCTGGATAGTGTGAGAGGCTGAACATGCTGTGCTGTGTTACATACAACCATCATTATGCATAGCATGAACACACGTTACATTATAAAAATCCACTTAGGAAAGAGCTCACAACATACACATTCAGTGGAACCCTGCTTTACTGTAATCCCTCTCAAAGATTAATTCTCCCCAAATGAGAAGTCCGCCTCCTGAGACTCCCTCGACATAACAAGACTCATGAGAAAGAAACACAAAGGCTGGAAGCAGGGGGAAGCAGGGGTCTGAGCTACGAAGCAAGTTCAACATACCCAGGATATCTTCTGGCTTTACTAAACCCGACAACGGCGGTCAGGCTAAGCCGTCACATGAAGCTGAAGGGTTTCTGAAGGCAGCTATCTGGGCCGACGATGGCACCAGATGACCATCGACAAGCATCCAAACAACCTGTTCAGAGCCGCTCATTCCCAGCTAGAAGAGCAAACTATAATCTTAAACCAATAATATGTCCATCCATCCATCCATCCATCCATCCATCCATCCATCCATCCATCCATCCGTCCATCCATCCATCCATCCATCCATCCAACCATCCATCCATCCATCCGTCCATCCATCCATCCATCCATCCATCCATCAATCCATCCATCCATCCATCCATCCATCCATCCATCCATCCGTCCATCCATCCATCCATCCATCCATCCATCCATCCATCCATCCGTCCATCCATCCATCCATCCATCTATCCATCCATCCATCCGTCCATCCATCTATCCGTCCATCCATCCATCCGTCCATCCATCCATCCATCCATCCATCCATCCGTCCATCCATCCATCCATTCGTCCATCCTTCCATCCATCCATCCATCCATCCATCCGTCCATCCATCCATCCATCCATTCGTCCATCCTTCCATCTGTCCATCCGTCCATCCATCCGTCCATCCATCCATCCATCCATCCATCCTTCCATCCGTCCACCCTTCCATCCATTCATCCATCCGTCCATCCATCCATCCGTCCATCCATCCGTCCATCCATCCATCCATCCATCCATCCGTCCATCCACCCATCCGTCCATCCATCCATCCATCCATCCGTCCATCCATCTATCCATCTATCCGTCCATCCATCCATCCCTCCATCCATCCATCCATCCATCCATCCTTCCATCCATCCAACCATCAATCCATCCATCCATCCATCCATCCATCCATCCACCCATCCATCCATCCATCCATCCATCCATTTTCTTCCACTTATCCGGGGCCAGGTCGCGGAGACAGCAAACGAAGCAGGTCATCCCAGGCATCCCTCTTCCCCCTGCAACACATTCTAGTTCTTCCAGGGGGACCCCGAGTTTCTGCTGGTTGCTACCAGGCCACATGAGATACATAATCCCTCCAGCGGGTTCTGGGCCTACCCTGGAGTCTCCTCCCAGGTGGACATACTCGGAAAACCTCCAAAGGAAGTCTCTCCGGAGGCATCCGAATCTGATGTCCAAACCATCTCAA
Source organism: Dascyllus trimaculatus (assembly GCA_024666655.1). Taxonomy (NCBI): domain Eukaryota; kingdom Metazoa; phylum Chordata; class Actinopteri; family Pomacentridae; genus Dascyllus; species Dascyllus trimaculatus. The sequence continues at coordinate 33,727,623 of CM045457.1, forward strand.
CTGGCTCCTTTCGATGGGAAGGACCAGCGGCTCTACTCTTTGCTCCCTTCGGATGTCTGAGCTTCGCACCTTGTTTCTAAGGCTGAGCCCAGACACCCTGCGGAGGAAGCTCAATTCGGTGGCTTGTACCTGTGATCTCCTTTCGGTCACTACCCAGAGCTCATGACCATTGGTGAGGGTTGGAACGTGGATGGACGGTCCGGTACAACGCCCTCATCACTGCTGACGCCACACCATCTCACGCTCCATTGTCCCGTCACTCGTGAACAAGATCCCGAGATACTTGAACCCCTTCGCTTGGGGAAGCAATAATACAATGCAGGCTAAAAGCAACACAGCTGCAACAGAATGCAGACTGTGAGTGTGTAAGTCAGTGGGCTTATAAATATCATATGGTATTACTAAGTAGCTTAGATTCAGTTTAAATATCATCATGTGTCTCGGAATTGTAAAATAAAACAACAGATGTAGTTGCTTTACGCTACTCACAAGAAAAGACTAATTCTTCAAAGACAGATCATCAAATAATAAAAATAAAACTGATGAATTCAGTGATCTCACATTCAGTCTCATTCCTTTGGTGTGTGAGACAGTTTTATTCTTTCCGCTGCAGCCCTGTGGGGGTTTAACGTTTCAGGAGCGAGTACAGAACAGATATTGAAATAAATTTCAGAGTAGACTTACAGCAGGTCTTACAAGGCCAACAAGTACAAGGCTTTAGTGCTTTGATCGCTATCTGTGCTAGGATTAGATCACCCTACAAAGGCATGTAAAATGAGGAAACGGCTTTGAAATCACTTGCAACTTTAAAATCTCTTGTCATTCCCGTTCACTATCTGACTTGTGCAGCTCAGAACTGGCTCAGCTCGTGGCACAATATGGGTCGTTCCATGTAAAATCAACCAAATCTGAAAGAAAGTTCCCACCTGACCCCCTCAGAATCTGCTGTTATTTGTACAGGACAGTGTTTAAGTAATATTTAATGAAGCTGTGCAAGATTTTACCTTCATACCATGAATATTTTCTGAGTTCCAAGCCTTCGAGACCCAGAGAACCAGAGTGTCTGTCCAAAAAGTCATATATTTCCCAACTGCAGTGCAGATGAAGACCAGCCGACCTGTACAACTAAGCAGCATTTGAAATTAGCGAGGTAACTTCAGGTTTACCACTTACCCTGTTCCAGCTGGTTGTCTTCAAGAACAGCCGTCCAAAAACAGCCTCCTGATTATCACATTTTCCTTTCGTGAAGCTCAGTACATGGATGGTTAGAGGGTGTCCTAAGAGGACAAGAGTTTCTAGCTTTGTTTGATCCTGGGTCATTTGTATCGTGGTAGGTTTGTGGATTAAAGATGGCAGACGTAAATGTTAAATAGTGTGGATTTAGGCCCCATCCGCATGAAGCCAAAACACTTACAGTTCCAAAAATGTTCTTCATAAAGACGGAGCTGTTTCAGTAAACGTGTCCGTTCACACGAATTCACTTTACACGCCTGAAAACGATGTAAAACACACGCCAGGCCTGTTGGTGGCGCTATGACGCCGTAACAGAAACAAATGGAAACTGGCGGCGGGACTTTAGGCATGAAGAAATCCGTATACGACGTAAACATAGAACATGGCGGCGGCAAATACGAGTGGACGAGCTGGTAGGATTCTAGTCTGGACGGACGATGAGGTGGAACTATCAGCAGGACATACGCAGCTCTATACGGAGACATTGTTGTCGTCGTTTTCTGAGTTTGGAGCATCTATAGAGAGGTGGAGCTATGACGCAAGAGTGTCAGAAAAGAAGCGGACAGGGCGTAACAACGGTGCCACGTAAACGGCGTTTTCAGACCTTTGCACTCTGGGACCTAGGTTCAGAAATGATCGTTTTCAGACCCCCAAAACGCCGGCTTGGTGTGGACGATACACGGGTTGGATGAACTATTTGTGCGTTTAGGCCTGGACTCATCTTCATGTGGATGGGGCCTTATATAGCACCTTTCTACCTTAGTGGTACTCAAAGTGCTTTACAATGTGTTTGGCATTCACCCATTCACACACCAATGGCGACAGAGCTTCCATGCAACGTACTTGCCTACCATTAGGAGCAACCTGGGGTTCAGTGTCTTGCCCAAGGACACTTCGGCATGTGGAGGGGCCGAGGATCGAACTGCCGACTTTGCGATCAGTGAACACTTGAACCACAGACTTTTGTTTGGTCTTTGTTTTCCTTTGGAGTAGGGAAGTTTTAGGGTGCCAGGGTATTTCAGTTTGTTGATTTGCTGCTCTGTGCTCAGATTGTAAAATAAACCCTTTTGTTTCACCCTTGACATTACCAGTTGGTTGGCCTTCCTTGGCAGTGGGAAGAGTGGGAGAGGGCCAGGGTTCCCTAGACATGGCCGCCTCCTTTCTTTCCTGATGAACTTAGATTTGTGAGATTCTCAGTGAAGGAAGCTCTAGTCTGCCTTGGTTTATTTATTCCCTGTTGACTACAAAGCAGTCTTATTGTTTTACAGCCCATTGTATAGCCGTATAATCCCAGAACAGCCTGATTAAAGCACTGAAGCCTTGCACTTGTTGATCTTATGAGATTTGCCATAAGCCTGCATACAGGTTTGAATTATGTGGTCATATTTGTTCTGTACTTGCTCTCAACAGCTGCAGCTGAAAGAAGGAGGCTGAGATTCTCACACCTCATAAGAAAAGGTTGCATCTAAGCAACACGTTTAATGGAATACACAGGTTTAATTATAGTCAGATGAACTCGTGCCTTTAGAATGTGACAGTGACACTGATAAACCTCTAAACTTATTCATTCATGCAGGTTTTTTCAGCTATACCTCCTGCTTTTAGGCTGTATTATGATTATTTTTATTTCTCTTTCTTCCTTTTGTGAGAAACATGTGACCTGTCCATGTTGTTGTTGAATGAATTCATTTTCTCATTATTTTTAGTGTATGTGAAGACGCTTACAGCCAGAGACTTTCATGAGTTGATAACCAGCTTAGTGGGACTGCAGTTGTTAAATTTATTGAAGCAAGATGATGAAATGATTGGTTATTCTCAATTTGCTTTGTTTCTGCCCCGGATCCCAAAAGACTTGCTTCTATGACCAAATCTTAAAAGTACTCCAACAACTACGACAAAATAAATATTCCAACCTGGATTTGGAAGTAAAATTACAAAAGGAGGGAGCAGTAAAGGGCAAACAGAAGTCAAGCTGAGGATTTCACTTCGTGTAGGGTCTATTCCCAACGCTACAACGACCAGTCTGTGTCTTTAAATCCTACACGTTGGATCTTCAACCGGAGTGAAAGATCCGTGCCGTGGTTCTAATCCAGTCTGGGCTCACGTAGCGTCATTCGGCAGTTTGTCACTTCCACTGACGAGGAATAGTCGGACAGTTGTCGTCAACCTGTAACCACATTAAACTCTCGCCAGGAAGGGTTTTCTCTTCCTAATTGAATTGACTGGTGGACTGGCTGCTTCAGGAACTTAACTATCACTGCCTGGCCCCTCTTGTCTGTACAGCTAGAAGTTCTCTTGTTTGTCTTCATTTTGATGGTCTCTTCCTTTTTCAAATTGCTGGAGCCTTTTTTGTCACATATCCTTAATTGCGTCTTAGTGTTGGTACATTACTGGATACCTATTTTAGATAGGATTCCATGATGTTGTTATCTTTTACAGATGATTATTTTGATGTGTCATTGCAAGAGACGAGGTAAAGACGCCGCATTCTTCAGTTTAAGTGAATGGCTCGCTTCATTTGTTTTACCTTTGGTGTGCATTTGGACATGGCAGTGCATCATCATCAGGGACTTTAACACCTCGGTCAAGGGTTCATGACCTGATCTGCAGGCTGTGACATTCCAGTGACTAACCTAAACCGTGCAATAAACCAATATTACTGAGCCTACCAGGATCACCACACCCCTCATCACTACTCATTATTATTGGTTTCTATTTTCACATGCACCTTTCGTACTTCCTAATACTTTATTTATTGCATTCTGAACTTTAATGATACTTTATTTTTATTGTAAATAACACCATTTTGCACCTCATTGGAAACATTAACCTTTTTTTGTTGCACATTTCTGTAAATACCAGCATTTTAGGCACCTTATGCCATGTCTTCGACCAGCCCAATTTGCACGTCAATTGCCTGCTCTATTGTACATCGTCTCTCTATCTTGTATGTAACATGTGTGATCCATCCATCCAACCAACCAACCAACCAACCAACCAACCAACCAAATACTTAACTGACAATAAAATCACATTGAATGCTGAAAATGCCGGGTTGGGCTCAAGTGTCAATTCTTACAACCATCCAAGAAGCTCTATATGGTTTTAATACAACATAAACTGGGTCAAGCTTATTGTCATCTTGAAGGGGAAAAATAACTCCAGGCTAGTTTTCAATCTTTGTGTTTTCTGTTGTTTATCTTTTGATTGTTTGCATACCAGACCCACTGTAAGCACTACGTAATACAGAGGAGAGACTTATAGGTTAAATGCATTAAGCTAGACCTGCATTCTTTCCTAGAGCCAGCAGGAGGCGACTCCTCTAGTTGCAAAAAACACAGTCCTATTGTACAGAAGCAAGGGATAAAAACATAAAGCCAGTAAGGCTGGTACCGAATATTCGAATATCCGAATATTCGTTCGTTGAGGTGGTATTTGAATAATAATTTTTGATATTCGAATATTCATGTGTGCCGCCGAGCGCCGCCGAACGCCGCCGAGCGCTGCCGAGCGTTGCCGAGACTCCAGTACACCGCAGTGGTTCTAGTACGGGCCTGCCAACTCTGGTGTGACGCCCCGATGCCCCAAATTCGAATATATTCGAATATTTGGCGATTATTGGATCCGAATATCCGGAGCACAGATATTGCTATTCGGACCAGCCCTAAAAGCCAGAGTGGAAGTGTCAAAAGACTGCAGTTTCTTTAATGTTTACTTGTGGTCGGCTCTAAAAATGAGTCAGTCCCCATAGACCTCATGTTAAAATGTCCAAATGTGCACTCTTTTGCTAATTTATGTATTAACAAGGAGGAGGATGCCGGCACTGTGAAGATGGCGATGACTGGAGCCACAACACTGCACTTCAAAACCTTTCTTTAGGGAACCTATTGGGGATGGCATGGAGGGTTCATCGATCTTTATATGCAGTCTGTGCATAGAAGTCTGTAAGAAAACAACCCTACTTCTCCCTTGATTTGTGTCCTCAGTAAACATTTTCCTAACTTGTTAATAGTCTTGATCACTACTTACTAGACTTTGTGAATGCATCATGTTGTTCCGTTTGTGAATGTTGGTCCCATTTATAGTGAAATTGATATAAAAGCAGGGTAAATTTAGGTCCAGTTTCAAAAGAACCAAGATGGCGACGGCCAAATTTTGAAACTCGAGGCTTGAGAAAGACAGTTCACACACCAGTGGGTGATGTCACACGTTATTCATATGCAGTCTGTGGTCAGAAAAATGTCCTGCGGTTATTCCGAAACTGCATTAAACAGGAATGATTCCATTTCCTTCCTGTAGCGGAGGAACAGGTCAGAGTTGTCACAGTTGGAAAAGCACCGGCGTATTAATGATGTCTTCATTCCACTTGGAGAACGTCGTGCTTTTGCGCTCGCTGCTTCGCCGTGACGCCTCACTGTGACACCTAATGGAATGGGTCATCATTAATTCCACCGGTTCTTTCCCTGCTGTGACAAATCAAAATGTCTGCTGTGTAAAAGATCCAACAGTGTCAATACTGTAGACTACGGATTAGTGGTTTGTCAGGATTCAAAATAAGCCATCTGCATAATACATAAAAAGTGACAAGGATAAAACTGAAATTCAGAATCCACTGGGATCTTCAAGGGTTAAACTCTTAAAATGTGCACGTATGAGAAACTTCATCTCAGCACAATACCTCTTTATGCTCCGTTAAAACTTCTGCCCTGGATGATTTGTGTCTCTCTCAGGATATTTATCATACAGGTCTGACCGTCTCCGTCGACGCTCTGCAGAAATTACAGTCTGTGGAGATGAATGGAGTCAGATGAATCCAAAGCAAACTGAAGCTGGACTTCAACCCATTAAAGTAAAGCTGAGCAGGAATATGCACGTGTATGTGGTCATCATTACTCATGATAGATTGTGTGTTGAAATGAATGTTCATCCGTGTATTTGCGCACGGTCAACTTGCTTGTGAGTCATTTTGAAGACGGTAACCATTAGCCTTTCATTCCTCAGTGTCCCTGACGGCCTGCAGTTCACATCCTCACAACATCTGTCAAGAAAACACAGAAAAACAGGCGGCATTCATTTGAACAAGCTGCTGGCTGCATGTCTACTGCAGCTCCTGGACGCCTGAACAATGAAATATCTGTCTGGAGGTTCGACACGACTGACATCTGATGGGTTTTGAGTCCGGCTGCATTATACAAATGTGGGAAAATCAGTTTGTGATTTCATCTTTTTGCACACAAAAGGTATTACAGTCGTACCTCCGGTCACGAACTTAATTCGTTCTTTGACTCCATTCACAAACCCAAAAATTTTCCCATTGAAATGAATGTAAATCCAATTAATCCATTCACCCACCCAAAGAAACATACTTTATTTAAACTTTTTTATGGGTTAATGTGACGCAAAAATATTGACAGGTATTAAATATAACCACAATTTTAGAAAAGTACAGTAATATAATAACTGTACAGTTTACCTTTGTGGTTGATAGTTGCTGTACAGGTGGATGCTGGAGGAGGAAGAAGACTCTTTCGAAGGAGAGACCCATTCCATAATAACGTTGGGCAGCTGTGTCGGTACTTCTGGTGTTTTCTCCCTTGTTTGTATCCTGGGAAGTGGTTCAGTGGCTGGTGTCTGCACAAGAAAATGATCCAGGTTGTGTGTTCGTGCACCGAGGCATTGTTGCGTTCGGAAATTGTGTTCGTGGGCCGATTTGTTCGTGACTAGAGGCGTTCGCGGGTCGAAGTATCACTGTACCTTCAAATATATGGTCAGTGTGTGTTTCAGTAAACTCCCTTCTTCGAATTTAATGCATATAAAGTTAGAAAAAATGAACTTGGTAATACAGAGTCAGTACAGGTCTTTAGGCCTCCATAAGACAGACTCAAAGCCAATATAGTACACGTTTTTTTTACCAAGGCCCTCAGTCTTGATAACAGTCAACTGAGTTTTAATGGTTCATCACTTGCTTCAGTTACAAATAAACAAACTCCTAGAAGAGGAGAGCTACTTTCTCCTGAAGACAGGACAGTGTTTGTGTGTCAGCAGGTCTATAGGATCTGAAGCTAATTTACATTCCACTGAAGCACAGCGTGGTTTGTTCTCATCTCCTTTACATGACTGGAGACCAAACTGAATGGAGAACAATGAACACTTGCATATTTTAAGACAGTTCTCTCTCTTTTTATGCCAGAAAGAATGCTGCTCAATAAAAAAAAATGATTAAAAAAATAATTAAATGTTTTGTAAATCACTTTACAGTTTGCTAGGTGATGCTGCGGTTATAAAGTTAATAGCTTAGTGGTGCAGAGCTGCTGTTTGGAAGTGACCGCTGGTTAACATGTTGTCTGCATTTTAGTCGCCCTTTCATAGTCGTTCCATTTTCTGACGACAGAAACATAATAAACTGATAAAAATCTAAATTAGTACAGCTGTACTGGGAGTTTGGTTGTATTAAAATATTGTCTATGTGAGCCCAGAGAGCAGGAGAGAAGCAAACGTCCCTCAGCTTCATAGTTTCCACAAAGTTCTGACTTGTGGGTACGGCATCAAAGCAAACTCTCAAAACACCAAGGATTTTCTGATTGAAGTGGTGAAATTGCCGTAAAAGTGAAGCTATCGATTTACTGGTCAGTCTACGTCCCTACTGTCACCCATGGTCATGAGCTTTGGGTCGTGACCGAAAGAACAAGATCCCGGATACAAGCGGCTGAAATGAGCTTCCTCCGTAGGGTGGCTGGGTGCACCCTTAGAGATCGGGTGAGGAGCTTGGACTAGAGCCGCTACTTCTCCACGTCAAGAGGAGTCAGTTGAGGTGGCTCGGACATCTGTTCCGGATGCCTCCTGGAGCCTCCCTGGGGAGGTGTTCCAGGCATGTCCCACTGGATGGAGGCCTTGGGGTAGATCTGGGACACACTGGAGGGACTATGTCTCTCGGCTGGCCTGGGAACGCCTCGGGGTCCCACTGGAAGAGCTGGAGGAGGTGTCTGGGGCGAGGGAAGTCTGGGCCTCTCTGCTTAGACTGCTGGAAATTGCCGTAAGAAATAAAAGTCATCCACTGGATCCTCAGTTCCTCAGATGCTGGGACTGCATGGAGACTCTTGTGTTCGCTCTTGCAGCCAACAGCACAACATTGGGGTTGAGACATTTAGCACTAGAAAGCAGATAAACCTGATGCACCTGGAGGCAGTGAGGTGGAAGACTATTAATTTATGGTAGCACTCAGGTCAAATTATAACTGGCCTGTAAATCTGGGGGTCTATCTGTCGTGGAGGAGCTTCAGGAATGGAAGGAGCGTATGTCTTCATGTCATAAAAGCTTCAACAACCAGAAAACACAATAAAAATGGATCTTTGTTATATGATATATTATATATTATATATTTAATGATCAAATACTGGAGGATGAGAGTTGAAATGGTCATAAAATTTGTAAGAAGTGCTTCCATAAAATTCTGGGGAAAAACCTTTATTTATAGTGTTGAAGCAAACGCCTTCTTAGGGAAAAGAGACTGATGGGATGCACAGCCGTCATTTGTTAGAACTATAAACATATGAAAGATATTCCTTGGTGTCGACTCCTACCTTTGCCGATGTTAGAGCTTTGCTGCTTTTTTAAAAACTTTTTTTGATGCTACTTTCTTCTGCTGAACAGCGTCTGCGTGTCGCAACGTGAGTCTGGGCAGAAAGTGTATTAATACAAATGAGGACTCTAGGATCTGAGGCTCATTTCCATAACACTGAAGTGCAGCTTGGTCCGATCGTTCTTCACATGACTGGAGACCGAACTGAATGAAAAAACAGGACAAAGAACTTTTGCATATTTTAAGACTCGGGCCATAACATTGCTTTTCTTTTACGCTGATACCAGAGAGGATGCTTTTTAGTCATTAAATGCTTTGGCAACGATCAATTGTGATACTTAAACTCCCCGTTTACTCGTCTGGATCTGTTATCAAGGTAATAAGGCAGGTCAATATCACAAAATGAGGAAAATGTTCTGTATATGTAGCACGGTTACATTTACAAAAGGATGAACAATATTAAATTTAATGTGAAATTAGTTCAATTTGAACTTCTCAACCTTTCTTTCCATCCATCCATCCATCATCCATACACCACTTAGTCCTCTGTAGGGTCGCGGGGGGCTGGAGTCTATCCCAGCCGACTCAGGTGAAGGCAGGAGACACCTGGACAGGTCTCCAGTCTATCACAGGGCTACACATAGAGACAGACAACCAAGCACACTCTCATTCACACCTACAGACAATTTAGAATAATCAGTTGACCTCAGCATGTTTTTGGACTGTGGGAGGAAGCTGGAGAACCTGGCACCTTTCCTTTAGATCTTTAATTTTATTGGATGAGTCTTGATCATCTTTGCACATAGCTAGACTAAGTTTACTTTAAATTTAGTCTAGCTATGTGCAAATATGATCTTCTAGAGTTCTATACTGGACATTGTAGGCCGTACGTCCATCTAAAGACCAACCATGTATCACTCAACCCCTCTTTGATGAGTTTGCAATAACTGTGAATTGAAGGCTATTTTTGTTCATTTGATTTGATTAAACGGGGGGTTGCACAGTGGTTCGGTGGTTAGCATTCGCCTCACAGCTAGAAGATCCCCGGTTCACGTCCCGGTTAGGACGCCTGGGATCTTTCTGTGTGGAGTTTGCATGTTCTCCCTGTGCAGTGTGGGTTTTCACCGGATTCTCCAGCTTCCTCCCACAGTCTGTGTCAAACCTCAGTCATTGTACACCCCTGAGTATGAACAGTGCTGTGAAAAGGTATTCGCCCCCCACAGAAATCCTCTATCTTTGCAGATTTGTTGCATCAAACTAATTTTAATGTCAAAGATGACTCAAGAAAACAAAAAATGCAGTTTTTAGATGATGATTTTATCTATTGAAAGAAGAAAATGCTGTCCAGCCCATCTTGCTCTATGTGAAAAAGTAATTGCCCCCTTAGCTACCAAATGACCAAATTCATTCGTCAGTTGGGTTCAGTTCCACCACTGCCAGGCTTGTTGGATCTAAACATCACTAATAGAACCTGTCTGGTTTTGTGAAGCAGCTAAAGGGTCTCTAAAAGCAGCACATGATGCCACGTTCTAAAGAGATCCAAGAACAGATGAGGAACAAAGTCATTGATGTCCATCAGTCTGGAGGGTTACAAAGCCATTGCTGAGGCTCTGGGACTCCAGAGAAGCACAGTGAGAGACTTTATCCACTAATGGAGGAACATGGAACAGTGGTGGACCTTCCCAGGAGTGGACCAACCACCAACATTTCTCCAAGAGCGCGTCAATATCTAATCTAGGAGTCGACCATGCAAAGATCTGCAGACCTCACTGGCCTCAGTTAAGGTCCGACTACATCAGGGGTGTCAAACTCCGGTCCTTGAGGGTCACTATCCTGCATGTTTTAGATGTTTCCCTCATCCAACACACCTGATTCAAATGATCAGGATCATTATCAGGCTTCTGCAGAGCTGGATGATGAGCTAAACATTCAAATCAGGTGTGTTGGAAGAGGGAAACATCTAAAACATGCAGGATAGTGGCCCTCAAGGATTGGATTTTGACACCTGTGGTCTACATGATTCTACAATAAGGAAGACTCTGGGAGGAAATGGATCCATGGGAGAGCTGCAAGACGCAAACCACTACTGGCCAATAACAACATAAAGGTTCATCTGGATGAGCTCCAAGACTTTTTGGATAACATCCTGTGGACTGATGAGTCAAAGGTGGAACTTTTAGAAGACATGGGTCCGTTACATCTGGAGTAAAGCTGATACTGCATCCACCAGAAGAACATCTACCAACAGTGAACCATGGTGGTGGTAGTGTGATGGTTGGAGGACCTGGACCACTTGTTATCACTGATGGAGCCATGAATTCTGCTCTCTATCAGAAAATCTCATTTCAGTGTGAGGAAAAATGCAAAAACAGAAGATTTCTGTGGGGGGCAAATACTTCTGCACAGCACTGTATGTCGTCAGGGTTGTATTCATAACACGAGATAAGATATCATTGTTTCCGAAGCTCTTTCACTTTAAAAATTTCACTTTAGAGGCTCTCCATGTGAGTGATCTAAAACATTGTTTGCATGAATATTAGACGGCCAGACGCAGATGGACATGATTGCTCTGGAAAAGATCAATAGTAATGTGGGTAAGGCCTCAGTGATAGAAAACAAAGAGTGAGACGAAGCTGAGATAACACTCCCTCCTTTCATTCATCACTATCAAGCATCTCTGTTAAGTCCTTTATGTTCTTTATGAGATTTTCCTTCCTGAACTCCAACTTAATCTCCCCGAGTGTCTGCAAGTCGTCAAAGCTCCACGTTCAGAAGAGGAGAGAAAAGAGCCGGCCGAGGCTTGTTCGAGTGAAGGAAGCACTTCAATGACGTTTTAATCAGCGGGCCAGCCGAAAAGAAAGTCAACAGCAGGATTATCAACATCTCTTTAATCTTTAATTAGCCTTTATCAGAACTGTCACATAGCAACAGAAAAAAGTCGCACACATTTCAGCTCCCTGAAAGAGAAGCCTTTTATGTTCTGTTTAATACATGAAAATACCCATTTTGTTCTGTCAAAATAAATACCGAAGAGCTTTTACAAAAGTTGTGTTTTGTTGTCTCCTTTGGACAGTTGGTGGGAGCTGTTTTTATTCTATTTATATACACATTCATGCTGTAAGCTGCACACATAGATGAATAAATTAAAAAAAGAGTCGACATGGAAGGGAGCAGGAGTGACGGAACGACGAAGTAAAACCCAGCTATTGTTGAAATCCCGCTTCATTCTTCACTCTCATTCCTAGTTCTGGTAATCCGAGCAGTAGTTTCTCTACTGGCGGCTGGAAATTCAGAACATTTCTTTAACATTTCTGCAAAAAAAAAGCAGCACAAATTCGGATATCAACAGCAGCTGCATCTGGGAAAGTCTATAACTGACATTTAAGAAGGCAGGAAAGATGCTGAGATCATTGAGGGGCATTTTCATTTCGCAAATAAAAAGGCAAAGAGGCTGCGCTGAGAACGTCAGTAGCGAACGTCACCTCTGAGGTTACGCGAAGTATAATAATCCAGCATTTGAAAAAAATACAGCCACGCCTTCATGTACAAAAGTGAGCACAACCAGAAACCCGGCGATCACGGCGGAGCTTCTGAGGACACCGAGCCGTTAAACACAGAAAGAAATGAAAACAAAGAGAAGACAAGTGCTACTTCGCAAATGAGTGTCGTGGGGTATTCAGGAGGCTAGAGGCTTTTAAAGGCTACAGATTCTGCTTAAGGTAAAGAGGAATGGAACGGGCTTTCAGTGGAATTAAACGCCTTGACGATCTTCCACCCTCCGTCTCCGTGTCGGCGTCGTGCAGAGTGAGTTCACCTCGGCGGGGACGAACCTGGACGGGTTGGTAGAGGACCTAGTTTGTTCTGGTGGCAGTGCTGCTTCTCTGTCAGGATTTACCAGACAGGCTTCCCAAAGTCACCTCAACACTCTATTTTCTACATTTTGTAAACCGTGTTCTTGCAGTTGTTGCAATTAAACTGTGGATTTGTTGCATTCCGTGCTGCATAACTGAAAACAGCGATTGTCAATTAGTTGTTCGGTCTGCTCCCAGAGATGCGGCTGGTCAGTTTAACGCCTTCCTTTTGACACGCAGGCTTGCAAAAAATTGGACGGGTCAATATAATCTGTATTGGTGGTTGAAGATCAAAGGAGTGAAGTCTGTCCTCTGTCTGGTTTTCTGCACGACAACATTAACAACTATCTCCTTTATGCACTTAACAGATTTCCGAGATTCGGGTGAACACACATTCACTTTGATCCCCTACACAGTGATGTAGTGCAGCTCTACTCACTGTTCAGTCAGCACTGTGTATGCTAACTTCTAAATCCCTACTAACAGGCATTTTTCAGTCTGTTTCTTGGATGACAAAAGCCCGACCTGCCTTCTCTGCCTCTAATAAGGTAGAGCTCGTTGCCTTTGTTGGTTGGGTTGGTTCAATTTAGGCGTGATGGAGGAACATCTGTTGAGATGCTCTGGTCTTAAAAGTGCTCTCAGTTAAAGTTGGTTTGCATGAATGTTTTGGAGAATTGACAGATGATTCTGAGTGTGTGAAAAACTCTCTTTGCCTCCTCTTGAATGTGTTTCATATTCATGCAGTGGGCCTGTGCGAGACCATCTGCAAACTAACATCCTAACTCCTCCAAGACACTTCAACCTCACAAGAGAAACTAGAGTCAAGGAGGGAGAAGAGCTGTCTAAGTTTCAGGTGTGGACGGACAAAAGAGGAAGGAGAAAATGCATCAGATCAAATCCAAAGCTGCAGTTTTGTCTAAACCTCTGGTTTCCTCGATTTGCACATGGTGGTTTTTTATGTTGGCGTCACCAGTGTTTAATTTACATTTAGGTTCATGGTCTGGGTTGAATTAAACCCCTTCGCAACATTTGGCTGTTTTCCACTGCAGGAACCTCTGGTCTGCTCTACCTTTTTTTCAAGAAGCGCCTCTGATGAAATCTCTTTCCGAGCTTCGTTTTTAAGGAGAATAAAGTGCCTACACCTGCTGAAGGGCCTTGATAAACTGCAACGAGGACACTCAGGGTCTTTTCTCATTGTCCTCGTTGAGCCATCTTCTACTCTCAAACATCGTCGCTGTTCTATTTCCTGTCTGGTCACAGAGGTGGAGTTATGTCCAGTAACTAGTAAGCGTTGTTGTTTTGGTGCACTAGGAGTTAATGTCACCACTGAGTCCCGGACTGGCAAGAGGTTGAGGTGGGAGAATGAGAGCGACTGCTTGTCCCAGTCACCTCCACTGTGGGCCCTTGAGCAAGGCCCTCAACCCCTGACTGCTCTCTGGGCGCTGCACCATCACCTGCAGTGGAAAGTCGTGCGTTGACGGCCAAACTCCTCATCACCTGAAAAGCAGAGCACACTTGGCCGTGAACTTCTTACAGTTCTCTCAAACTACCCTGCACATTCAAAAACGACGCTGCAGGTTGCGGCGTGCGTTCAGATGAGCAGCCAAAGGGTCAAATGAGCGGTCGTACGTGTCGAGGCGACGAGGCCGTCCCAAAATGACTTTCATCGACCTCCAGAGGCGAAGTGGGCGTTTATTAATTCATTACTTAATTAACCTGTGATGTGGTTTCAGTCACTCTTCCCTCTAAAAACCCAATAAACCCCGGGGTTGTGTGGCTTTCTAATCTTTCTGGGCTCCTGTGGGCGTAAAAACTGGCCTCTGTTCTTTTACAAAAGCTGAACATCAGTCAGAGAATCTCCGAGGGACCGACAACAAAGTCTGCTGTTCTTTTTAACTGTGTTGAAGGGATAGAGCATCTTTCTGCTGTAAAAAAGGAAAAACTGCAGCGGAGGAGGATTTTGATGCCTAAGATGATTTTAGAAATCCGACCAGGCATCAGAGGAGACTTATTGCTTTGATCTTCATCTGTCAAGCAAAGACTTTAGCAACTCTTTCAGTTGACCACGGCTCACCTCCACATGGGAGCAGCTAATGCCGCGGAGGAACCGAGGAGATTACGTGAAACTTAAATCCAAATTTCCTCACAGGTGGGTGGATGCTCTGTTTGTTTGAAGTCGTGTTTCCATTTTGGGCTTCCTCCTCGCTTCTCCTCGGCCTCATTTTACCTGAAATAGCTGCGCGACCCCTCGGACCTCTCACACGCTCTGCGGCTCCGCTGTGTTTTGGCGTCTCGTGATGCGTTCGCTGTGCTTCCAAATACGGTCTCCCTGAAAGATTTTTGGCTCATTAAATTTTGTGAAGAGTCAGACCGAGTTGAACTCCTGATTTTTCCCGCTCCCGGAACAAAGACGCACAAACATCTCCACGCCACAGTGGACACACACACACACACACACACACACACACACACACTGACATTCAGCTGTACACTCACAGATGTCATGGAAACTGCAGCTGTGGAAGTAGTTGCAGAAAAAATGGAGAAAAAACTGAAATATATGACAATTTCCTCCTTTTAGACTGGTGGAAAACAACAAATAGATGTTTGAAAAGAAAACTGTGGCTTTAGAGACGCTGAAAACAGGAATATGATGTGTTTGAAGCCTCTCAGGACGTCATTCTTTAGAACTGTGTATATTTTAATTATATTGCAATATTTCTTCCTGGTTTTGTGTGCCCACCTGCAGCATACACCGATCAGCCACAACATTATAACCACTGTCAGGTGAAGTGAATACCATTTATCATATTGGTTCTATGTGGTGTTCTGATGGAGAACTTGGATTTTAACATCCATGTTGACTTAGGCTCCATCCACATGAAGACGAGCCCAGGCCTAAACCCACTAATAGTCCATCCAACCCGTGTATCGTCCAAACCAAGGCGGTGTTTTGGGGGTCTGAAAACGATCCTTTCTGAACCTAGATCCCAGAGTGCAAAGATCTGAAAACGCCGTTTACGTGGCACCATTGTTACGCCCTGTCCGCTTCTTTTCCTGACATGCTTGCGTCATAGCTCCACCTCTCCATAGATGCGCCAAACTCAGAAAACGACGACAACAATGTCTCCGTATAGTGCTGCGTATGTCCTGCTGATAGTTCCACCTCATCGTCCGTCCAGACTAGAGTCCTACCAGCTCGTCCACTCCTATTTGCCGCCGCCATGTTCTATGTTTACATCCTATACAGATTTCTTCATGCCTAAAGTCCCACCACCAGTTTCTGCTTGTTTCTGTTACGGCGTCATAGCGCCACCAACAGGCCTGGCAGGTGTTTAACATCGTTTTCAGGCGTATCAAGTGGATTCATGTGGACGGACACGTTTACTGAAACAGCTCCGTCTTTATGAAGAACGTTTCTGAAGCTATAAGTGTTTTGGCTTCGTGTGGACGGAGCCTGAGGAACATGACGATGGTCCAACATGTTGATGTGACCTCCAGACTTCCTACAGCCCATTCTGATCAAGCATCAACAGGATGCAGTGGAACAAGTTGGATTGACAGAGGCCCCACTGGACAAGCCAGAGTACCCAAAGGATCCAGTGGTTCCAGACCTCATAGGACCCCCTGAGAGGTCCTCTGGTCCAATGGTTCAGAGCATTTTGGACCACATAAGGGGGACCAACACAACATTAGGCAGATGGGTCATGATGTTATGCCTGATCGGTGTATGATCAATGTTGGAAATTACTGCTGGAAATCTTTATTAAATCACAAAAAGCACTTCAACCATGTAGGAAGTCAGTCTGAAAAAACTCTTAACTCTGCATCGGTGAGAAAAGGAAGAAAAAGTCCAACTTCTCTGCTGTTTGAGGCTGAAATAAATATTGTACTCGACAGGACGTCACTGATATACTTCCTCAAAATAGATTCCCATCATGCATTAATTCAGCATTACTGTCTTCTCCTTCCTCACATGTGATCAGACCCCCATCTTTCCTTCAAACAGCTAGAAGTGAGCTTAATAATTCAGCCTACCTCCCTCCTCTGGTCGTGTCTGCTGATATCTGCATGGCCTTTTCCTAACCTGTCCCCTGTTATGCAGAACACAGCAAGTTGTGGCACAAAAATTGGGTTTCAGTTCCCCTCCTAAAGCACTGCGGTGCTGCCTTCATGGTGCGAGAACATCCTATGATCCAGCTGCAGGAAATTGCCCCAAATTGCAAGGGATTATGGGTAAAAGTGGAAAGATTCTGACATGCGATAGGCGACCGTTTCTTCGTGTTTGGAGAATCAGGCGTAACAACACCATGACGAGCCACAGACTGGGCTCAGCTGGCGTGAACACGAAGTAGAAATGTTTTACTCTACCTTTCGACTGTCTTTGACCCAGCAGGATGTCGGGCCACATGAGCTTTAAAGTGAGATAACATCTATCCACCATCCATCCTAAAGCACCCAGTGTTTCAAATGTCTATTAGCATCCTAGCTTCCTAAAAAAGTGAAACCTTCCCACTGCTCCCTCCAGGTTCAACTATAATGTCTGTACTTTGTGTTTTTGTGCTACTCTGGGTATTTCCTCTGAACCATGACTTCCAAAACTGGGTCAACAGGCTTCTCCCTGCGAGGATCTGTAATTACCTTTCCTAGTCAAGAGCTTTTTTTGGCCCGTGCCAGCGTTCAACAGTGTTTTCATGTGATTAACTGATTGGAGAGGGTTGTTTGTTTCCGTGCAGTGTTTTTAGCGACTTTCACAGAAAGCTGAGGGAACGTTTTGTTGCTTTTGATCGTGATGCCTATCAAAGCCCTAAATAACAGGTATCACGAAGGTGGTCATCAACTTCCTCTGTTAACTCGGGCTTTCTGCTTTACATAAAAGGGGGCGTTCATCGCGTCATATGGCTCTTCTTCCACACAAATATTAAATATAAACTCGTAATAACGGAGAACAACAAGATATATACAGATTTATGACGCTAAAAAGAGCTGCTGCTGCAAATGATGCAGAAAACGCATGTTAATGTATTTATTTTATCGATCAATGCAGCCGCTTATTTGATTTTGTTAAACTTTAAACTTCATATATTTCAACATGACATTGCACTAGAGTGTGTTTAGGTCAGACACTGCCCCTTAATGCAGGACATCACTTTAGATTTGAACAAATCAAAGCTAAATGAATGTTTCTGATTGGATATCCTCTGTGATAAATACCAGTATTTATTACGAACAATCAGTTTGCTAATTTGTGTTCCGTCAGCTGCAGTTATCAGCATGTAAACGGACCTGGACAGCAAATCAGAACCAAACACTGAAACAAATTTATGCAATTTCTACATCACCAGCTGAGTCCCTGTCAGGTTCCCATGGCAACAGATGTAAATCTACAGTGCAGTCTCCTTTTACCTCTGTTTTGGTCTCCACCAGCTGCTAGGAAAAGTGACTTGCAGGCTAGTTAGCTAACTCCTGTTTGCGATCAGAGCTGCTCTTGAACCCTGAACCAAACAGTAAATGAGCTAAAGTGTTGCTGAAACACCAACACTTATACTGAGAAATCTGAGCCACTCTTAATATAAATTCGGGACAGAACAACAAGGATTTGTCATGATGCATTTATCCTCCATCCACTATCCTTCCTCCTTCCTATAATACTGTGTGCAGTGGTAACCTTCAGCATTGTGTCTCCACTTCTACCGAATGCATCAACAAGGTTAGTCTAGGATTAAAAGAAACCTCATCTAATGTTTTCCCCTCTCATCGCAAAAGAGAGCAAAGCTTGAGTGCAGCAGCAGAGAGAACAGGCAGGGAAACAGCAAACTCCTACTACAGACGCAGAGGAGAGTCTTTTCTAAGTGCGATTCACTTTGACTTGCCGTCTAACTGAAGACTTTCTCCCACAGTGTGCATTAATTAGTACTGAGTGGAGTGTAATTGGTGACTGATCGTGTTGTGAGAAGCCGCCTTCTGGGGCCATTGAACTGCCTTTTGAATAAAACCTTTTCAAATGAACTTTTTCTTTTTAGCACTGAAGGACACAGAGAGGCGACAGGCTGCAGGTGGATGAAAAGAAATGAACTGAGCGGAAAAAAAAGAAGTGAAGGCTTGCCTCCTTCTTCACGGACACATTTCAGCGTCTCCACATCAGGTGCAGGGTCTAACTGCTCCCTGCTGTTTTCCAAAAGTTGTCTGGTTTCAGACCTTTCAGAAAAGGTCTTAATACAGTCTTAATATTAGTCTTAATCCTGGTCCTCGAGGGCCTCTATCCTGCATGTTTTAGATGTTTCCCTCTTCCAAAACACCTGATTCAAATGATCAGGATCGTTTTCAGGCTTCTGCAGCATAGACATATATACATAGACGCCGCATTGACTGTGGAGGGACGTGCCTAAAGCTCCGCCATCTTGGTACAGGGCTAGCAGAAGGGGGAGTGAATGTAAGTCTATGGAGGTAAGAGGTACTCCACAATCTTAAAGTAGAATTATTCACTGAATTTTCGACTGATTTCCAAACGGTTTGGTTTGTTAAAACGTCACACATGTAGCTTTGACACAGGATGCTTGGATGCTTTTGTTCTATTTATGTCTGCCTGTCCGTCCTCCATGTCTGACGTTTGTAACAAACAATATATGTTGACAACTGATGGATTTATGATCACTTTTATAGTGCAGACATGTCATTCCTCTATAGACGTAATGCACTGTAGGGGCGAGTGGCACTGTACCAAGATGGCCGCCGCGTAGGCACGTCGGTTCCAATCAGCAGCAGCAGTCAACACGGCGTCTACGTATATATGTCTATGTTCTGCAGAGCTTGATGATGATCATTTGAATCAGGTGTGTCGGAAGAGGGAAACATCTAAAACATGCAGGATAGTGGCCCTCGAGGACCAGGATTGGACACCCCTGTCTTAATACATTTCTTTTCTAACACGGATCTTTCCACTGGCCCTGAAAACTGGAATGCACAAGACACGCACCTCAACAGTGAAGCATTTTAAGTTCATGTCAAACCTCTTCCTTTCAGAAAACATATTCTTGGCATTAGACGACTGTTCTGAAGCCAGGAGTTCGACCACACCGCAGCCCTGAGACGGCTCTTGTTAAAGTCTTGAAGGACATCCATGTAAACACAGACAGTGGCTCGGTATCTTTGGACCTCAGTGCTGCGACCACAACATGCCAGCAGACTGACTGGAACCCTTCTGGCACAGCGCTAAACTGGTTTGAACCCTACTTAAAGGACAGACTGGTTCTTCTAAAACGACAAAAACGATGAGGAGTTCAACAAGGCTCCATTCTGGATCCCCTTCAGTTCGACATCTACATGATTCCACCTGCTTAGATTATGAAGACTTAAAAAAATACCTACCTAACTATTACCCTAATGGGCTTCATTCCCATACAAACTGAGTGAGTGCATGAAGCAAATCATTGTTTGGATGTGCCGAAATTTAGTTCAAATAAATAAATAAGAAAACTGACATAACTGTTTTTCATCTCGTTGTCGTCATGAACTCAAGCCTCAATTTTAGTCGCATTAATATGATAAATTCTGGTTTTTGTCACCTTGATAATACATCCTGACCACTGACAGGTGAAGTGAATAACATTGATCATATTGGTACTATGTGGTGTTCTGATGGAAAACCTTGATCAGACTTAGACACCCAAATAAACATTGTCCCACAACAAACACACTCCCTCATGCTGATGGAAATCCCAAATGTCACTGGATGAAAATGCACCCCACCACATGGAAACAACACCAACCAATCAGGAACATGTGGAGGAACATGACAATGGTCCAACATGTTGATGTGACCTCCAGACTTCCTACAGCCCATTCTGATCAAGCATCAACAGGATGCAGTGGAATCCTGCCGAAGGATCCAGTGGTTCCAGACCCCATAGGACCCCCTGAGAGGTCCTCTGGTCCAGTGGTTCAAAGCATTTTGGACCGACACAGTATTATGCAGGTGGTCATAATGTTATGCCTGATCGGTGTATATCAGGACCTAAAGGTAGTCATCTCACTGTAATGGTACCGTCACTCAGGCAGCTGCTGCTAATTCAGAACAATGATGGTTTGTAATTTCTGCTCCAACTCTTCATGGTTCAAACTTTTGTTTTAAGTAAATTTGGAAGTAATAATTCAAACTTCTCACTGCGCTTCAAATTGTACCTCCCAGTTTCATCGTTCTTACCTTGTTTGTTTGTTTTTTTTTAAGATTATTTGTCATTTTTTGCAACTCACACATCTTCAGAGCACTCTGAACTGCTTCGTTGTTGACTGCTGTCACACATATAAACCTGCCTTTCCCAGTAGAAGGAGTTCTGGTGCGTTCTTTATCTTTATCGTAGCATCTGATGTGGGCAGGGGGAATTAATGGTGTGCTGAGATGGAGTGGGAGCAGTGTTGTATCTGGCCGGCCACCTCTCGTATTTTATTTGAAGAATGTGCTGGTGGAAAGATTTAGAGTCATGCAGGCTCGACTGAACAGTCTGTACAATGCTTTTGTTCCTCAGTCTGAAAAAACTATTAAATCAGAGTTTGGGTTCTTCGTGAGACTGGACTCAGTAATTGATGCACTGCAGCCGCCTCTTTGGAACGACTGGTGTAGTCTAGGTTGTGTTGCTTGGTTTGATGCGTGTGTCTCAGGATGCAGGAGGAAGATTCAAATAATGAGGTGAAATCAGCTCAGGATGATGGGAAAAAGGGCGTTTCATTCACACTAACGTCACATTTGAAACACACAGAACATGCATCGCCATGGAAACATACACACATGTAATCACACAGAGCAAACAAACAGGAAAAAACCCAGAAGCACACGTCGCCAGGATGTCTTCACCACGCCTGCCGAATCATTCACGAGCAGCTTTAATGTGATGCGGTCCTCTTAACTTCTGTAGGGAACGATCGTCGAGACGGAGGCCCGTGGAGCGGCGAACACAGGAGGGCGAGCTAGCAGCCTCTGTAATAATGCACTTCGACAGTTTAGGTGAAGGATTTAACGCGGCCGGCCTTGCAACCACATTTTCCTTTCAGCTCAGGGAGGATTTAGCAAAGCTGGGAGGCTCTGACCTGGGAGACGAACGGGGGTTTTCAGCTTTGTGTCAAGGCGAAGACACGTGACGGTTAATGTGATGTTCAGCAAAAAGAAATATTGTTCTCTACTGGCTCTTTTCATTAATAACACTTTAAAAAGCTCATTTTTGCCAACTGATTATGGTCACTTTACAAGAAACAACCTTCTAGAGTCAATCTGTCCGATTTTTTCTTCACCGGAAAACAACAGGGAGCATCTCAGAGTGATCAGAAATAGGTCCACTGTGTGTATCAAATAGCTTTGGCAACATAATTCACTTCCACAACTCCCCAGCACAGTCACTGATCACATCTCCTGCTGTGAAATTCTCCCACACACTCCACCGAAGCTGCCGGTTCTCCACGAGACAAGAAAGCGACCAGCGTTTGATGGGGATCGCCGTCACATCCCGGCTCTGGCTGAGTCCGACTGGCTCTGTGTCTTTAGGCCTGCAGACAAAGAGAACAACACGGCAGAGCCAGCATCACGGCTGGTTGTGTTCCAGCGGCTGGCACCTCAGAAGACCACGGGTCAAGCGTTGGCCCGGCTCAACACCAGACGCACCGCTGGCAGCGTCCCGCTCCTCTCCGAGATCCCTCGAGTCCCTCTGCTCGGGGAGCTTGGCTGGATTTGTAGCATCTGTGTTAGATCTCAGCTCCGGGTGTGTGTGTGTGTGTGAAGGCTGTGGCGTGTTCCCGTCGACCTGGCGGTGGCGCTGCGAGGGCCGAGGCGGGCGGAGATGTGACTGAGGAGTCGCTGTCGGTCACAAGCAGGACTCGTGGGACTCTGTGTCGGTGTGCAGAGCCTTCTTCTCCTGCTCTGTGTGGTTCCCGTTTTGAAGGACAGAATACCTGAGAGACAGAGGAGGAGAGGGAGGAAGAGAATCAATCAGTCAATCGATCACATTTTTATTTATGGAGCACTTTTAAAAAAAAAGGCAACAGAAAGCGCTTGACAGAGAATAACAAATGCAATAAAACAGTAGGGTCAAGTTATCAATAAAAGACTGTAAAACACAGGGAAACTGACTAAATGCTACCTTATTTAACACGTGTAATGAGGAAACTGCAGATGAGATAAAATGAAATAAAGCATTAAGATAAATAAATAAAAAGTCCATTATCGGGCTGCACAGTGGCTCGGTGGTTAGCAGCGTCGCCTCACAGCTAGAAGATCCCCGGTTCGCGTCCCGGTTAGGACGCCTGGGATCTTTCTGTGTGGAGTTTGCATGTTCTCCCTGTGCAGCGTGGGTTTTCTCCCGCTTCCTCCTACAGTCCAAAAACATGCTGAGGTTAATTAATTATTCTAAATTGTCCGTAGGTGTCCCATTCCTTCCCTTGAGTCGGCTGGGATAGACTCCAGCCCCCCCTGCGACCCTACAGAGGATTAAGCGGCGTATTATTGATGGATCTCCATTATTAAAATACAGATAGATATAGAAATTAAATTAGATACATATATAAACTGAATAAGAAATGATGAAAATAAAACTAATTAACTGTCCATTAAATGGACTGAAATATGTGAATAAATAGAAAAATCAATAAATAAAGTTAGTTCTAAGATGAGTTCTAAATAAAATCTATCAAATCGATCCAAAGCCTGACTGAAAAGACAGGACTTGAGTTTGGTTTTAGAAATATCAGCACACTCTGCAGCCCTCAGGCCTTCTGGACGGCTGCTCCAGAGATGCTGTAATGCTGCCTAAACCGTATGTTTAATTGAAAAGCCACAACCAGAAGACCCGAGGGTTCTAAAGGGTTCATAAGATAAAAACAAATCGGACAAATAGGAAGGACCAAGACCATCGAGAACTTTATAAACTAATAAAATGATCTTAAAATCAATTCTGAAAGAGACAATTAACCAGTGCAGAGGCTTTAAAATCAGAGGAATGTGGATGACATAGGATTAAATTATCTGAGATGTAAAGGAGCCTTGTGTCATTTATGACCTTTCAGAGGGGAAAAGTCACATTTTAAAACCATAAATCACCAAACTTTGCTATAAATCTGTCCTATATTTATCTTATTAACTCATTATAGCTTGTGTTGTCCTTGAAAGCAGCCACATGAAGTGAATTTTGTAATCCGTCCATGTTCACAAGAGCTATCTTTACAGGCTACGCAAAGATACAACATACAGGTGGAGGATAAAGGCTCTTAGCCCTGCTTTCAGCATCGATTTTAATGAGTATATCAAGGCCTTAAGATAAATCTTGTTTAAATACTACGACTCTTTTACGTGAAATAAATCAGGCGAGTATGATTTTATTTATTTACATTCAACATTTTGGAGTTTGGGGACGTTGTCTGGAGAAAAAAAGGCAATTAGAATCCTTTAAATGAGGCTAAGGGAAGATGTGAAGACACTCAAATCACAGCCAGTGGTGAGATTTAGTAATTAAATACACTAGAAACAGATCTTACTTCAATAATAATAACATATCAGACCAGTAGACATGGAATCTTTACTTCAATCCTCAGAAATCTCACAACTCTGATTCCTGTGGACAGTTTCTCCTCGAGTTTTTCAGCTCAGAGACGACCACAGTTGCTGCTGTGGATCCGAATGTCAAAAAGGCCGTGAAGGAGGCTCTCATCAGATCAACAACGGGCGGCACGACGGCTCCAGTTTGAGGAAAAGCACAACTTCTCCAGCAGCTTCACTTGCTGTACGTCTTCCAAACCACAGCAGCTGGACCAGACGTTCACCACTTTCATACCGGCAGCAGGACAAACTGACTTACCAGCATTTCAATCAGTATCAGACCTGGTTCTCTCCTCTAGTCTATTAACGATCAAAGAGTTTAGCCTGGATGAGCCATTGTGAAAGGATAATATAATATTCCCCTGATGTCATTTCTCCACATCATCCGTCCCCTGCTTACTGGAAAAGCGATCACGCTCCGGGTCAGAGGAGGGTGATTGAGAGAAGCTGCCAAAGCAAACCGCATTTGAACCTTTTTAAAGGACATTCATGGTGCTGGAGTGATAGTAGAAACCAGACTGAGGAGGCAGAGATTCAGCATCTTGAGAGGTTTTCATTATAATCTCCTCTGCGGTTCACACACCACGCTCACTTAATGTGTTCACAAGCAGTAAAACAACCTGGTCCTGACTCTTCTACTATGTGAGGAGAGTTCAGAGGAGTTTGTGGCAAAAAAATATGAGTTTATTTGGTAACACTTTATAATAACGATCATTTATAAGGCATTTATAAGCTTATAAACATTCGTAAATTATTATTAAATCATTTATAAATGATTATTAAATCGTTTATAAAGTTACAAGGCATTTGTAAGCCATTAGTAGATCTTGAACTAATCATGAATAAACTATTTATATATATATATATTTGTAAATAATTATTAAACCAGTTAAAACTTAAGGTGTACAACATTTATATATGATTTATACATTATGAGAAACACTGCATCAACATTGTTTGTACATGATTTATTCATCACCAACTAATGTTATTTCATATGTAGGAAAACAGTTTTTGAATGATTTCAGGAAATATCCACTACCACCATTTGTTTATTCATGTTTAGCAAATGACTTGTTTGACATTTATGAAACATAACAACATCTGCAAATGATCTATAGATTTATTATAAATGTCTAACAAATCATTTGTTAAACATGAAAAGAGAAGTTTCTTTGTATCTGTATTCATAAAAGCCAGATGGTTCATAAGAGGTAAGTAAAAGGTCCACAAATCATGAATAAACATGAACAAACATTAGTAAACAATGAATAGTTTTCACTTTAGATTAGGGGCCACAATAACATCCACAAATGATTTATATAATGTTATGAATGTCAAACAAATCATTTGTTAAACATGAATAAACAAATGGTGGTCGTGGATATTTCCTGAAATCATTCAAACTGTTTTCCTACATATTAAATAACATTAGTTGATGATGAATAAACCATGTACAAACAATGTTGATGCAGTGTTTCTCATAATGTATAAATCATATATAAATGTTGTACAACTTAAGTTTTAACTGGTTTAATGATCATTTACAAATATATATAAATAGTTTATTCATATTAGTTCAAGATCTACTAATAGCTTATAAATGTCTTGTACCTTAAGTTGTAAATGATTTAATAATCATTTACGAATGTTTATAAGTGGGTTGCTCATAATTAGTTAACTATCTACTAATATCTATTAATAGCTTCTAAATGCCTTATAAATGATCGTTATTATAAAGTGTTACCGTTTATTTTAGCGAAAGATCTACTTTTATGTTGTTAAAAAAACCCTCTTAAATACAGAATAATAATATGATGCACCGATGAGGCATAACATCATGACCACCTGACTAGTATTGAGTTGGTCCCCCTTATGTGGTCCAAAATGCTCTGAACCATTGGACTAGAGGACCTCTCAGGGGGTCCTATGGGGTCTGGAACCACTGGATCCTTTGGCTACTCTGGCTTGTGCAGTGGGGCCTCTGTCAATCCAACTGGTTCCACTGCATCCTGTTGATGCTTGATCACAATGGGCTGTAGGAAGTCTGGAGGTCACATCAACATGCCACAGCCACAGTTTGCATCATGTAAAATGCAGCCTTGGTGATTTGCTTCTTTTTAAAACTTGATTTAAAACACCTGTTGGATTGTCTGAGAATTTCACTGTTCACCAGGCTGAAACCAGCTGTTTAGCAGCTGTCGGGCTGCGTTCAACAACAGCAACATCACGTTAAACCCATCAGATACTCTAAAGGTGTTTGGAGTAGAGCTGTGGGATTTTGCAGGATTCCATGTATTTTTCCGTACATCAGAAACTGACTGCCGCAGGTTTCCCTACAATTTTTTTGAAAGAAGGATTGCTTTGATTTCTTTGAAACTCTTTAAAGGGAATGTCTTCATATCTATTGAAAACATATTAAAACATTAAAGATGTTATATCACTTCTTCATTATTTAAACATGTTATGTAAATGACACATTTTTCATCATTTTCAGCTGCTTTAATGTCACATTTGGTGGCTTTAATTGCCACGTAAACATTAGTATTATGTTGATTTCAAGGTATTATATGTCTGTGTGGTACCTGCTGAGCTGTTTTGTCATTAGTTCAGGAAATAAGCACTTCAAGTGGCTTCAGTCATGGTGTAATAGATGATTCATCTTGCTCCGAGTGTCTGGACGAGATAACCTTCCGCAAGTTCATCAGGTTCATCGTCGTAAGTGCACTCTCTCTCATATACCTCCTAGTATGTATTGTTTCGCTGATTACATCATTTATAATTGGCTCAGACAAACAAACACTAACAAATGTAAATATGACAACAGTACACAGCAACACGCCTGTCCAAGTGCACTCAGTTGGAAGCCATAACTGGCCCCACTTGTGTCGTCTATAGGCTTCACTGCATTTGAATAAGAGGAAGGGTTCTCTGTTGTCCACATGCAGGCATCACATATGGGCATGAACAAGAGTGAATGCTTATGTGCATGCAGAGAGTGTGTGCTTCGCCTCGCTGTGGCCGAAAACCATTACGAGCTGTTTACACAAACACCCCGACCGAAGACGCTTCCTGCTGCCAAACGGGCCGTGAAATGCAGCTTCCAGACAGCCGCGGACATTTAGGGCTTTTCAAAAGGAAACAGGCTGCGGATTCTCGCCAGAGCAGAACCCAAAATTGCTGCCACATTGCGGCGTTAAACCCTCACATGGCCTCGCTGTGGTGCTGCGACCGTGACTCTATCGCTGCCCTGCTCTCTGGTGGGGATGTTGGGGAGTCATACAGGAGCCTGCAGGGGGGGGAATATTGACAACTATTCATTGATCTTCCGTGCAGTCCAGCGCTTTACCACGTATGTTTTCACTCATGGAAGTCCAGTCACGTCATGCAGGTTAAGCCTCTCTCTAGTGGAAGCTAATGATACGATCATGTAATTGCAGCTCTTCTACTAATAATCGAATAAACGTCCCTTTGACTCATCACATTAATCTGTGAGGTTTCACTGCATGAGGCTTTAAATGAAGGGAGAGGCACTAACAGGAAACAGGGACAAACAGTTTATGATGCTCAAAATGCACCAACATTAACATTTTCAGCTGATGCATGTATAAAAGCCTGGTTTTAAGGTGCTCGTAAGTTAAAGACAGTAGCTGTGCTGTTAATATACATGTACATTAAATTAGAAGTTACTTGGTTAAAACCTGAAGTTCTGTCGGAAGCCAAAACATAGTCGCATAAACCGAACTCGAAAGTCATGCTGGGCAATAGAAGCATGAAAAAACATGCAAACAGCCCTGTCTGTAAGGTTAGCATCTGCAGGTAAGATGGGGGTCCAGGAAAAGGGGTCAGAGGGTTAGAAGTCAGACTTTTATATCAGTGGTTCTCAACTGGTCCAGCCTCAGGACCCACTATGTTTCTATTAATAATGGTCACGACCCAACTTTTTGAAGTTTGCGTTTTCTGTTAACAAATTAAGGTTTATTTGGGTGTAGCCTCAACGCATTTTGATACAGTTTGGGAAAATTTTGGCTCATTGTTTTTGCTCATTGTGGTATATTTGGACACTTTGCCAAGTTTTGGGCATATCTTGGCCCATTTTGACAGATTCTGCTTTATTTTTGGCACGTTTTAGCATAAATTTCTCCAATTAGATTGAAGAGCCAAATGTAGAGGTTAATAGTGGGAAACTACTGGTGTCACCATCACTAAATATCCTGCTATTAAAAGCAAACTGTGTCATAAGAAACACATCCTTTAAAATTAAAGACCTTATACCACTACTTTTTGGGGGGGTTTATGCTTCTGCGACCCTCTAAAAATGACCCACTTTTGGGTCCCAACCCACCAGTTGAGAACCACTGTCTTATATGGTCTTGAAAACTGACCACAATATTAAACAACACTAAAC
This sequence comes from Dascyllus trimaculatus, assembly GCA_024666655.1. Classification (NCBI taxonomy): domain Eukaryota; kingdom Metazoa; phylum Chordata; class Actinopteri; family Pomacentridae; genus Dascyllus; species Dascyllus trimaculatus. The sequence continues at coordinate 33,756,272 of CM045457.1, forward strand.
TACTTGTACTGACCAATAAAAAGGAGCTCCCGATTCTTGTTCCTGTCATTCTCTATATTTTATACAATGATAAATTTACCAATGACACAGCCAAGTGCTTGTTTAATAATTTAGGACAATGAGAGTCATGGCATTTCCATGACAACATTCACTGATCAGGTCTAACATTATGACCACCTGCCTAATGGTCTCCATTATGTGCTCAAAATGCTCTGAACCATTGGGCATGGACCAGAGGGCCTCTCAGGGTGTCCTATGGGGTCTGGAACCACTGGATCCTTTGGGTACTCTGTCTTGTACAGTGGGGCCTCTGTCAATCCAACTGGTTCCACTGCATCCTGTTGATGCTTGATCAGAATGGGCTGTAGGAAGTCTGGAGGTCACATCAACATGTTGGACCATTGTCATGTTCCTCCACATGTTCCTGATTGGTTGATGTTGTTTCCATGTGGTGGGGTGCATTTTCATCCAGTGACATTTGGGATTTCCATCAGCATGAGGGAGTGTGTTTGTTGTGGGACAATGTTTATTTGGGTGTCTAAGTCTGATCAAGGTTTTCCATCAGAACACCACATAGTACCAATATGATCAATGGTATTCACTTCACCTGTCAGTGGTCAGGATGTTGTTGCTGATCAGTGTGAAGTTACTTGGTTAAAATCTGAAGTACTGTCAGAAGCCAAGGCTAAAGGTAGCAGCAGAACCCCAACTTAAAGTCCTGTTGGCCAATAGAAGACCTAGATAGACCTATAAGAATCCCTGAATGTCAGTGTTTAGCTGTGAAACACCAGGGGCTTTGAGAAAATAACAAGATTGGATGAGATTATATGAAAAGTAATGCAAAGCCAGACTGAAGAATGTAAGGTTCTCAAACAGAAGGAACAGACTGAAACTCTGCGGTAAAGAAACGGCTGAAGTTTCACTAAAAAGTCCAAACTCTTGTTTATAAAGAGAGAACCCAGTGGAGGCTGGAAGAACTGCCCACATTTCCACGAGAAATGTTTCAAACGACACAAAAAAAGCTGCACCGAACGCTACGATCTCTACCTTTGAAGCGTGTATTCAATTTTATATTTGGATCAAATGAGAATCCGAAGCAGGACATGTGGCTGCATCCATCCTGTGTTTATCTGCGGTGTTATTTGTACACAGCTGAGCCAACAGGCCAACTGGCAGAGCAGGAGACAGGATGGAGATTTGTTTAATGAGGCCGGGGGAGAGAGACAGAAGGCCCGGATTACAGGCAGACTAAACATCTCTACATATTTTGGGCAGCTATGTGGCGAACATTCATCTTGATGAAGTGCCCCTCAGCAAGACTCTGAATGTGCTGAATAGGAGACCCTGACATCTGATGGTTCATGTGGACGAGTAGGAAGGAAAATAGAGTTTCTATATGAAGATCAATATGGAGGAAGACTAAACAGCGCTGGCAGAGTACAAGATTATGTGTCACAGTGTGAAAGCTGCTAAATAACATTTCATATTTGCATGTTTGTCGTCTTGGTTTGAGCCTCCAGGACAGCTAATGCAGAGCTTCTTAACCAAAATGTCAAACTTTCCCAGAATGCAGAGTTGCTGAATCAGTGCGATCTGGAACTTTGTGTTCTCGCGAACAACCATACATACAAAAGAAATTCAGGATTCAACAACTGTCTGAGGTACACTGAAGAAGAACACACTGGTTGTTCTCTATTTATTAGCTGACTTTTGTTGCACATCAGTTTCTTGCTTTGGCCACCACTAACAGAAATGTGCAAAAGCAACAATTAACTTTCAGTCAACACAGCTAGTTAAATTAAACACCAGACACTTGTGCTCAGAAAGAAAGGATTCATCCTCCATGAAGGACCTAGGACCCCTAATCTGTCTCTATACCTACCAGTGAGCAGTGATTCCTAACACGTCTCTGGGGGTCATCAGGTGGAAACCTCCCTTCAACGCTGTTTCTCCTACTTAGTCCCACGACACCTCCAGGAGGCTAGGAGGTGAACTCTGGCATCCCAGAGTCGCCCCCCCTAAGTGCCAATTCACACTGCTGCTACACAATCCAACCAGCACTGCCACGTTCAACTGACCCAGGCCTGTTTAGGAGATGCTCCAGGTAGTGACCAGTGCTGATGGTACCATTTGGCTAGCTGCTAAATGCTAATGCTAACTCCTATTTCAACCAGCACTGCCATATTTAACTGACCCAGGCCCATTTAAGAGATGCTCCAGGTAGTGACCAGTGCCAATGCTACCATTTAGCTAACTGCTAAATGCTAATGCTAACTGCTAAATGCTAATGCTAACTGCTATTTCAACCAGCACTGCCATGTTCAACTGACCCAGGCCTGTTTAGGACATGCTCCAGGTCGTGACCAGTGCCGATACTACCATTTAGCTAACTGCTAAATGCTACATGCTAATGCTAACCACTAACTGCTGCTTAATATTTATGGAAAATTATTGGAATTTGATGCAATAAAGTAAATTAAACACTTCCATTGTGCCGCTTAATGGAGCTAGACTGCACCTAGCTTCACTGAGCTTCCTACCGAACTCTTAGTGGTCAAGTTGCATTGTGGGAAATGTAGGCATCCAGGTTTCAAAGAAGTTGAACAAAAAAGACCACATGTCATTTAGATTTTGATATTTCTTTTGAAAGGGGTTTTACAAGAGGCTCTATTCGAGTTATCACCATGGCAACCAGGAAAATGGATGACAAGCTTCCAACACGTTGTGAAAGAATCATTTTGATCCCAAACTTTGCCTTTTTCCCACACCTAACCAAGTAGCATTGGTGCCTAAACTTAACCATTTTGATATCGTATATTACCCTTTTAATAACCTGGATGTAAAAAATCTGTGGCTTTGAGTGTCTTCAGCGTATTTCAGTCAAAATGTACATTATTAGAAAGTGCAACTCTACTTTAAGATACTGATACCACAGCAACAACAACAACAACAGCTTCTACACAACAGATGCATGTATTAGTATCCACCTATTTATTGAAAAAGCCAAAAATTACATTAGTAAGGGAGTAACTAATAAGATATTGTTTAAAACGTTGAGTCACTTATTAAGTGATGTGATATTAAAAGCAAGAAACCCATCTAAGAAACTGGACATATCATACAACCACCTCAATGTGACAGTCTTGTGTTTGCATTAATGAAATTTACTCTTAAGCTTTATCAACACTGACTTTTTAGCGCCTTCTCTCTCAACACATTAACCTCAGAATTAACCTCGGAAATGAGCACGGTTATGATACCCTCGCTTTGTTTAACAAGTGTTTAAAGGACATTTGTTCAGTAAATATGGACAAAGTGAGACGGCGCTCTCACAAAAGCCTCACGGAGGTTGACTCACAGGTTAATGCAGTGGAAGGAGAACACTGAGAGGAAGTTTTTACAACATTACTACAGAGAATTTACACCACATGTCCTCTTCTGGGTGTAAACATACAGTACAGTACAAGGTGAGAAACTGAAGAGGTGCAACTTCATTTCCAAACTGTTAAAAGAAAGCACATGCACACTGCTGCTCCGTTAGCATAGCTGCCATGCAAACTGCAAAGTGAACACAGCAATTTTAGCCTGTATTAAAGTGCAAAGTCACAGCCTTTCAGAACTATGTGATCGTGTAAAGGCAGGTGTAAGGTGTTGGTTCGGCCTACACTAGTATCACCCTTTCTGTAAGTCCCTACCATTCTACTATAGGGGGGAAAACACACTTTGCGTTTCTTTAAACCAATCACAGTTGACTTGGGTGGAGCTAAGCGAAGGACGTTGCTTCGGTTTCCCCTCAAAACGGCGATGGTGAAGCATTGGCAGCAGGGAGGCGAGCAACGTCATTACAAATGGTAAATGGTAAATGGTCTGCACTTATATAGTGCTTTTCTCTACCTTAGTGGTTCCAAAGCGCTTTACTGTGTGTTTCTCATTCACCCATTCACACACCAACGGTGACAGAGCTGCCATGCAAGGCGCTAATCTACCATTGGGAGCAACTTCAGGTTCAGTGTCTTGCCCAAGGACACTTCGGCATGCGGAGGGGCCGGGGATCGAACCGCCAACCTTGCGATCAGTGGACAACCCGCTCTACCACCTGAATCACAGCCGCCATTACAGTGGATAATTCACCTACTGCACGATCCAGATCATCAGCAAAACCACGTTCGGTAAAGCTTATACCGGCTGTCTACATCCAGCGAGTCAGGCTTACACCAAAAAATCCTCCAGCCACCTCTTCTCTGTTAAAAGTTTCCTCCAGGAACCTTTCAAGCAAGGTTTCTTGAATATCCACGAAGTTGTTTGAGGCTCTCCAAATTTTAGGAGACCAGGGTTTTCAGAAGCAACCGCTGGAGCTCTGCAGGTTTTTCGGTCTAGCAAACTGATGCTTCCCCGTAGTAGCATCAACAGATCTGCAAGCATGCCCACGTTGGTCACGCAGTAAACTACTCAGATAAACCCCCGTATTTCCTGTTATTGTGACTGACAGGTGTAGATTTGTTAAATTTCAAAGCCTTTTTCCACCTTGCTGATTCAAAAGTGAGCCAATCTTCCACTCGCCTGCGCCTCCGTCCTACTCCCCCTCTCTCCGATGCCCACCCCGGGTCCCTCGCCCTCTCTCCACTTCCTCTAATCACGCACTCGGCCTCTCGCTCTCTCCACTTCTTCCGATGGTCCCACTCTTTCTGTCTGAAGTGCAGCGTTTGATCGTCACAATCAGAAAACCTCTCTCTCCTCCTTTCTTTCTTTGTGCAGCCTTGGGTTTTTCTCCAGGTCGCCACCCGCCAAGACAGAAAACGACCAAGCCGACGGTCACCCGACTAAGGACCGAGAGCTGCCGACACCACGCCGCAATGCCGATGAAAGGGAGGGCGTCTGGGTGAGGATGGGAGGAGGAGGAGGAGGGGGAGGAAGGGTGATACATACGACATGAATACAAGAGGATTTGAATAGAGAAGAGATTACACAGCGCTGAGCTAACTAGACGACGGGAGAATTTCATGCAAAAATGATTCAAAGTTTACGCCCACGAGGAAAGTTTTGCAGTTCAGCAACAAAAAAACGAAAATTAAAGCTGCAAGCAGCGTCGGACGGGCCCTCGCTCCTCACCGCACTCCTCTCCACACGACCTTGTCTAGGGGGCGCCGTAGAGCCAATTGGAATTTTGAGTGTGGAAATCTGTTGGTCTTGGGATACTATATGTATGTACCTATTTTCGTGTTTGTAGGATAAAGCAGTGATTTTATATGAGTATTTGAATATTTGTAGGGGGCGCTGTGGAGCCGTTTGACCACCTCCATTCCTGAATTGTATATTAAACATTAGGTCTTGAGATTAATGAGGATTTGTGTGGATTTGGTGATTTTACATGGATCCCTTCACCTCCAAAACCCATTTCGTTCCATAAGGCGAATTTGTTCAAAATGGCCGCCCTGCCACGCCCACACCGTGTGACATAGCCACAAGATTTTGGATAAAAATCCTGGGAGGAGATCATTAAATTCCAATGCGTGCGCACCACGTGCCTTCCTTTAGGAATGTTTTTGTCTTGGGCTACTGTACCTGTGTAGCAAATTTCATGAGTTTACGTGAAACTAGCCGTATTAACTCCACTAAAGCCCAATTTTCAAGGTGGCGCTATTGAGTCATTTTGCCATTCACATGTGTAATTCCCCCAAAATATTACATTTTTCACCAGTCCTGATGGGTGTGCCAAATTTGGGGAGTTTTTGAGCATGTTTAGGGGGTCAAATTGGGGTTCAAAGTGGCGTAAGAAAAAGAAACTGCCAAAGAAACACAGCAGGAACAATAGGGTCCTTGCACTGTAGTGCTCGGGCCTTAAATATGCAGTCTGGCGAGAGCACGGTGACTTTCCGAGACGCTCCAGAAGACAACAAAAACACTTCTACATTATACATGCAGCCAGCAGCGTTGCACTCCTCCGACCCAGCAGGGATCTTTTCTCTTTCGGAACCCTGCACAGGTAGCACTGTGAGTGTTCGCTCCAAGACGAATTACCGTAATTAACTGGCGCCATCACCCCAATTACAACAACAATGAGCAGAGTTTCGGGCTTTAAGCTAAAAGAAGAGAAGAGAAGGAGACGAGGAAAAACTAGAAGAATTTCATGAATGTATGTGATCTTTTGCCCTGTGAGAAAAGTTCACACAAGTACAAAAGTCAAGAAGTCACGTTTTAGAAGTTTAAAAGCCACATTGCTGACATCAGGTCTACTGAAAGAATCAGAAGGTTGGACTTTTATGGGATTAAATCTTGCAGGCTAGTTTTTTTTCCTCTGCTGCTCGATGAGGCTGGTCTGAAGACGTGTCAGGAGGCATTAGGGAAAAGAAGAGTTTTTTTTTTTAAAAGCCAGGGCCAAAGAAACCAATCTGCACCGGCCAAACTTGGAGAAAAAGAAAAAAAAAAAGAAACGCTGGAAGAAGGCAGCGGCACGCAGATCCGTGTTGTTCTCACAGTGATCGAGCACCACGGACGCTCTGTAGAAGGGCTGAGAGGGCTGGAGGTGGGAGGTTAATGAGACGCTGGCTTCTGGTGGGCAATAACAAGTCTGGCAAGTTTTACTCAAAACTTTTGCCACAAGTTTTATCAAAGCAGAGCGATGCGCAAAGTCTGGCAGGGTCAACAGCGGCTAAAAGGCTGTCTGCATGACTCAACGTGTTTCTCGTACAGTTTTCACCCAACAGAACGACTTGTTGAGATGTCAGTCGCTCTAATGGAGATGAACACACAGGTTTACAGCAGCAGCCACATACACAGCTGCAAGGGGGACGTGCATGTTGCTGTGTGAGTGAGTAGCTTATTGTCCAGCCCTGTTAATCTAACTACTGATTGTTAGTTTGTAATAAAAGCTGTAGCGTGTCTCCGCTTAACTAGTTCTTCCAGGATCCGTCCACTCAACAGATCGTAAAGCCTAATGATGCCACGATGAGATCTGTAAGTTCCACTATGGTGAGCGTGATGACCTCTTAGCAACTGAGCTAGCGTGAAACACTTGTTTTCACCCCGTATCATTCGTTTTGACATCATGACACTGTGGCGAAGGCTAGAAGCAGGTCCACAGTGCAACTTTGGTAAAGTGTGATAGTATAACTGATGCTGTCAATCCCCTTAAATGGCCCTTATCATCCCCAATCAATCCCATACACATGGACCCGTACGGACATCCTCCATCTTCTAGTAGAGGAGATCTATTGTGATTATTACACTTACAATGATAGTGTCCACTTGCTAATATGCAGATAAGTCGTCCCACTGGAACCGAACAGAGCTTTGGAACATGCCAGTGAACACAGAGTGAAATAACTAGAATTAAGTCAAAGAATTTAACTTTAAAAATGGCCCGAGAAAGGACTTGAACTCAAATCTCTCAGCTCTGCTGCCATTAAATGAGGTGATAATGTCCCACTAACCCTACTAGAAGCTGGAGGAGGTCCTTACTGGGCCATATGCACATGAATGAAGCACAATTATGATGTACACAGATCAGGCACAACACTCTGACCACCTGCCTAATATTGTGTTGAGTCCAAAATGCTCTGAACCATTGGGCATGGACCAGAGGACCTCTCAGGGTGTCCTATGGGGTCTGGAACCAGGATGCTGGCATTGGATCCTGGCTTGTGCAGTGGAACCAAATGTGGAAAATGCATAGACTGGACTCTGCTTTGGCTTTGGTGTGTGAAACGTACAGTAAATTAAAGAGCTGCTCCCCATTAAAGTGCAACAAACTGACAAAGACGAAGAAGAATTTCGGGGTCGGTCAGACGCCAAGCAGCATGTTTAGTTCTGCAGTGCACTAAAAACACAACAAAGCCAGGTGACTATTCAGAAGAGTTCAGAGACTAGAACACTGCTGAGAGAACATCTCTGAGCCTGACTTGAATCTCACAGCTGCTGTATTGATCAGCATATAAGACACCACAGTCTTCCCACCTTCTTTGTCAACTTCCCTCGTTAGGCTCTAATGACAACCGGCTCCCCCGCTGAGCTTGTGTGGGATTAGACGGCGCAGCAGATCTGGCTTTGCAAAACGTCGCTCACTGCAAGCAAAAAAACAACTTTCTTCTCTTTTGTGGCGCAGTCATACGATCTGCAATTTCAAGCTTCGGTTCAGAGGCAGAGGGGGAGGGAGGGTGGGCGTCCGTTCTAGCCCCGGTTCGGCCCGTCTGGCTTCGCAGCAGGGCGTCAGAGTGCCGAGGATGGAAGAGTTGATTCAGCCTGACATTTAGGTTTTCTCCTTCCTTTTCTTCTGCCTTGGAGCTGTGCGGCTTGTGGAACTCGATCTAACTTAAGTCCTTGACCGAGCCATTCTAAGCGCAACAAGGGAAAGGAACGAGGAGAAAACCGGTTAATTAACATTCTCCAACATACAAACCTTATTCTCTGTTCGTCTCCCTTCCTCTTTGGCTTTCAAACGTCTCTACTTTGGCTGCTGAGTTTCAGTTGCTCACTCTGTCGGCTTGAAAGGGGAATTCGGAAACTGTTTCTGGCTACTTTGCAGTTGATAACAGCTGTAGTCAGCCTCGTCTTCTCAGGCCCCGTCCACACGAAGCCAAGACGCTTATAGCTTCAAAAACGTTCTTCATGAAGACGGAGCTGTTTCAGTAAACGTGTCCGTCCGTTTGAATTCACTTGATACGCCTGAAAACGATGTAAAACACATGCCAGGCCTGTTGGGGGCGCTATGACGCCGTAACAGAAACAAGCGGAAACTGGTGGCGGGACTTTAGGTATGAAGAAATCTGTATAGGATGTAAACATAGAACATGGCGGCAGCAAATAGGAGTGGACGAGCTGGTAGGACTCTAGTCTGGATGGACGATGAGGTGGAACTATCAGCAGCACATACGCAGCACTATACGGAGACATTGTTGTCGTCGTTGTCTGAGTTTGGTGCATCTATGGAGAGGTGGAGCTATGAGGCAAGAGGACAGGGCGTAACAGCGGTGCCACGCAAATGGCGTTTTCAGATCTTTGCACTCTGGGACCTGGTTCAGAAGGGATTGTTTTAAGACCCCTTGGTGTGGACGATACACAGGTTGGATGAACTATTTGTAGGCCTGGGCTCGTCTTCGTGTGGACGGCGCCTTAGCTGTTGACAACAGACTCCAATAACTGCCAGATAAGTGGCAAAACATGATGAAAGTATCGATAGAAGCATCCAAAAAAACACTAAGTCCACTTCTCTGCTTTTGCACGATGCGTTCACCATGTTCCAAGCCTTTCTAGGGACGTTGCAACTTTGTCAGATTTTGAAAATACTTGTCAAGCAAAGCCTTTCTTCAGGTGTTTTATTTAAAGGTTACACAATGGAAATATACCCCACATTATCCTTAACAGAGACAATGCATAACGTGAACTATACACAAATAATTATTAAAGTTTCTGTGTTCTAATCTCTTAAAATCCCTCTTCGTCTGTCAATTAAAGCCAAACATAAGTTTTTTCATTAAAATAATTCCTTTCTGCATTAAAATGGACAACCAGCCCCTCTACAAGTCTGCTCAAACAATGTAAAACTACTCCACGCTACACAATGGCAAGTTGTAATGTTAAAGTAATTCAGCCACACAGTAACGGAACCATGAACCAACACTGAGGAACAGTAATAATGCAGAAGATCACACCCTGAAGGCTGACAGGATTGATTCCTTCTGTTTGTTACGTATGAAACTGTAAGTCTGAATATGTCCTCCAGCATGTAAAACACAGCATATGAACTTGGTTTAGAAAACAGTCAAATATTTTCATTGTAGGGGGTTAATTGTTGCAAAGCCAGTGTATGACTGAGAGGCTGACTTGTATGAAACGTTTTGGTAAATAAATACCGTCCATGCACTATCTTTGGAACAAAAGTTTTCAGTACTTGAGCTCTTGGAGACACAGGAGATCACTCAGCATATTCTAATGGCAGGAAGCACTGTTCCACGCATCTCAGCTTCACCCACCAAGATAATTATGAAGACATGCTAAAACAACAGAACAACCAGCTGCAGAGTTCCCCTCCAGCCTCGGCTCTGCATTCTCCAAGTATTCTTTCTTGGCAGCGGCTCAGATAACAGCCTAAATAACCTTTTGTCTAGAAACTAAAGTGAACTTTTTTTTTTGCAGAGTGTCTTCTCACAGGGACTGCAGGTGTACTGAGTTGACCTGAGCAGCACTGAGCCTGAAAACACTGAACCTCCTGTTCTGTTTGTCTCAGAACATTAAAACAGGCTTTAGCCTGGACACAGCCACTGAGGCATGAGGGCGAAGTACGCAAGCAGGCAGGCCTGTGGGGAAGTCAACACAACACACATGCATGCTTGTCTGTGTGTGTGTGTGTGTGTGTGTGTGTGTGTGTGTGTCTGCACTATACAGCATGCAGGAACACACACACTCATCACAACACACATGCATGCTTGTCTGTGTGTGTGTATGTGTGTGTTTGTGTGTGTGTGTGTGTGTGTGTGTGTGTGTGTGTGTGTGTGTGTGTGTGTGTGTGTGTGTGTGTGCGCGTACTATACAGCATGCAGGAACACACACACTCATCACAACACACATTTGGGAGGTGAATCCTTAAGGAAGATACTGTGCTAAAAATACACAGGTAGAGTAGCTTCAACTTAACAGGGGCAGAGTTTGGGAGTGTGTGTATGTGTGTGTACGTGTGTGTGTGTGTGTGTGTGTGTGTGTGTGTGTGTGCGTGTGTGTGTGTGTGTGTGTGTGTGTGTGTGTGTGTGTTAGGAGTGAGATCAGCGTACTGCCGGCTCTCAGTAAATCAGAGGTTTGATTATTTCTGGATGACTGATGTCTGCAACGCAACATTCCTCAGCTAATTGCTTACATGACTGGAATGAGATGAAATCACTGCTGGATGTGTTCATCTGTGGCTGAAAGTACACGGTGTTTGTGTCGTACCTGCGTGGAGGTTGTGTGGATTAAGAACTGGCCTGGTTTAGTGTGCAAGACAGGCTTCTTTGAAAGAGTAACTAAAGTAGTGATGGTTGTTTTTTAAAGAATGACACTGATTAATTCTTTCTTTTTCTCCTCCTCCTTTATTGTGAGCAGGTTTTCTCACCTGGAGGTCGACCTGAGCATCTACATTTACAGAACACCTGCAGCTGTGTTCCCTGAAGCAGCTTCAGCAACTTGAGAACTTACAGCTTTGCTCACAGGCACATTGACAGCATCAACTGGGCTTCTCGTGCATTCCTGATACCCAGATTTTGGATTCTTGTGACTTATTGTTGATAATTTCCCAAATCTACACTCTAAAAACTAATTCAAGGGACCTATTTCCACCTGAGTGATAGATTTAAAACATGTGATGAAGCATTAAGTGTAACCTACACATAAACATGAATTTTAATGTTTTGTTTTGAGTATTTCGCACAAGTTAAAGCATCATGTACTGACTATTTTATTGCATTTACATTATATTACAAAGTCCTTGCAAACAAGTTAGTTAAATCAAAAGCTATGAATCAATAAAGGAGATCAGCTTTGCCTTTTTCAATGCATGTTCCTTAAAAATGTATTTAAATGCATAAAACAAGTGGTACACAGTGTCTGTTGCATTAATATTGAATGTATTATTACATAAATGTTAAATAAGGATAATAAATGTGGGTGAATAATACAAGTGGGGCGAAAACTTTATGTAAAAAAAATCTTAAGATAATTAAAAGTGACATCTAGAATCACTACAGCTACATTACTGTTGTCTTGCATTTACATAATGACTTTGCTTGAGGAACTCTGTGTCCAGAACGGCACCACAGCTCAGTGCGTTTTTTCCGCAGCACACTTCGAACTCATGATAACATTTTTTCCCCCAAAATGGAAATGTACCTTTTCGGAATGAGACCTTTTTATTTTCACATCGTCGACTCGCTGTTCATTACTTCTTGTTGGTTTGGCTGTCTGGGTAAATGAGATCCACCCACACCGACGTGAGAGGTTCGTCTGATGGGAGAGGGCTCACAATGACACCCTATTAGCTGCACCGCCCACGAGGAGATTGCACAGAAGATTGCACAGACTGCCGGCAGGAGGCTGGAGGCATCGTCAGCACGACTCCGGCACGAGGAGCTAAGCGGGTCAGGGTTCAAGCAGGGCCCGGAGCTGCTCTCTGCTCCACGGATGCATCACTTACAGCCAGTTTTGTGCAACTTCATATCAAACTTTTTCTCGTGCATCTTTATCAGAGGGATACTTTGTGAATTGTGAATTTTCATTGAAACGTTCACAACTCAAAGCCCATCTCTCCACCAATAACCTGAAGGAATCTTTCCAATCTGGATTCCGCTCCAACCATAGTACCGAAATACCCCTCCTCAAAGTCACCAGCGACCTTCTTCTCTCCTCTGATGCCGGAAACTTAAACATTCCTATCCTTCTCGACCTCAGCGCTGCCTTCAATACAATCAACCACTCCATCCTCCTCACCCGCCTTGAAACAGTCTTTAACATCACCGGTGCTGCTCTCTCCTGGTTCAGATCTTACCTCTCTGCTACCCCTTTTCTACTGAGCTGGTTCCAGGTCTAGTTCGGAGCCAGAGCCTGACTTGGCTCCACTTCTTTGTGTTTCCACCACCTAAGCACCGACTCCAGGTTCTAAAAACTGGAGCTCAGCAAGCACCAACTCTTTGCTGGTCCAGAGCTAAGACCCGAGTACGTCAGGGGCTGGGGGCGGGGTTATGGTGACCAACCATCAACAGTGGAAAGGGACACACAAGCGCTAATTAGTGTCCTTGTTCTCCAGGACGTCCCTGATCCCATCACACATGTATTGGAATGACTCCTGGAAGTTTACCACAAACTGTTGACCTGAAATCCGCTACAGTTGTGTCCCACCAGTAGCGTGATCACGGATGTGTCCAGGCAACAGGAGGACCTCCGCCTCACAATCAGCCTTAAGACCATCTATAGAGATAAACATAGATATTATCATCAACTTACTGCGTTTGTTTAACTGCTATGTAATGGATGCTAGCGTAGTGGTTTTACGGTGACCCAATGGCTCCAACTTGACTCCTTGTCAATGGAAAAGCAAACAGGTTCTTAGGAGGAACCAGATTAGAACCAACTAAGCACCAGAACTAGCACCTGGTTTTTCTGGTAGAAAACGGGTATGCCAGACACCAGTTCATCAGCATCAATAACTATACATCCTCCACTGCTTTCATCTCCCAAGGTGTTCCCCAAGGTTCAGTTCCGGCCCCCTCCTCCTCATCCTCTTCATGCTCCCCCTTGGCTACTTAAATCCACCATCCAGGACTCTTGTTCTACTGTTTTGCTGATGACATCCAGCTCTATATCACCACTGTCACCCGTTCGACCCCATCACAGAAATGAAGTCATGGCTGCAGCAAGTTTCCTCAAACTAAATTGTAACAAATCAGAACTCATCACAATCTGGTTCTCTATTTCAGGATTGCTTTTGTGCTTCAGGACACTTTTATGTGTTTATCCTGAGACTTTACACTTGATTGTGAACAAAGTCCCTCTAAAACGTTTGAAATGTTCCAAGGGTTAATTTCAGTTCATTTTTACTAAATAAAACCTACCTAGTGCATAACATCAGATCAGATAAAACTGCCACAAGTCCACCAACAGCTCCTTATGTTTCAGTAAAGGCTTTCTAAAAATGTACTGGGTATATTCAAGATGATATTATGGGATGGCATATAAGTGACATTCCACTTTGAGGGACTTTTTGCACGTCATGTTTATGGATTTTAAAAGAACTTGGCAGCACTAGGATCATAAACAGATCGGGTTTCTCTGCCGCTACAGTTTTTGTAATGTGCTTGTAGAGGTCCTGTGAATTTAAAACCAATGTTTGCCTTCTCTTCTGCTCGAACGGGATGAACTTTAACCATCAGTTTACAAGAGAAATTTTAAAACATACTCGTAAGGCTTCTCGGTCCGGGTATGATGGCGTTTTGGATGGAATAATTTGACTGTAAACACTTGTTTTGGCATGTTATTGTAAATATTTCACAACGGTCCTCTGGGTTTTCAAATTGATCCTCGTTACTTTTTTTCCAGGAGGAGACTCCAGCTCTCACCTAAAGTTCATTAGCAGCTTCATTGGAAAAACTTCGACGTTCACGTGGACACGACATTTCAGAGAACCCTGCAGTGATTGTTGAGATCAGTCAGACAAAAAATTAAAGTCTAAGACATTTACAACCACCAATTTCTCACACTTTGCCTCCTCTTCTAAGAAATATCTTCAACAAATCAGTGAAAAAACTACTTAATTAAGCTTTAATACTGTAGACTGGTAGAATAGAGCCAGAAAGTGACATGTGGATGATGAACTGGACGAGGTATTATCATCAGAAAATGCTGGGGGCATGTGTGCAGTCATGTTCAGTGTGGGGAGATAAGAGCCAGAACCAAAGGATAATTGTGACTGTAGCTGCTGTAAAGATATTTTCTCCTCTGTGAAATAAACCCACAGTGACTGAGACCATCTGTCCGACCTCTGTGGACATGTGCCGTCCCTCTCCAGCGTACTGTCCCTGCTGTTTGGATGACACTCCCAGCGGCGTACTGGGAGTGTTAAATCTGATCCCTGACCCGCTGACCTGTTAGTGGCGAGGCCTGAGGACAGCGTGTAGGTCTGTCCGTCCATCTGTTCCAACTACTAGCCAGGCTGTGTTTATTTTAATGGAGGCTGATTAGTGACAACTCAGAAAACAATGAACTCCCAACTCCTCACACAGTCAATCTGTCAACACCTCTTTGCGTCGCATTCGGGTTCCCTTCAGCATCATTTTTCAATGCCTGACAGACCTAAACGTAACCAAACAGTGAGCGACAACAACTACTTGAACAAATAATGGTTGGAAATTGGACACAAACCTTCGTCTCCTGGGTAGAAGTCTGAACACCAACCCTCTAACCTCTTTTTGCGGCTCATTGTGTTGAATATTGATGCCGGTGGCGCCAACGCCAAAGGACATCTTGTGGGTATCTCTCAGACGCCAACAGCCTTGACAAATGGGAGGTGTTAACTCCTCGGGAATGAGAATGCAAGTTTTTGTAGTGCCAAATGGATGGTTCAGCATGCAAAGCATCAACAGCAGGCCGCAGCTTATGTCCTCTCTTTACCAGCAAGCGTCGTTTGTTTCTTTTAACCATAGCGGCAACATTTCGCGAACTTTCACCAGATCCAAAACTGTTCGTGAGAGCCTCGTTCAAACCGGTCATATAGATCAGTGGTTCTCAACTGGTGGGTCGGGACCAAAAAGTGGGTCGCAAAGCCCTTTTTAGAGGGTCGCAGAAGCATGGCCCCACCAAAAAAGTAGTGGTATAAAGTCTTTTATTTTAAAGGATGTGTTTCTTACGGCACAGTTTGCTTTCAATAGCAGGATATTTAGTTGTAGTGACACCAGTAGTCGCCCAATATTAACCTCTACATTTGGTTCTGACAGCTTATTGGATTAATTTATACTAAAATGTGCCAAAAATGAACCAAAATGTGCTCAAAATCTGTCAAAATGGACCAAAATAAGCCTGAAACTTGGCAAAAGTGTCCAAATATACCAAAATGAGCAAAAAATAAGCCAAAATTTTCCCAAGCTGTACCCAAATGCGTTGAGACTCCACCCAAATAAACCTTAATTTGTTAACAGGAACAGCAAACTTCAACAATTTGGGACGTGACCGTTATTAATGGAGACATAGTGGGTCCTGAGGCTGGACCAGTTGAGAACCACTGGTATACATCAATCTGGAAGGCAATGACCTATTTAGCTATGAGGCCTTGGTAAACCATGACCATCCCTGGCAGCATGTAAAACAACCTCCACGTAGCTCCCTCTAATTTCTTCTTCCGCACGACACCCACTTCAGATCTCTGTGTGAGACGCCGTGAACGGTGGAGAGGCGAGAGTGGAAAATTTACCTGGCAGGGTGGGAGAAAAATCGCATTTCCGTCCCGTGAGATGAGGGGAAATGTCTTCATATTTACATGATGTTCGGAATAAACAGAGCTCCATAAAAGAGAGGGGTAATCATGAATGAAACCTCAGAGAGCCTCGATATGCGGACGTGCATATTTGCAAAACGCTTGAATGAAGCAAACAGCAGGGAATAAGCAGAACCTCCTGTTTCCGCATGGAGGAATTTAACACATATGAAGAGATGTTCATATATGTGTATCGGTGCCTACACATGACCTGAGGTGAAGCTGCTCCGTGCTCGTTGCTTTATTTCTAATCACCGAGCAATGCCGCCCACACCGTTACCCTTGGCAACAGGCAGGATTCAATTCCGCTACCAAGATTGAAGGAAAGTTCAAAAGATTTCTAACTTCAAACGTGTCGCACTTGACCTTCCGAACTCGCAGTAAATGACGCTGTTGCTATGGTTGATGTCAGGAGAAATCCTTTTTCCGTGCATTTCCGAGTCCCAAAAATAACATCTAATAACACGAGACCGAGAACAGCCCCAGCCTGCGTGGGGGCTCACGGTGATGCATCAGGCTGCCAACTGTTGCTGATGAGCAAAGTACACAGTGCTGATCGAATATAGAAAGGTTAAAGTTTGCAGGGGTTCAGGAGGATCTATATATGCTTTGAGGAGCTTGCATAGTGTGTGAAACTCTTAGTGGACAGAGCTCGGCATGACTGGGAACACAGAGCTTCAAAAGGTTTTCTTTAGTGGACGCCAGCATCATTTCAAACCAATAAAACACGACTATGGATACAAACAGAAGCTGCATTTTCAACTCTGTGCAGTGTCTGCTGTGAGATTTATAAAGGTGTCATAATTTGGATCTACCATACCTTCACATGTTGCATGTCTGTCTATACAAGACCCCTCACCTAATCAGTCAAGTGGCTTCTTTTTAGTGGGCGTAAGAGAAAGATGCAGCATTTTTAAGTTGCATCATTTTCTGATGCCCCCCAAAAGGCTTTACACCGATCAGCCACAACATCCTGACCACTGACAGGTGAAGCTAATAAAATTGATCATATTGGTACTATGTGGTGTTCTGATGGAAAACCTTGATCAGACTTAAACACCCAAATAAACATTGTCCCACAACAAACACACTCCCTCATGCTGATGGAAATCCCAAATGTCACTGGATGAAAATGCACCCCACCACATGGAAACAACACCAACCAATCAGGAACATGTGGAGGAACATGACAATGGTCCAACATGTTGATGTGACCTCCAGACTTCCTACAGCCCATTCTGATCAAGCATCAACAGGATGCAGTGGAACAAGTTGGATTGACAGAGACCCCACTGGACAAGCCAGAGTAGCCAAAGGATCCAGTGGTTCCAGACCCCATAGGACACCCTGAGAGGTCCTCTGGTCCATGATTCCCAATGGTTCAGAGGACCACATAAGGGGGACCAACACAATGTTAAGCAGATGGTCATAATGTTATGCCTGATCGCTGTATTTAGATCATTTAATTTAAAATCATAAAAGTCTATTCAACCAAAATGCAGACTGGAGGACCTTTTATCCAATCCACATACATCTTAGATACTTTATTTCTCAGTTACTCCCAAATTTATAAGGAGGATAGATGGTATAAGTTTGGTGTTTTATTGCAGGTAGTTAAGGAAGCCCAAGTTGCTCCTCTTGGCAGCAAGCATCTTGTATGGCAGCTCTGCCGATTCAACATTTAAAACTGCACTCTGAAAGTCTTAAATTTGGCTTCATGGAGCTTGTAGATACTCCGCTATCTTTTCAGTGATTCTTTAGGCTATTTAGAAGACAGATCCTCCAGTCTTATTCTTTCTGAATGTCCATTATTTCCATAAATATTTCCTCTACATGTGAATGCACCCACCCATCATTTACAAGGGATATTACTGTATTGGGGAAACAGATGCATGTTTGGTACAAAGTGACGGACGCTCGCAGCCACATGTGTCAGCTGTGAGCCACATACAGACTGTTTATTCCCCATTTATATTGTGTGCGCATGCAGATGTGTGCCAGATGCATCCACGTTGTTTATGGTAATTGTCGTCTTTCATCTCGGCAGACTTGACGGACTTGTGTGTGGGTCTTTGAGAGAGACGGAGGAACAAACAGAGCAGGGAGTGGCGCAGACAGAGAGGTGAAGCTGGTGAGGCGGCAGCCCACACAGCAAGCCAACTCAATTAGGAAGTGAAAATCCTTCCTGACCAGTTTAATGTGGTTACTGATGGAGGACAGCTCAGTACACATGTGCTCCGAGTGTATTCCTGCTGCAGCTACTTAATGACAACGCAGCAGCTGAGTTTAAGGTCAATTTGAACTTCAGTAATGTGATTGGGGTTGCTCCAAACAGCTAATGGAGGTCAACAGTGGGTGGCTCAGAATATATATGTTCAACTTGAGGTGCGCAGTTTTAAAACGTTGCGTTAAATTCACTCTTCAGTTTGCCTTATTAATGGAATATATGTTAAATCCACAGCACCAAACTTTGTCTCCCCCTTCTGGCGGTGGGAGTAAGTATGCAAACCCCGTCTACATGATCTCATGCTTCGCCATCGATCACCTTCCTCTTTAGACATCAATCCATCCTCTGAACATTGTGTTTCCTTTTTACGTGGAGCATCACAAACCCTTTTGTAGATGCTTCCAACTCCCAGCTGCTCCATACATTGTGTTCGATAATCAACATGATGTTCATTTGCATGCAAAATTAGGAAGTAGCAATAAAAATCTCGTTTGTTTGCAGTAATTTAAATGTGCTTATGTAGTATTTTGTCAATTTTGGATCTTGTCCTGTGTTTTAGAGTAGTTTTTTTCTATTTATCCAGCATTTTGACGTTTGCTTAAGTCTCTTTCTAAGTCTCTTACAAATCAAAACATGTCCATGCCAGCATGCTCCTAAATGAAATGTCCCATCACATATTACAACTAAGTGCATGTGGTCTAGCTTTAAAGCTGCTCCAACTCCTATTTTAGCTAATAATCCACAGACTGTAAAAATCTACAGAGTATATCCACACTTTGTTCCCTTTACGATCAAGCAGGACATCGGTTGTCTCTCTCACTATATACTCAAGAACTGAGCTGAATCCTTTACTTCACTCATTTACTGTTATTCCCCAGTGAAGCTGCAACAATAATGGCTTCTCCATACTGAGCCTATACCGTAGCCATCGACACGCCTTTTAACTCCCCGTACATCTCTCGCCAATAGCCGCCCTCGGCCGTAAAAGCCACCCTGCATGGGCAGTAAAAATGAAAAACACACTACAATCATTTTGTTTAGCTGTAAAAAGTCTCTTTAGAGCAGCTCCTCCAGGGTTCACTGCCCTGCAAACAGCAGCCAAACACACACAGAGGCCTCCAGGAGACGGCTGACAGTGGAAAACACACACTGGAAACACATTCGCTATATGACAAGTCTGCAGCAAAAAGGCTGAGTGCAAAACTATGCATACAAACACACACAGTCAGACTTGGAAAATTATGGAATACACTGAATGGTGTTAAATAATGAGGATACAAAAGCAGAAACTGTGTTTAAGTCACAGAATCAGATTATAGACACATAAAATATACTTTAAATAAGCTAAAAAATGAAATACTGCCATGGCTGTAATACCAAGCCTCATGTTTTTGGCAGGAGAAAGCTGCTTTTCTGTCTTTGTCTACCCAAACAAACAAAACCAACATCTGTTCATAAACAGCATTGAAAGCCACAGTTCATGTGTCTGTAGTAGATGAAGGCACACAGAGGAAACTCCACCTTGTTCCATCATAACTAAAACTACAGATTGAAACGTCCATAGAAATAAAACTTAACTGCAAGAGGTCAATGTGACACTTAATGTAATGAAGGAACAAAACACTAACATCTAGGAGTCCTTTTGAGTTTATTAACACTACAACCACCCCTGGAACCCCTGAGGAGGTCATTTTTAACCTCAGTGATTGCAAAAGGTGACACTTCACAAAGCAGTTTTTTGTTCATTTTCATTATTTTTTTCCTTTCATAAATAAACAGTAACACTTTGAGAGAATGGCAATTTATAATTTGGTTTGTGGGGTTGATAAATTTCAGTATTGCATAAAAATCAATTTGGATAACAGCATGTTGTTTTAGTTAAGCTCTAGTGGAGAACATGCCAACTCCATCATACACTCATTTTTACACCTATACATGCACTATATTGTCAGAAGTATTGGGACACCCCGCCAAATAATTGAGTTCAGGTGTTCCAATTACTTCAACAAAAAGCAGAAATCACCAACTTTCTACAGAGTCAGTAGCATCAGACCACAGAACTTCATGTGGCCTTCAGATTAACTCAAGAACAGTGCATAGAGAGTTTAAAGGAATGGGTTTCCATCCAAGCCGTACATCACCAAGTGCAATGCAAAGCGTTGGATGCGGTAATGTAAAGCACGCCGCCACTGGACTCTAGAGCAGTGGAGACGTGTTCTCTGGAGATACCATCACGCTTCTTTGTCTGGCAATCCGATGGACGAGTCTGGGTTTGGTGGTTGCCAAGGAGAATGGTACTTCCTGACCACATTAAGCCAAGTGTAAAGTTTGGTGGAGGGGGGTTATGGTGTAGGCTTGTTCTTCAGGGGTTGAAAGGAACTCTTAGTGCTTCAGCAGACCAAGACATTCTGGACTATTTAATGCTCCCAACTTTGTGGGAACAGTTTGGGGATGGCCCCTTCTTGTTCCAAAATGGCCGCCACCAGTGCACAAAGCAAGGTCAGTAAAGACATGGATGAGCCAGTTTGGTGTGGAGGAACTGGACTGGCCTGCTCAGAGTCCTGACCTCAACCTGATAGAACACCTTTGGGATGAATTAGAGTGGAGACTGAGAGCCAGGCCTTCTGGTCCAACATCAGTGAATGGTCAAAGATTCCCTTAAACACACTCCTAAACCTTGTGGAAAGTCTTCCCAGAAGAGTTGAGGCTGTTATAGATGCAAAGGGTGGAACAACTCCATATTAAACCCTACGGATTAAGAATGGGATGTCATTAAAGTTCATGCACGTGTAAAGGCAGACGTCCCAATACTTTTGGCAATATAGTGTAAATTCTGACTCAATTTCAAAGCTTTACCTCGTAAGACAGCAGCTGATAAACCTATCTAAGCCTCACCTGTCCATCTTCCCACTGAACGTTGACACCTGCAACATAAATAGCCTGGAACATGAGTGATCCCTGACAGATTCGTCGCTGGCTGCCCCACTGCCCCACTGCCTCCCTGCCAGGGACGATGCCAGTTTTCTGTTTCGCTTCTGAATATTTAAAATTTCCAGCATAAAGATATATGAAGTTCTCAGCACTTTTCTTTCAACATGAGAAGAAAAAGATGCCCAGTGCATGAAAAGAGGCTCCTGATTGACACATGACCTACTGCCTGACAGTCTGAGGGGACCAAAGACCAACAATACCACAGTCACACAGACCCTCATTCAGAAACCGTGAGTGTAGTCGGGATCTGCCAGCTTGAAGCACAACACTGTCCACCCAGCTAAGGAAGAAAAGTCACGTAAAGTTTAAACGACTTTAAATGACACTGAAAGTATCATATGGGACACAGCATCACTGCATCAAGAGATATTTGAAACTGTTTTCTCCGTGGCCACAAGAGGGCTCAGCTCCATCTCCCCAAATGATCATCCTTTTCAAAATCATTCACATGTTAAAAGAAACACAATTTTGTCACTGAAAGGCGAGAATGTGATGTAGGAAAAAAAGGTTTCCAGTTTGAAGGAGCCACAAAGTCCACATAAGGAGGCAGGAGGGGAGGGTGGAGGCGGAACAGGGGAGCGGCGTTGACGTCGCACGGTAAGTTTAAGCACCTCAGCTTACGTTTAGGCAACCCCTTTAAAGGATGCTTGAAGCTTCTCCGTTTTCTGGAGTGCAAGAGCAATAAGCAGTGACAGCAAAGACATGGAATAGATGGCAAGGGTATAGGAATGTCTTTCTAACATAACTCGGAGTACAGTTTCTTGGGGCAGTGGTGGCCTAGTGGCTTGTGAAGCGTACTTGTAACCGGTGGGTCGCCGGTTCGCGTCCCCAGATTGGCAAGAGGTTGAGTCACCACCACTGTGGGCCCCTGAGCAAGGCCTTCAACCCCTGACTAATCCTAGTATGGATGGGTCAAAGGCAGAGAACAAATTTCCCCAAGGGGACTAATGTAGTATTGATTATTATTATTAGCTGTATAGGAACATGATTTTGAGACTCCTGTCGAACCTGTTGACTGAAAGAAAGACAGACCTTACGAAGTTTTCCTCCCCCTCGGTGATGGAGCTGGATTTCAGGTGGCTGCTCAGTTGAATGCCTACAGCAGTACCATTTAAAGAGCTATGACAACTTTCACACTTATAGCTCTGAAAATGGCGCTGCAGTCTGCAACAAACCGGACGTCCAAGTCTCGTAGCTGGCATTTGTCAAGACATCCATCATATAGCTGCAGATACAGTACGAGGTGTTATATGAATACACACCGTAATCAGAAATGTGATTTCTCTCTCGCATATGGTCGTCAGAAACAAAACGAGTTCACCTCTAAGCCTGCTGGCAGCTACAGTTTAACATCAGGTTGCTCTGTTCTGGCCGGATGTCTGGAATCCAGGTCAGGATGAGACCGAAGCAAAAAAAAATCCCAATGGAAAGAACAACAACAGCAGAGCAGTGGAAAACGTCGGTGACAGGTATGCAAACATTTAGAAATGTGCTGCATGTCAGCAGAAAGACTAGAAAGGAGGGGGGGAAAGCATGCATCCTCGTCTGTCATGTGCTCACAGGGATATCGGTTAAAACATGCCAACCTCTCTGTGCAGAACATACTGTGTTTGTATACGTGTCCAGTTCAGTTTACTGTGTATGTGCATTTAGAACTGCAGTAAAAATCACCTTTTATTACCACAACATGTTAGTAGACTAGATTCCGGGTCCTGGTTTAATCTGGACTCACCAGTGACAATAATACAAAGCGGAAATGAAGAACATCAAATAAAGTCGACTGCTCTGAAAACATTTTTCACATGTCACACCAGCTAAGTTATGTTTTACTCAGCAGAGTAACAAAGGGCTCCTTGTGATTTCCAGTCCTTTATATTCCACTGCTCCAAATACAAAACTTGATTTCAGCCTAATAAATCCCCTCGGATGCTAAATTTACATGCTTGATAACCCAGCAAGTGTTTCTGATTGAAGTGTGTGTGTGCATGCCCAGAGATCTGGCAGCCTAAAAACCCTCCAGGGACACAAACAGTTTTGAGAGGTGCTGTAATTAGACCTGAGCATCCTGCCTGCAGCAACAAGTGTACCGGAGAGGGGCAGGGAGGCTCAAGTGGGCAACAGATGGAAAATACAAAGATCTGCTCTCCTCCTGGCTGCTCCAAACTCCTCTCGCTCTTTAACATCCATGTAGTCCTCCCTGCATCTTCCTCCTTTCTTTCTAAACTAAGCAAGAGATTGTTACTTGCCTGAGCTGTTGTTAAAGAGCACACTGCAGGTTGATTAATGTCTAGAACAATAAACGTAAAACTGCACGACATAACTTTTAGAGTAGTTTTTGTGATACAGTTTTATGCCCACCAGTTTAATCTTTCTTGAAAGTGTCCATGTTGAATCACAGCCAAACTCTTTTAAGGTTTGGTTCTGCCATTTCTTTGATTAGAATGGTCTGCCCTTGTATTCCCTTAATTCCATTTCTTTTCAGTGTTACTAATATACACCGATCAGCCACAACACCATGACCACTGACAGGCAAAGTGAAGAACAACAACAATAATAATAATAATAATAATAATGATGATAACAACTTTATATAGCACTTTTCTACACACTCAAAGACGCTTTACGTTGCATTATTCATTCACTCCATACTTGATGCTGGTAAGCTACACAGCCCCTCCGACCACCACCAACCATTGGCTGGATCCAAAACTTCAGGTGTACGCAATGTGACGTCTTCACTGCCATCATGTAAAGTCTGCAAAAGCGCGAGTCTGCAGCATTATGACTGGAGCTAATAGACAGGCTTGGAGACTAAATTGGAAGACTTGCTTTTGTCCTTTTTTTCTGAGCCCATGACTTTGGCTTCAGACTGCACAGCTCTTATAGGCTAGGCTGCAATAATAAAATAGAAAAAATAAATATCATGATCGTATTGCAATAAATTGTGGGTAATCAAACTAGTGAAGTCTGCTGAAGTCTGCACCCCAAGCAGACTGTCTGGAAGTCCGCAGAAAGTCCGCTTGAGGCCCCTTATAGACTGGATGAACTGTGGATTTGGACAGCCCTCAGCACTCCTGGACTTCCCATGAACACGCCCGCAAAGTCCACGAGTCCCCAACTGTGGTGAAGTCCAGAGATTTGAATTCAGCCACTCACTCTCACACTGCATCCACCCAGGCTTCCTGGTGTTCCCTCACGGTCTCCCATCCAGGTACTGACCAGACCCAACCTCACTTAGCTTCTGAGATCTGACGGGATCAGGCATCCACAAGGCAGTACAACTATGTGGTGTTCTGCTAAACCTTGGATTCTGCCATCAGGAACATGTGGAGGAACATGACAATGGTCCAACATGTTGATGTGACCTCCAGACTTCCTACAGCCCATTCTGATCAAGCATCAACAGGATGCAGTGGAACAAGTTGAATTGACAGAGGCCCCACTGCACAAGCCAGAGTAGCCAAAGGATCCAGTGCCCTGGTCCTGGTTCCAGACCCCATAGGACACCCTGAGAGGTCCTCTGGTCTATGCCCAATGGTTCAGAGCATTTTGGACCACATAAGGGGGACCAACACAGTATTAGGCAGGTAGTCTTTATTGTCTTCCCGATCATTGTATATAAAAGTCAGAGTTATACAAAAACAATGCAGACAGTCTCCATTTACATCTTAGTTTCTTGTCTTTTTGTGTTGAGTTCCACCACTGTCCCCTGAACCCGGTCTCCCTTCTCTGGCATATTTTGTTAGCTTGCCTCAAAGTCCCAGTCTAGGGGCCACATGCACCAGAATCTACACTCTATATCCATCAGCTGGCACCAACTTCCTTTCCAGATTAAAGCAAAAAGCATTCTTTTATCCACTTTCCTTTATAACCACTCTACTGTTCACAACATGCTCGGAAAAAAGTGTGCATCTCCACTCGGTGCTGCTTAAGAATCATTATAATAACTAAGTAACCCTCAGTGTATAACAAGCAGGCAAATTAACTGTAAAATGCACCCAATGTATTAAAAAAAACATAGATGCGATAATAGAATCAGATTAATTATAACAAATAACAAAATGAATGTGTCTGTGGAGATAGGAACTTATCCTGAAATGATCTCTACTGTAATTTGCTGAGATATGCAGGCGCACAGTAAACAGTAAATGTGTAAATGTACTGTAATAACAAGTAAATGTGGATCCCTGAAGTCATTACGCTGAGTGTTTATATGCAAACGCAACAAGAGTGAAGATAAATCAAACCAACTGAAAGCAGAGTCTGTGTTTCATCCTCCACTAATTCATGTGAGATAGATTTTTTGTTTTTCTTTCTCAGGAAAATGTCTGTTATGTTATTTGGTGAAGAAGATTAGAAAACAAGTGCGAGCTCGGAATTCAATTCTGCTCGGTGGCCTTCCCCCTCGAGGCAATATATGTAGATGCCACTACTCGTTTTCTCCAGCATTTATCATGCCCTTCTGCAGGACGTAAAGAACTTTTGATGTGAAAATGTCTTTTGAAGGTTACGGCTGTACAACCGCAACAGAATGAAAGGTAGAACTTGTGGCTGAATAATGGAGAATAGTAAAAACCAAACAGCAGCCGACCAGCTTAGACCAAAAACTAAGAGGGGAAAAAGGCCCCGCTGTAGCAGACAATAACGTAATAAGTTATTACGTTAACAAACCAGCATTAAAGCAATTTAGTTGAAGTCCCCAAAACTCTGCAACTCCTTCCTCATTCGCTGTCTGAAAAATAAATGACTGGTGTAAGATTGGGAAGAAGTACAACACTTGTTTCCAAATGTTCCAACTGCATTCCTACAAAACTTGATTAGAAGTTCAATATTCGGTCAGATTAAACAGACAAACCACCACCTTTATGGCATAAAAACAACATAATATGATGCTGCATCCTTTTTTTAAAGACCCTACATCAACTAATAATGTAATAAGATATTACGTTAAAGGCCTAGCATTAAAAACATCCTTTGAAAATGTAATAATGTAGCCGACAATATAATAATACATAAACAGGACTGCATTTCTTGGAAATAAAAGATTATTTTGCAGTTTTTGTGTAGTTTGCTCATCAAAAATAGGTCTAGTGGATGCATAGTGGTCATATTCATCCATCAAGGATATGTCCCATGTAGCTCTCACTCTCCTTAATTATGGTTGTCGGAGCCAATCTGAGAATTATCTGTTGTACAAAATCTTTATTTAGAATATTGTTTATTTGCTTAGATATGTAAATTCATCATTTTATCATCATCATTCATCATTTAGCACATTTATTTTCTTGGAAAACGCTTCATTAAAACTTTGCTCAGACTTTTCTCAAGGAGAAACGATTCAGTCCTCACTTCAAACTGGATTTAAAGAACTGGACTGGCTCTATGATGGACCTTAACTCCAATATACAACATAGAACATGAACACTCATTTACAAATGTAAAAAAACTGAAGAGTATGATGGACGTTATTGGCTTTATTGCATTTAAAATGGTCAAAATTATCGCTTTGTTATTGGTTGCTACACACATTTTAGCCAAATTTTCATTCAATATCTGCATTTTCTTCATTTACTTAATTCAACATCATTGTTTGTTTGCTGCCTTTTCTTATGTGTCCAAATCCTATCACATTACATTTCTGTGTGCTGTAAAAGCAGAGGTAGGCCTGTTTCTTCACACAGGGAGACAAATAAGTCGACATCTCTCTTCTTGACACTCCAGAACTGTTCACGCTGAAGGCGACATGAGAAAACCCGCTTTGATTACATCACTTTCACAGTGCAAAAAGCAGATCAAGACAGAGAGTTCAGCTACTATGCAGTAAATATTTACTGGTACCTTCACTACCGCTATTTGCCTGCAGGCCGTCGGACTGTTTGTTCATACACAGCAGGACGGTGGTGTGCAGCAGCCTTCCATGTATTTATTTTTAAGAAAAGATCACAGTTTGGCCTGGAATACACCCTTTCACAATCTTTGCTGTTGATGACACAAGCGGAGAACATGTAGAAGAGGCTCATGGAGAATTTTTATAAGTCTAGTGAATTACGCTGCACGTTCAAGTGGACACCCAGTGCGTTCAAATGCAAAGAGTCCTGACAAAGCGGGCGTATGTGATGAGCTGGGGGTGAGGCTGGGCTCAGTATGTAATCACTCTCTCTTACAAGCTGCAATCACACACGTCACAAAGGTTTGCGATGGCATTTGAAGGACAGCATTCAGCACAGAGACAAAGACACATTTGCTTTTTCATGTTTCCCTTTGTGTCTTCTTAGACTCAAGAACCAGAACACACAAACAATTCTACATTGTGCTTGTTCCCATTAAAGCTATTGTGAGGTAGAGTTTTTTTCATTCAAAGAACAGAGGTGCTATACAGACGGTAAAACCCTTCCAACCATCCATTATCTATACACCACTTAATCCTCTGTAGGGTCGCGGGGGCGCTGGAGTCTATCCCAGCCGACTCGGGTGAAGGCAAGGGACACCCTGGACAGGTCTCCAGTCTATCACAGGGCTACACATAGAGACAGACAACCAAGCACACTCTCATTCACACCTACGGACAATTTAGAATCATCAATTAACCTCAGCATGTTTTTGGACTGTGGGAGGAAGCCGGTGAAAACCCACGCTGTACAGGGAGAACATGCAAACTCCACACAGAAAGATCCCAGGCGTCCTAACCGGGACGTGAACCGGGGATCTTCTAGCTGTGAGGCACCGCTGCTAACCACCGTGCGGCCCCACGGTAAAACCCCTTGAGGAAAATTTGTGCATTGTAGACTATAGAAAGAACTGACCTGACATACATTCAGTTCAGATGTTTGGAGTTTCATGTACAGTGTCTTTTCTTTTGAATCATGGTAAATATATGTGTATGTTTTTAAGAATCTACACTAAAAGGCTTCTGCAAAGTAATGTCAATGAATTAAAATGATAAAAAGTAAATTAAGTGATTGTAAGCATTCACACCATTCAAGTCAGTATTTAGAAGGCTGCAATTACAGCATTAAGTATGTGTGGATAGGACTACGTCAGCCTTGCACATCTGGAGACTGCAGTTTTACCTCATTACTCTGCAAAACTGCTCAAGCTGTCAGGTCGATATTGGAGAACGAGAGTCAAATCACTTGTTTACCCTGACAGAAAAACAGACAGTTTAAAGTTTAGCCTCAAATTCTAAATGAGATTGAGGTCTAGGTTTTGACTCTGCCTGCTGTCTGTAAAGCATTTCTGTGTAGGTTATTGTCCTGCTGGAAAACTGATCTCTTGCAGACTGCATCAGGTGGTCCGCACATCATGATGCTGCCACCACCATGCTTCATCACTGTGTAAAGCATGGTGGTGGCAGCATCATGATGCGGGGATGCTTCTGAGCATGGTGTATTTAAGATGATGTGCAGTGTTTGGTTTAAACATAGTGTCCAGTCTAATTGACAAACAGCTGAATGTTGGTCTCATCTGGGCAAATAACCTTCCAGGTGACTTCAGAGTCTCTCACATGCTTTCTGAACCACTCTAATCAAGAATAATATGAACTTTTTTTGTCTCAAAGTCTCTCCCATCTCAGCCACTGAAGCTCGTGAGTCCTTCAGAGGAGTCATACATGTCTTGGTGGCCTCCCTCACTAGTTTAAGGTGGCTTAGTGTTTTGGGGACGTCCTGCTCCATGTGCCATATTCTGATTTAACTGTACTCCAAAGCGGTATTGTGACTTGGAACTTTTCTTGTACCCATCTCCTGACGCTTTTCAATAACCTTGTCAATGAGTGACTTGGACGTTTATTTTGTCTTCGTGGTGCAGTTATTATAGTTACTGGACCTCCCAGATACAGGCGTGTCCTTTTCACAGGCACTGGATTTACTGCAATTAGAAAAAAAAATTAATGGACAAAACTGAAAACCAAGGTTGTAAAAATAGACCTTTAGGCATTACAGCTTCTGAATATGAGAATACCCACAGACACTCACACACACACTTGAATCAATTACACTGTTTTCTCTGCAGAGAGAAGTCTTTTGTCACAGCTGTCTGGTACTGAAAGGCCCTGCCGCTGCCATTCTTATCTTCACATCACTTATCCTCACACTGTCTGCAGCTCTCCATCCCAGCATAAAAGTAACGATCAAACTGACGGAGTCGTTCGGAAACATCTCAGGGAGAATATTACCTACGTCCAGAGCATTTAACAGCATTCATGGCAGCCTCTGGAACAGCGTCAAATCAGAGTTAAAGGACTGAAACTAAATCTCTTGCAAGTTTGTGATTTCAAACACACAAGTAAAAGGCTTCAGCACAGTTTTTCTTTTAGACGTCTGAGTGTTTAAAGCTGAAAAGAAAACAATCTGAGCAGATCTATAGCTACAGAAGATTGGCAGCCGGGTCACACACAACAAAAAAGAAAAGAAAGGAGAAGAAGAACAAGGGGATGAGAAACAGAAAAAACAAGGCAGGAGAGACTGTTTAAGTCAAAGTGAGGTGAAAAGATGAAAGATGAGCGAGGCTAGAAGACAAAACACTTGTAGTTACCAGCGAACACACACTGAGACGCGTTCAAGTGATCGAAAATGAAGATGGACTGGTTTAATCAATACCATTTATCTTTCAAGATACACCGCGAGAACCGCAAAACACACAATCATGTATCCACACTAGTGAGGACTCCTTCTTCCCAACACGGCTGCAACACCAAGCTTTACTCTGACCTTTAACTAAGAAAATTCAAACTACAGCTGTAAAAACAAACCTGAAATCAGTCCTAAACAACTGTTTGGAGGTGTGAAGTTTTTCAAATATCACTCTTGCCCATGATATACACACATCATCTACTGTTATTGCTGAAAACCGGGAGACGTTTTGGATTTTTTTCATTAAATTCAGGTTTAGTTTTGCAGAGAAAAGACCTGCAATTCATCAGCATGATCATACAACTGTGCATATCCCACTAACATCCCTGTCTCACAAAAATTGCAGTCCTGCATAACAAAACTGCATTCTCAATTACATTTTGAGGGAAACCTACTTCACCAGTTTCCATTTAAACTACCAAACTCATGCACGATCATGACTAAATTGAAAAATACATGTCAAGACAAAAGATCTACACAGACTAGTTCCACATCTGTCTCCTTCCATGACTGGTACAAGATAGAAATAACAGAAGTATAAGAACAGGGAGGACAGGTTGTCTTCCAGGTTATCTTTATACTTTCCTGCATTCATTTTACTCTACTTTTACAAACCTTCCAGGGCCTGCTGCGAAGAAGCATCCCCGCATCACCATTGTGAAGCATGGCGGTGGCAGCATCATGATGCAGGGATGCTTCTGAGCATGGTGTATTTGTGACGATGTTCAGTGTTTGGTGTAAACATAGTGGCAGGTCTAATGGACAGAAAGCTAAATGTTGGTCTCATCAGGCCAAATCACCATGGCCTGCTGCTAAGAAGCATCCCCACATCATGATGCTGCCACCGCCATGCTTCACAGTGGAGGTGGCGTGTTTGTGATGATATGTAGTGTTTTTTGTTTCTGTCTAACGGACAAAAAGCTTAAGAACAGGGATGCTTGTTTATGATTTAATACAGCATTAGCATCGTCATCTGTCTTGACCAGCACAGTGGGAGGTTGTAAAGGTGTCATTTTCCTCTATTTATGCAGATTCAACATGTTTTAATTGATGGACAGATCTGAGAGCATGTGTTTGTGGGAGTGTCTGTTGTTTCCCATGTGTGTCTCCAGGTGTGTGCATGTGTGTGTTGAGTGTGTGTGAGGCGGCAGACTCACTTGATAGAGCCTTGAGACGCCCTAGACATACAGCAGCTAGACAGGCACTGGTCTGGTGTTGCAGAACCAGAGCAGCAGCTTGGAGGCAGAGGAGCAGCCACTGGAGAGACAGGAGGAGGAGGAGGACGAGGAGGGAGGAAGGAGGACACAGGAAGAAGGACAGGAGGAAAATGGAACAGAAAACGGCAGCAAGGATAGCAGGTGAAAGGGAGGCAAGGAAAGAATTGGCCAAAGAAAGCAAAAAGTTAAAAAAAAATAAACATGTAAAGAACGGAGATGATATGAAAAGATGTCGATGAGGGACAAGGAACGCAACAGGCAAGCAAATCGAGAGGGGAAAAATGCAGCAAAAACAAAGAAAATGAGCACAAAATAAAAGCATCGCAGAAAGAAAAAACCAAACAGGAGGGAACAACAGAAAGAAAGAAGAAGCGAAAAAAAATGGAAAGCAAGGAAAGAAGTGATTAAAGAAGAAGAAATTAAGGAAATAAGACAAATAAAAGGACAAGGGATAAGAAACGAAGAATAGAATTGAAGGTAGCAAAAGGGAAACAGCAGAAGGGAGGGAGGGAGAGAGAGAAAAGGGAAAAACAAGGTTAGTTTACACCCAGACGACCCATCAGACAGCAGGCAAGACAAGACTTCAGTGTGTGTGTGTGTGTGTGAGTGTTTTCATGACATATGAGGACATTTTATGATAATACACCTTCAATATGAGGACGCTTGGAAATATGAGGACATTTTTTGGGTCCTCATTTTTCCGACCATTCTACAGTGTTCTACAACCTCCCAGCATGCACACCTCGGTTTTTTTGGCCTGATTGTGATTTTCTTAGCATTCACAAGAAGCTCTTTTCCCGAAGCGCGTGTGTTTCCGTGCATTGGTTTTCCCGCTCAAGTTGTTGTGGAGGACTGCATCGCAAAGCTGTCGATGGTGGCAGTCGTTCCTGTTCTCCCGCTCTGTTTGTGCTTTCACGTCGCTGAATAGAGCAGAAAATAACCGTGTGCACAATCACAGCGAACACGATTGCTTGTCTCCAGGTTGTTGCTCTCGCGCTCGCAGAACGTTTACATCAAATTGAACCTCTCTTTCCTTTTCAGATATTCAAGTCCCCGATGAATAACATGCCGCTGTGTCTGGTGTGTGCCTGTGTTTCAGATAGGGATGTTGCTGCACCTTCTATTTGCTGTTTGGGACCCAAAACTAAGTTCTGCAACATGTTTTTGCCAAATTTATGCAATATAATGTTTTTAGACGTGGAAATGTTTGTACTTTCACCCTCAAAAAAACGTCTTTACCTGGAAAGACAATATAAACTTGACATTAAGACCAACAGAGACACTGAACGGACTGAGAGAATTTCCTTTTTGTTAGAAAACAATAATTATTAAGAAGTCATAAAGTCCTTGTTAGGGTGGCGGCACAAGTCAGCTATACGACTTTCATCCAGGACGACTGGGGTTTACATCCCGTGGAGAACCATTATTCATAGACATAAGTTGTTGTTTTCACTGGCTGTATGGTTGAAAGTTCTACAGTGGTTAACAGTGGTTGGTTAATTATACAGTCCCTCCAGGAATTCACGATGTTGCGATCACAACAATTAACGCAAATTCAACCAATCTCCATGAATTCTGCTCAGCTTTGCAATTTCGTCCAATCACCGTGACTTTTCTGCAATTTTGTCCCGCCTCCTGTGAGTTCCACCAATCACAGCGGTCCCCAGTAATGCACGTACGTCACCGAATTCACTTCCTTGTTTATGGTTTGAAGATGCAGACATGTGCCATAGTAACGTCTCTCACTTACCAACAAAAATTACTAAAGACCTGCAAAACAATTCCCTGATGTTCTTCACCAAAGCGGAGCTAAACTGTTTTCACCCCGTGGAATATTGAGGTGGAACACAAACCAAAACCATCCACTGACAAACACTTTTCTACCGTAAACATATCAGGAGAATGGGTGAAACCAGCGGACCACAGACCAGACAAACCACCGTGATGAAGCTGTTGCATCCAGATCTGTGGCAGCACTGAAACAATGAAGGTCAGTTAGATTCATTAACTGATGTGACGAGCTGTGAGCGTGTGTGTGTGAACACGCGTGTACCAGGATGTGAAATTAACTTTTTAAACTTTTAAATTTTTAATGAATTATACAAAACAAAGAAAAAATGCATTTTTTTAGCAACTTTTTACCGTCTCCTGCAATTTCATCGCAACAAATACGCTTAAAACATCGCAACTTACATCGCAATTTTTTAGAAAAGCTGCTGCAAATTCAGGCATTTTAGGAGCAACAATCTGGAAAAACGCCCAAGAAATCCTGGAGGGACTGAATATAGTCTACAAAATGACATGGACAAGTTTAGAACAATAGTGAAGTTTCACTACATGTTTGAAGCGTCCTCTACATTTTCTTGGTTACCAGGGTGATGAGTCCCACCACATTTACTAGATGATCGGTTGGTTAAAATGGAGTGACAGTAAAACAATAAACATATGATTGATTAGACACTGTCAAAAACATAATCTGGCAGGAAATATGTTTCCCTCAAAATATAACTCTTACTACTACTGCTGGGGTTCAGCAGTAGTAGTAGGAGTAAAAATGTAAAGACTTTGCTAAATGTACAAAAGGGAAAAAAGATCACAGAAGTTACCAAAATCACAGCGGTTTATTTCATTATGTGGTAAACAAATGTGTTGAGTACATTAGATGGCAGTTTGCTTCTCTTGGAAACTCTTGTGCACAAAGTTGGCAGGAGAAAAGCTCATAGAGAACCTAAAGTGATCGGGTTCCTTCTCTTCTCTTCCTTCTCTGTTATTAGTGGCTGTTAACTCATAGCAATGTATTTTTATTCAATGCTGTCACTTTAACAGCTCATTATTTATAGTTTTAATTGGTCGTTCAACCCCACCAAGATGGGTCTTGTCTAATAGTAGCCTGTCAAAGCATTAAAACACTTGGCAAGTGGCGGCTGATTAAGAAGCATGACACCAGGAGGGATGGAAAGACAATGGACTATCAATAAACCCTTTAAAGTCTGTGCCTATTTATTAGTGTGAATACTTAGCTGTGGAGAGTATACAGGAAAAGAGGTCACAGTTGGGATAACATTTATTGAGGAAACTATGACCAAACTTCAAGAAAGTTTCTCAAGCATGACACTCAGAAGTCAGGTGTGGACACTGAACTCATGGCAACCACAGAGACTCATTAAGTCAAAAATGGCCACCTCCACAGCAGACTGTGTCACCGCATCCAATCAATCTCCCTTCTTCTTTTGTCACATCACTTTTTCTTTGGTTGTTTCTGTTTCACACACAGACGCGCACAACACACAGTCACGTCCACATCAAAACCCTCGGCCAGTGATTTCATGGCAACTGTGAAAGTCCGGTCAAATCTGACATTTAACGAGCTTGACCCAGATCTGTCTGCCTTTGATGGAAACGTGGAGAACCGTGTTGACATAATGATCCCAGAGATGCTGAAGAAATCCTCCCCCGGACATCAGCCGGGACTGAAACCCCCGAGAAACCCGTAAGTGGACAGAGAGCTAATCTGAGCACAGAGGAGCCGATAGAGGAAACATGGAGGGTCTCTGGGGCAGGTTTCTTCGTCATTAAGCTGATATACGTCAAAGGCAACTGGTGATACTATTCCTGTGAACAGTGTGTGTCTTAGATGCTGCCGTTTCCTTTGGTGCGGGTGAAATAAATGATAGCTAAGGCTGTCAAACTGGTGTTTAAATCAAGAAATCAATATTTGCTGGCTTGGATTCTTCTTCTCTTCTGCTATTTTTGGTGCATTGCTGTATACCTACCTGCAGTGGTGTAGTGTGACATCAGTGGTAGCACTGCGTCACCAGGGTGTCTGTGTGCACAAGATAAACCTTTAGTAAACAGCACCATACTGCTACCAAAAGTGAAAAACTCCACAGGGAACCTTTAAGGAGTTGAAGGAATTACCTTTTTATGAATAGCACAAAGAATTTCCTGTGCTTATGCTGCAGGTCTGATCCCGCCTACCAGTTCAATTTCAACATCCGCCTTTCAACATCCATTAAAACTCCAAACGCTTTAAATTTAAAATGTACTATGATCATTAATAAACTTTTTAAAGCCACACTAATGGCAGCACTGGAGGGATGGCGATGTTGGCTTGCTGTCAGGTCTTTATACTGTGTTAAAAGGCCTCCACTGCACCCGGACCACAAGAGCATCAAGATGATTTTTTAAGTGAGACGATCATAACGACTGTCCCACTTCTCATTAATGGAAGTCCTTATCATTGGTTGACGGTACATAAAGTATGCGAAGTGGTCATTTTGCTCTTGAACAGTTTATTAGAATAGTTTATCTAACATTTAAATCAGAGTGCCTTCGATGCTGTTTGGACTACACACCAATACTAAGGACTTTCATTAACAAGAAGTGGGACAGTCATTATTTTTCCAGCTCCACTTGACCACTGGCCTTATCCTTGAAGAGTCTTTGAAATTGGATTTTCTTATTTTCCTTCTACTAACACTAGTGTTCTTGACCCAGCGCAGCACTCCCTATTTCATTTCTCCATCACGATTGTTGACATGAGTTTTTTTTTAACATTTGTATTCAATATTTATTGGTCCACTGAGGTTAGCAACCTCCTCTTCAAAGGGGATCAGCAGCACTACAAGGACAGCATAATGTCAAGCCCAGAAATACAACATTATTGAAAAACAAGGTCACGGTGGATGTTATGTCTAGAGAGACCTTTCACAGAGCCCTTTGACTATCCCAGTAGGAAATGTTACAACACTCCCCTCACACGGAGGCTCTATCTGAAGATCAAGTGACTCTTTGGAGCACTCTAGCCTGTTTCAAGGAGGTCGAACTTTGCATTTTCTGACCTCCAAGTGACAAAACAGGACAGAGCTACTAGAAGGACTGAAGATTGTGTTTGTTGTGACTTATGAATGTAGTATACATCTTGGAGAATCAATGGCAATGGCTTTTGAAGCTAAGACACTTTGACTAAGACTGTGTAAAACCTGTGGATGGGATTGTAGCTTTGGCAAAGCCTGAGTTTGACTAAACATCACTTGAAGATGCAGTCAAACGAAACCAAAAGAAGAGATTAAGCTGCAAAAACACGCTGTCTGCAAAACTTTAGTCAGATTTTTTGGCTCTACAGGCTGGAAGTCGATGTAGTCATTGGGTTTAGTTGTTGTGTTTTTGACTTTATTGCACCAAGAGTTAATTTTTGCTCCACCCAGCTGAGTTAATCGTGATCCGCTCTCTTTGCTATCATATTTGGAAGCTGATCGTCACAGCTGGCATGTGCAGCACGCTAGCTGCAGGAATTTGCTGCGAGCTGAATGCAGCTGACGGCATCATAGCGACACGTAACCCCGCAGCCTTTCGGCGACGCTTCCTGTTAGGAATTTCTCTTTGTTTATATCTACAAGACAATGCAGTCCAGGCGCACACACACAAAAATGCAGATGTAGGAAGGGATGTTGAATAATATATACTCTGAAATGCAAGAAGACACATGTTCTATATTTTACACCTCGTTTTTTGATCTCTTGCACTAGCGCACATGCAAATACACGCATGCTGAGTTAACCACGAGTGGAAATGTGCCGTAGAATACATGTAGAAGAAGAGAAATCAGGAGGATGAGAAAGAAAATGGCCGAAAAGAAACATCCATCCATCTATCCATTATCTATACACCGCTTAGTCCTCTGGAGGGTCGTGGGGAAGCTGGAGCCTATCCCAGCTGGCTCGGGCTACATATAGAGACAAAAAACCAAGCACACTCACACCTACGGACAATTTAGAATCACCAATTAACTTCAGCATGTTTTTGGACTGTTGGAGGAAGCCAGAGTACCCGTTGAAAGCCCACGCTGCACAGGAAGAACATGCAAACTCCACACAGAAAGATCCCAGGTGTCCTAACCAGGGATCTTCTAGCTGTGAGGTGACGGTGCTAACAGCCGAGCCACCGTGCAGCCTGAAAAGTAACTAACAGAAGGGAAAAAAATGTCATAACACAAGAGACGTAAGGGAAACTATAAGAGAAGAGCAAATGAAAAGCAAAGCTAAACTGACTTCAGAAGTAGACTGTCAAAACTGGTGTCAACATGTTTGATGAAAAAGCCAAAATGCCCAACTTTTCCCAATGAGTTATAATCTTCTTATCAGATGTTGTTACGTCCCTACGCAGAGTTTGCCCCTCTGGAACATCCTACAAATATTGAAGCCACAAATTGCGCTCTCCCTTTAAGACACCTGCAGACAGCCGAAGTAAACAAAGGATCAGGCTGACGTTTGTGCCGATTCCAATCAGGTAAAAAAAAAGGCCCTGATCGGACGGGGAAATCCCTGCTCAATATACAGCATCTCTTAATGATCTATGTATCTCTGGGTGTGTTGTGTGTTTTGGCTCAAATCAGCACTGGAGGAAATGCATGAGGTTTCAGTTTGTCCAAGGCAGTGTCTTATATCTTAACACAGAAGAATACGCCAAAGACACAATACGCAGCTCAGTAACATGGAAAAGTGTGAAATAGATGCACTGGTCCATGAGAGAATATCAAGTCGGCCTTTGACTTGCTATGAAAAAAGTAATTGTCTCCCTAAAAGTGTGAAGAAATCCCAACAGGTAGAGTCGTTCCTTTCAGCGAACTTTTTTTTGACAGTGAGTGTTGATCACATGAGGGACATCAGCAAAGTGCTTCCTCACCTTTTAAAGTAAAACAGGTAAACTATGCTTCCACAAACATAACCGTATGTCAGTGTTATTAAAAATTCTACATTTGGCAGTTCTGTTGGAACATTTTAATGTACTTGTGGTCAGTCAATTGAAATTAAACAAGTTGAGTGAAATTGGTTCAACCCATGCAATAACACGCCACTTATTACACTTGTTTCTTAGGAAAAGCATATTTCTATATCCATGCCACACATTTTTGGTCACATTTATTCTACTCCTGATTATATTTTAAGTTCATATTTTGAATTTATGCTTACCTAAATGTCTTGTATTGCTTATATTCTGACCGTGAATGGGAGCAAATGTAAGACAATTTCCGCTCAGGGATCAATGAAAGCCTTTTTGATTCTGAAATAAAGCCTAAAGTCAAAAGAAAGCAATTCAATCAGGTGCAAGCGGTTCTTTCCAGATAAAAACTTTAGACCAAACACATTTAATTGCACTCAAATGACTCTTAACCTAAATAAATTCTGTAAAGTCTTCTCCTGTGTTTAAGTAGCTTTCATTTAGCATTAGGCGATGCTGTTGCTCCAACTAAATCTACTTATGTAGATAATTTATTCGGGTTGACTCACCTTATTTTTCCTGTTGAATGCATAGACTGTATATAAACTAGATTAACTCGTTAATTAACTCTAATAAATGTTAAGTTGTTGAAAAGCTGTTGAAGGGGTTCTTGATGTCTGCCAGCTGGTCCATGTTTACCACATGGTTTGTGTGCGCGAGGGTTCGACTTACATAAGCCCAGCCTCGTTATGTAACAGCTACACCTCATGTATTTGTGTTTGACCCTTTACTCTGGCTCCTCTCCAGCCTCCTGCGTACAGGACAAACTGGGCAGCAGGAGGCTGAGTGGCAGCTGTATATCTGCAGCCAAAGGTAATATTCCAAGCTGGAGGCAACTCAGTGAGTTACGAGGAGAAGCTGCCGTTTGTTCCGCCTGAGATCTGCTGAGTGTGATAACATTTTTCCATCCCTGTAACACCTCAGATGCTCCAGCTTCAGGGAAAAAGGAGATTACCACCTGCTAATGCTGATTTTTGATGAAGATGTTTTTGGTGAAAGTACTTCTAATCCGAACACTTCCTCAGTTGGTGGTTTCCCACAGCGCGAACAACAACCTACTCATGTCCTGTGGCTGCAGCGCATTCTGATTTACTTTCTGTCCCTGTGGCTGGAGCAAATTGGTCTCTGTGCCTTTTGGGTGATGGATTTCTCCCTGTACGATAACTGAACTTTGGTAGAAAGTTCCAGTTCCAGAAACAAACCCTGGCTGTTTGACTTTGGCAACAAATTGAAAAAGTGTAATCCATGTAAACACAACTGACAATAATTGTGTATTTATGTTTTCTTATTATTCTTTTTCAGTATATTGTGTTCTTATATACACCGATCAGGCATAACATCATGACTACCTGCCTAATATTGTGTTGGTCCCCCTTATGTTCTGAATCATTGGACATGGACCAGAGGACCTCTCAGGGGGTCCTATGGGGTCTGGAACCACTGGATCCTTTGGCTACTCTGGCTTGTGCAGTGGGGCCTCTGTCAATCCAACTGGTTCCACTGCATCCTGTTCATGCTTGATCAGAATGGGCTGTAGGAAGTCTGGAGGTCACATCAACATGTTGGACCATTGTCATGTTCCTCCACATGTTCCTGATTGGTTGGTGTTGTTTCCATGTGGTGGGGTGCATTTTCATCCAGTGACATTTGGGATTTCCATCAGCATGAGGGAGTGTGTTTGTTGTGGGACAATGTTTATTTGGGTGTCTAAGTCTGATCAAGGTTTTCCATCAGAACACCACATAGTACCAATATTGATTAAATGAAGAACTTTTCTAACTCTAGAGATTTAATGCTGGAGTTCATTGCATTTGCTGTGTCAAACAGCAAAATCAAGACCCACGACGGTCCATTCTGCACAATATATACAGTACCACACACACACAACAGTAACATGATGTATCTAAGATAATGAGAAGGTTGGTTGGTTTTATATATCATGAACATGCCAATCAAGCTTTTTTTGTGCCTGATCTGATCCAAGTTGTTTACTAGTTAGTATCTGCAGATACTGAACCCCAGTCCAATAACGTGTTAGATAACACACACTTCAAGTACAATAAAGTCATTAAAGTTAATCCAAAGTATATGCTCGACAAATTTTTCACATCTAAGTTGTTCAATAATGTGATGTCGGTGGTCGTGAACTTTTTTGTGCAGGTCACTTTGACTGCAGGCAGTTCCATGTTGGCTAGCACAGAGCATTGTAGGGGTTTAGCTAACAACAGACCACCATGACAGAGACTTCCGTGACGCTTAATGGCCTTTAAACAGAGCTCATGTACTTAAGGCAAACATGGATTAAAGAAGACAGTATTCCTTTATGTCAGTGACATGTGACAAATATGTCTCTGTGCCTCTTCGGTGATGGATTGATGGTTTAATCTCTATGTTTTTAACTATAACTTACTTTTCATGTGATATCAAAGGTTTAATTAATAGTGATGTTTTGTTCCGCTAACTTCTGCCAGCTGCCTTGAAGGGAAAATCATTTAATCTCATTTGAGTCATGAGCTTTGATTTGAAATCTGCACATTTTTACAACAGGAGGAGCGTGTTGCTCTCTGTTTATTGGTTTAATGACGGAAACCCAAAACCTCAGATGAAACACTGAAAAGTTTTCTGCACAAAGTTGCTTGGATGAATGTGAAAAGTCATCTCTGAAAGTTTTAACGAGGCTGCGATCAAATAAAAGCTGAATGGCTGAAGCGGTTCCTTCTTTGCTTTAATGTACTGAAATGTTTAAATCTGATTCTTGGGGAGTCGTTCTTTGGCCTCTTGCTCGAATCTCAAATCATAATTGGAGGAACGAACTTCTCCGAATGGCAGGCCAAATTATGACAAGCAACAAAATCGTTTTCACCTGCTCAATCCAATAAATATCAGCCTAATGAGGCAGAAAATGGCCCAAGAGTCGATAAAGTTCAGTTTTTCCAGAGCACTGACGGCATCACAACCACTAAAGAGGCGTTTGTACTTCTTCTGGTTCGACTGGCACAGCTGATTAAAGGTCTAACATGGAACACAACACTGTAAGACCCTCAAATGCATCAATCAGATCCCTTGTCACATAAAAACGACGCCTGTCCGCTGATTCCATCTGAGAAGTCAATTAAGTTTTAATTAAACTACAGAGTGTTTTATGTGCCCGTCTGTCAGAGAGGGAGATGAAGTTCTGCCGTCCATCTGCGCCAATGCATTATTATATCGTGTTTTACAGAAATAGAAGCAGAGGAGCCGTGTCCGAAAGTGCGCGGGGTGAAAGATGGGAAATCACAAAATCTGAATATTTCAATCGTCAAAAACAGATACAAAAAGTAGAAATATGGCATGTGATCTTGTAGTGTAGCCAAGAGGTTAAAAAGTCAACTCAACACTGACATGTCATTGCATTATATAAAGAAGTAAAAAACACATCCAGCATTCATTTGATGACTTTTCTTCACCAGCTACTTTCCACCTATCTCTGTCTGGTGTTTGGTCCTGGGCAGGTCGTGTACAGGGAGCATATGAGACCTTTCTTTGGCTAAAAACAGCCGACAACATGACTGATGCAAGCAGAAAGACGGAACCACATGAACAATGGTCTGTGAAACCAATACAACGAATAATATAGTGACAAAAAGGTCCGCGAGAACTGAGGGAAACTGGTGAAGTGGGTGAGGATTAACACAATCGACATTTTAAGTCCAATTATACTTTGGTTGAGGGCTGCACGGTGGCTTGGTGGTTAGCAGCGTCGCCTCACAGCTAGAAGATCCCCGGTTCGCGTCCCGGTTCGGACTCCTGGGATCTTCCTCTGTGGAGTTTGCATGTTCTCCCTGGGTTTTCACCGGGTACTCTGGCTTCCTCCCACAGTCCAAAAACCTGCTGAGGTTAACTGATGATTCTAAATTGTCTGTAGGGCTGAATGTGAGTGTGCTTGGTTGTCTGTCTCTATATGTAGTTGGTTGAAAATGAAAAAAATCGCTTTACACCACTGTTTGTCAACTTCTCAGGACTTAAGAGCTTCAAGTTATCTGTTGCCGTGGGAAACGGGAACTCAAATAAGTTGTGTTTTTTGCAAATACGCCAAAAAACACGCATTATAGCTGTTCGCACTTCGCAATTTATATTTCCTTACGCAAACAGTGAGCGCACTTTAGAATTTCAGCTGATCGTTAAACACCGTTTCATAACCACTTTGTTTCCTCCTCGCCGTTTGTCCGGCTGAAGTCGTGTGTTTAACCACCCCTGTGCTTTACTGGGGAACATACCAGCCTGCTGAGGCCACGCCGACTCTGTTTTCTCAGCTCTCCCGTGCTGCAGCGGCGCGTCACCGATGATGGAAATCGCAAAATAAGTTAAGACTTTAAAACGCCTCCGTAAATCACCCAGTCTGTCATTTATATAACCGCAGAGATCCAGGATAAATATCGAGTAAAGGAACATTTTCTGATGTTAAACTTTCTTTTCCCGACTTTTTAATTCTTCTTCTGATGCTCTCATTTCCTTTCCTTCTTTAAGAGGTTTTGTTCTTTCTCATTACTCATTTTTACCATTTATTTTCCCCTTTCCTAATTATTGATCTCCTCGTTATCCCTCCTCCTCCCACCTCTTCCTCTCCTCTACTGTTCTCATTTTCTAGTCTGCTTGTTTGCCTCCTTTTCTCCTTCCTCTTCTTTCCTCTTCTCTCTTTTTGTTCTTTTTGACTTTACTCCTCTGTCATCTTCTTCTTCTGTCTCCTTTATTTCCTTCTCCTTCCTTCCTCATCCTCACCTATTCCCTCCCCCTCTCCTCACCCCTGACAGTGACGGACTGCTTCTTCAATCCAGTCTGCTCTCTCGGCTTCAGATGTACGACTCCGGCGGGACTATAAACACCCAGCAGGCGTACAGTTGCCGTGCGAGTGTGTGCGGGCGTATAATGGAGTGTGTTAATATGCCTTAGAGAATAAAAGTATCACGTGTCGCGCCTTCGCTTAGCTGGATTAACTGGATGATTCATCACATTCAGACCTGTGCGTTAAGCAAACAGCTGCTCTTCACGCTCGGTATCTTTCAGGAAGACGCTCCGATCTGCGGCGGGTTCGTCTGCTTTTCAGCACGACCAAAGAAAACTCCAGACGCATTTTCCCGTCCTTGTTTTCGTTTCGCTGCCGCCGCATTGTCTGACAGCTTGAAGTGCAATTATCAGAATAAACCAAACTCACTGGGACATTTTGTTGGTTATGTTCAGTCGTCGTCGTCTTCAGTTGTCGCGCCACAAGAAATTAAGCTGATCTTCAAAACGTCACAACTAATTGAAAACTTGTTGGGGAGACGTTTGCTTTTTCTCTGTCTTTAAAAATTGAATAATTACATAAAGTGCTTGAGAAGCCAATGGCAAAAAAAAGGCTAGGAGGGTAAAATGTGGCTTAATTGATAATCAATGACACGCTCCTTTTTCTCTCAAAACTTAAACTGTTACAGCAGGAAGAGTAAAGTTACCACCACCGTAAATACAGATAAATAAGCAATTTACAAACATCAAAGCGTAGTGCAAATGATGTGCAGCAGCGCCAGAATAAGGAACAGTGTGCAGCTCTTAGTGAACACAGCGGGTCAGAGTGTAACCGGGTCTGTACAAACCTGCGAAAAAAAATCCTCAAGGTCTGGGATCACCACGGTCAATCAGTGATGTTCCCAGAAGTACATACAAATTTTAACTTCCCCTTAATAAAAATATAAAATCTGGCCAGAATAAAATAAAGTTAAAAAAAATCTGCTGCAGCTTAAGTTTCTGCTAAAAATCCGCTAAGCTTTCTCTCGTTTCCTCCTCGTCTCTTAGACAGCTACATAAACGTCCACTCCCTCTGCAGCACGTATGGAAAAGAACGTAGCGGCCCAGTCCCACTGCCACCTAGAGGACGTTACCACAAAGCGTCATCAACTGCTGTAAAGTGTCGAAAACATTGTCTCACATAAAAAAAACAACTTTTATTTGTGTCTGATCACACAGTGTAATAGAAAACTCATATCATCTTGGCAATAAATGCTCATTTTGTCCCCCTATGTATTTATTTGTAAATAAATGGAGTACTTAACATATTTAATACTTAGCAGATCTTACTAATTTATTCAAATGAACTCTTCTTTTTTAACTTGAGCATAGCGTATGAAATACTTTTATGAATTTCCAGAAGGTAAATTTTTAAGTAACACATTTCTAGATGGGTTACAAGAGCATCACTTTTTATCTGTGAACTGTTTATTTCTTGTTTTTTACTCTCGACAGAACAATTTTTAATATTTTCTTTTGCTTTCCCATACATGACCCCATCGTACTCCACAACTTTTCCCGGCTACATTCTGAAATCTTCATCAATGCAGCCTAAAAGACACGGTTTTGTGCAGCCGTCTACCAAAAATGACATTCCTATACGACTAAACTGCATTCACACGTAATATTTTGGAAGAAACACATTTTCCACTCCAATTGAAAGGCTGTGAGGTATTATAAGATGCTTCTTCATGCAGAGAAGGAGGTTTAGGAGCTTTATTCTTGCGCTTAACTGTTATTTTCACTTGTTTAGACGTCAAAACTACACGGTTAGGTTGAGCAAAGTAGCCCAGTTTGGGTTAAATACAAGCCTTTTACAACATATTTGAAGCTTCTCCTTGATTTTCTGGGCTACCGGGGGATAAATCGTATCCCATCTAATGTATGATTGGTTCGGTGAAGGGGAACAACTGCAAAGGAATGAAATAAATGGCAAAGACAGTATGGTGATTTGTGAAACAAGCATAAGCCTAAAAACGTAGCTGAGGATGTTTATTTGCACAGGAAGGTCATTTTTCGGAGGACAGGGTTGGTTTTTTGATGGCTGGAAGTACAAGATGTTATTACAATCCTGTAAGTGGTCGGTTTTACTCAGGGTTAGGTCCATCAGTATTGTGTATTTATAAGTACAGTATAATATTCTCCATGAAGTACCATCCCACTGATACCAAGACTGAGTAATTATCTTTATTTATTC
Organism: Dascyllus trimaculatus; assembly: GCA_024666655.1. Classification (NCBI taxonomy): domain Eukaryota; kingdom Metazoa; phylum Chordata; class Actinopteri; family Pomacentridae; genus Dascyllus; species Dascyllus trimaculatus. The sequence goes on from CM045457.1 coordinate 33,801,099, forward strand.
GTCAGTTTACTTATAAAGTGTAATTTATTTTGTTCTTGCTTTACTGTTTTGATGATTATAACATGCATTTCTGAGCAGGAGCTGGCTAAGCAGAGGGGCGAGGCAGAAAATTTTCATTTTACCAGCTTCGAAAACCGCCGCTGAGAGATCTAAGTTTAAATCGCTGCACTAGAGTAAGTAAGTGCTTTGCTGCATTAATAACTTCAGACCATTAAAACTATCATGTGTTCGGTTAGAAGAGCATTTTCAATTGGAATCATTGCATGAGAAAATTACTAATGTGCTCCTTAACGTACAGAGCTGTACTTTAGTGAAGAAGGATAATTGCTAATTTCTCCACGTAATGCTCGGTTCGATTGCTTTTAGATCACTTTTCCAATGTAGCACTAGAGAACGAAACATTTCTTTCACACTTGCACTGAATGAATGTATACTTTGGATTTTTCCTCATCCAGTTTGGACATCCAGATGCAGATTTACACGTTAATATGTTAAATAACGTTAAATACAATAAATAATAAAGGAGTAATATGACATCTTTAATTTTTTAATATGCTTTCAATGGATAAAAAGGAATTCCCTTCAAAAAGTTTCAAAGGAATCTAAACAGATCCTGTTAAAATGTCCTAAAAAGTGGATTTTCCAGCTCCGAAGCTAATTTAATGAAGACCTGTGGCAGCCAGTTTTAGATGTAGCACCAAACGACATTTAGATCTGACAGAACTAAGTTGTTTCGACCCAAAAACACACATTTGGTTGGAACTGAGTGAAGATTAGCGGAGATGTGGATTTATGAAAATGAAAGATTTTTCGTTTTGATGATAAATTATAGATTTTTATTACTTTAATTTCTGTAAAAATTAAACCAGCATAAGCTACTGACATGATCACAGCTTTCCTTGAAGTTTCTGGATAATTAGTAAAGAAATAAACCAAATCCCGTGAAAAATAATCAACTGGTGAGGCTCTGAAGATGCTTTAAAAGAATCGCTGTTGTTATCGAATTTAACACCGAAGGCCGATTTTAAAAAATTCATAACTAAAAAAGTATTTGTGGTAGAGCTGTGGGATTTGGCAAGATTCCCTGGTTTGGGTAGAAGTTTTTGTGTGATTTATTTCAAGAAAATCCATCCATGATCTCAGCTGGGAGGCCCTAGGTGAGTTGGCATGGAATGACTCAAAGTTTACCTTCATACTATGAATATTGAAGTAGGGGTGCAATCGCAAACAACTGACTTTATTGAGGGATCAGAAAGAAAAGACCTTGCAGAAGAAAAAATAAGTGGACACCAAGACCACACATCATCATCATTGTTCACAATCTGATGTCATGATCCCCGCTTCAGACCCTGCCTGCCTTCCCCGGAGCTTCTGCCTGCAGAACCCCTGCTTCAGCAACACACTCGTCGTCGGGATCTTATTTGTAGGCAGTTAAGTTTTTGTATTTTGGTTGAATTGTGTGTCTGTAGTTTTGTTTGTTGTGCCACTAATTTTCACCTTAGTGGCATTTTGTATATCCTTGTTTATTCTGTCTTAGCTGCGTTCTGTATTTGTTTGTTTAACTTTGCCTTTTGTGGCATTTCGTACATCCTTATTTACTCTGCCTTAGCGGCGATCTGTATATGTTGGTTAAGACTTCGCCTTTAGTAGCATTCTAGATATCCTTGTTAACTTCGCCTTGTCTGCCTTTTCAGTGTATTTAGAATTTTTGTTTATTCACTATGCTGGCGTTCATGTATTTTTTTGTATTTTCGCCTCTTTGGTTGGTTTTGAGTTTGCAGTGGTTTTGTAGTTGTTACATGTTTTGGGTTTGGTTTTCCTCAGTTAGTTTTGTATTCAGTATTGTTTCAGTCTCATTTCTATTTGTAAATAAATCCTGTTGTACATCCCTCCAGCTCTGTGTCCGCGCCTGGGTTCTCCGACCCCCGTAACATCTGATGATGGAGACACACCGACAGATGTGATTTTCCAAACTATTAGTGACATTTTGGCTTTAGTTTGTGACACCTGGAGTGCATGTAAAATGCATTTGGAGAGTGCAAATGTGTTTTTTCCCCCTGAAATTTCACGCGTCCATCTCCTGTACTTACGAAGTTATGAGGGCTCAAAAAAGCTGGAATAAAAAGTACAAACATTTGATAATCCCCTATGTAATTCAAGGGCTATGAATCATTTTAGAATACACGTGGCTTCCTTTTTAGCAGGCAGGCAGGCATTGTTTCTCCAGATCGTCCAGCTGTTCTAAACCTTTTTACACCTCTACAAAGACCCAGCAACAATAGGCCTCATCACCGTCTGTCTGTCAATAATACAGGTGAGTCATGGCCTCTCTGCAGCCCGTGATTATGTCTGAAACGGAGGCCACAGGGGGGTCAAACAGAAACAAACTCCAATCCGAGCACCGTGCAGGTTCTATAACTGGACCATTTCCCAGAAGGGAGTCCTGGTACTCCGTGTCCTTGTACCGCCGTAGCGTTAGTCGAGTGAAATGACAGTCGTGTAGCTGTGCTCCTGTGCCTGAGTGCTTGCCCACACACAGGTGCATCACTTTTCAGATCAACGCTCGCAGCAGCAGCGGGGTCAGGGTTCTGTTTGACTCGTAGGAGATGAATGAGGAGAAATATCGACTGTCACTTCCCTCGGATAATGACAGAGCACGGCGGGAGCCCGACTTCAACACGTCAGAGAGGCATTAATCCCATCTCAGGTCTCGCTCCTCAGCTTTTTCCCTGCACTGTATCAGTCAAACCTTAGACCGAGCTGACATACCTCTGACATTTTAAAAGCCATTACCTGAGCTATGATTTGTCTGTCTTTGTTGGACCCCTCCTCTAACTCTGTCGGGCTGAATAGCCTCGCTGTAATGGACCGTGGTTTAAAGGTTACAGAAAACAGAGTCATATTGATAAAACTCAACTTCTAACTGCTAAAAACAGAATCTCTGTCCTCCTCCCTGTTACTATCTCCGGTACCAGAGCTACATATTTCTGATCTGAGGTTACTGGCCATACCAACCAGTGTCTACTGTTTTCTTGTTTGTTATCTGTCTTTAAAAGCTCTTCTCTTCTCTTCTCTCGCTGGTTCTGCTGGAGATTTCTTCCCTATTTAGAGGGAGTTCTTTTGTTCCAACTGTCGCCAAGGGCTTGGTCAGAGAAAATCAATCAATCTATAATATTTTGCAGTCTTGCCCTTAAAATTTAAATTAGTCAGGTAAATTTATAATGTTGATCGCAGACCGATCAGACAGAACATCATGACCACCTGCCTAATATCATGTTGGTCCCCCTTATGTGCTCAAAGATGCTCTGAACCATTGGGCATGGACCAGAGGACCTCTCAGGGGGTCCTATGGGGTCTGGAACCACTGCATCCTTTGGGTACTCTGGCTTGTGCAGTGGGGCCTCTGTCAATCCAACTTGTTCCACTGCATCCTGTTGATGCTTGATCAGAATGGGCTGTAGGAAGTCTGGAGGTCACATCAACATGTTGGACCATTGTCATGTTCCTCAACATGTTCCTGATTGGTTGATGTTGTTTCCATGTGGTGGGGTGCATTTTCATCCAGTGACATTTGGGATTTCCATCAGCATGAGGGAGTGTGTTTGTTGTGGGACAATGTTTATTTGGGTGTCTAAGTCTGATCAAGGTTTTCCATCAGAACACCACATAGAACCAATATGATCAATGTTATTCACTTCACCTGTCAGTGGTCAGGATGTTGGGGCTGATGGGTGTAAGACTCAGTTGAAACTCACTCTGGGTCAACTTCTGTTGTCTTAAATGTGTGTGTTGCACTTTAGACGCAGTCTTACAGCGTAACATTACCGCTGAAAGTGTGTTGTTTTCCAGTAAATAATAGTCCAGTAATAATAGTTCCAAAAAACAGGCGGGCTACTAAAAGCTTTTCGCAGTGTGAAGTCCTGGGAGCTAACAAAGAGTGGAGGAACAAAAACACATGAGTTGTTCCAGCCTACCTCGTACAAAATGTCCAACCTATACAAATAAGCATATTGAAAGCGCTTTTATCAGCAGCACCAGTGCAATAACATACACCAACAACTATGTGAAGCTCCTGCGATATCGTGTCATTATCGAGGCTACATCTAATATGTGCATTAGCTTGATGGATTTTTAATAACACAAATGTGGAGCACTTTAGTTTGACTGTTTTATTCCACTCACGTTATCAATGCTACAACTCTGAGGTTCGAC